>LR738709.1:239815623-239855228 GCA_902687465.1 Secale cereale
GCGCCAAGCTTTTTCTCCGGCGATCCCCACCCCACCGGCCAATCAACATGCCCCCCACCACCGGCGACTGCCAACCAGAGGTCTCACGACTTCGAGTACCCACCGACCACTAATTTATTACCATTTCTGTCCTTCATATACGCGCTGACGGCGGGCCCTATGGTAATGTGTGCTGCTGATTGTGGACCGTCTGGCTGGTCAATTGATCATGTCATCAACAAATTACGGAGATGTATGGTGAGCCAGTGACTGTATGATCACCCTAAAATGTATTTTATTAACACAATACAGACTCAAACTACCATTTCTTTCTTTTATATACGGGCTGACAGGTGGGCCCCACGGTTACGCGCCCTGATGGTGCAACCTAGTTGCACCACGTGAAACGTTTGACTGGTCAATTGATTGTGTCATCAACAAAATACGGAGTTGTACGGGTGAGCCAGTGACCGTATAATCATGACATGTATTTTTTAACACGGTACAGACGCAAGGGCTCATATATACGCGCAAGCACTCACCGCTATAAGCGCACACACGTAGACCCTACCCCTATGATCACCTTCGAGAGAGTGGGCTAGCATATGATCTTGAGATTTTACGAAGTCACCATAGGTGCTTCGTAGTCGAGTGGAACGTTTCCTCCCACTGAACGCACATCGCCGAAAAATTCTGAAATTAACCCAGGATAAATGCGAGCACCAGGACTTTAACCCTGGTGGGCTCGAGAAACCATTGTCCTCCTAACCATCCAACCACATGTTGGTTAGCACGACAAAATGTATGTGGTGACCGTGATGAGCTTATTCTGAAGTCCAGTGACCATATCGTGCTTTCGCTTCAAATACAATGACCGTATGTGTCGTTAACAAAATACGGAGCACGCATCAAATGCAAAGTCCGTCAGTGTCATCAAGAAAATACGGAGATGTATCATGAGCTAGATACCGTATGATCACCACGAGAATGTATACGGTGACCGTAAAGAGCATATTCTGAACTCCAGTGACCGTATAGTGCTTTAGCTTGAAATACAGTGGCCGTCATGCGTGAATGTGTCATGGGCATGCATACTTTTAGAGTGCCGAGAGATAGTTTGTGTGCGTATGTGAAAGTGGTGTAGAAAGAGGGGATGCCCGGTGGAGACAAGGAGAGATATGACCTTCGTTTCTCTTTCCCGTGAATAATATTTTAGGAGAATATATAAATATTCACAATGCAGAACAAATATTTTTGGATGCACCATGCAATTAACTTTCATGTATAACATTGTACTATTGTATATGTTTATTTTCTTAGTGGTCGATTGCGTGTGTGGTGTGGTGGGCACATCATTTCTAGTTGTGGTGGGTCAACATGAGGACTCATGGGTCGGTTCCATCCTGCACCACATAGGTTGGATCGAGATGCGTTGTACGAAGACCCATGTGGAGGACTCGGCATACAACACGAAGCAAGCTACTAGAGTCGCGGAGGACTCTATCCCCTTAGGCGATAAGCCGACTATATATGATTTGTAACCCTAGGCCCCCATTATGTTATAGAAGCTTGGGGGCTAGTTCGTCGATAGTATACACACACACGCACAATGCCTGATTTTCACGTGAACTTTGTACACACCCCTATCACTAATATACAGTACCAGGAGTAGGCTTTTTCCTCAACTGCAAGGGTCCGAACTAGGGTAAAACTTTGCCGCGTATTACCATCCAGCCTAACAGTCAGGGATATCCTACCGAATGATATGACGGAATCATATCTGCCAACTACTAAGAGAGAGGTGTATCTAGGGGGGCAATGTGTGCGAGAGAGGCCTAAAGGTAATGTGCGGGTGGGAGACACGTAGGCACATATATGAGCGTATAGAGGGCTAGTAGAGACCGTGCGTGTGTATATATGCATGTGAGAGAAATAATGTTTTCCAACTGAGATTAATGAAATGAGCGGTACATAGTAGTCAGAAAGAGAGAGAGAGATACAGAGAGAGCATGTGCGTGAGACTCCCCGACACCCCGAGAGAGATTGTGAGCATGTGTGAAAGAGAAATGCCGATGCATATAAAGTGTGTGCACTTATGTGGTAGATAGAGAGATATATAACGCGTTTGTGAGAACGGGCCGATGCATAGTGCATCTACGTGCAAAAGGCGGTTCTTCGCATTAAATTAAAATATAAATGGCATTATTATTTTTGGATGAGATCATGAATTTTGCAAATTGCATATGGACGAAAATCGGTCTATCAGACACCCATACTCTATTGAATTCTAGCATGTGCGTGTGTTTATTCCATATTATCGATCCATAGAGTGAGAGCGGTTTGAAATACAAGCAATGGATGCTTTTGCAATTCATATATAAACATTAATTAGTGCACATCCTGTTGCTAGTGTGAAGCACTTTATACATTTGTCACTTGCATGGATACATTCCAAATTGCTAGCTATGAAATAGAATACATGTCGAATTCAACATAAAGGGGGTTTCGAAGATTCGAATTCATAGGAAGTGCATTCATCTATTTGAACTCGAGATAATGGCATTTGTAAATCAGATGTAAAAGGGGGCATCAATCTTTGTTGTGCATTTGAACATGCTATATATATTCATACGCATGTCTAACTTTTATTTTTGCAACCAAGGAGATTATATCTGGAACCATGCATGAACTGAGGTAAGTTGCATATTTTTTAATATATACTCGTGCACAATGCATATTCAAATGTACCACCTCCATTCCAAAATAATCGTAGCTTTATGATTTTCAAGAGTAAAGATTTGTGAAGTTTGACAAATCATGAGTGTTCAATTCAAGAGAACCGAAAACGTTAATGCTTCTGCTTCCAAATATTGAACGAAGCGTCAAATAGGCCTCTGGTCACCCGAAACTTCGCGAGACTAATGTTTGGTGGTAGGAAATTACTGTCCTGACTCTGGCCCGTGTAGCCTATCGGCCCGATGTCCAAAGGTCTAAACCGGGGTAGATTTGTAACTTCACCAAGATGTCAGTCTCAACCGCCTCCGAGAAGCATTCATACGTCGTGGGCGCCTAAACACCGATGCGCTCGGCCGAAATCTATCCCGCTCACATTTGGGACACCTAACATTACAGTCCTACCCCCAACCCGCAATATGTTCGAAATTTAGATGGGGGCTAAGTTTGTAACTTTCCACAAATTTCAAACAAGCGCGTCCCAAACCGAAACATTGTTCCCCCTCAGTTCCCCGCCTCCCTCCGTTTCCCCATTCATACTCCGTGGGCTCCAAAACACCCTCTCCACCAGCCGCGAAACCCTAGCCTCCTACGTCCTCCACCCCATAGCGCCCAATCCACCACCGCCCAACTCCATCACGCCGGAGCTGGTACCCCGACGTCGTCGTCCAACGCAACCACAACCGCAACGCCCTCAAGGACTAAGCAGCTGAAGCTGAGGTAGAGCTGCCTCGATGACGCCGACGCCGACATGCGCCGTACCAGAACCACTCTGACCATGCCGTCCTGTGCCTCACTGCTGCCGCTCCACTGTCGCAACCGTCCACTGCACCGGAGCTGTTCCCGCTACGCCATCATTCGCCGCCTCGGATCTGCTTCCCTGCCGCCGATAGACGGCCACCGCACCACACTCAAAAATTTGGCCATGGGTTCATCCAAGGCTGCACCATCCTCCACAACTTCTCGTTTCCAGCGAACCACAAGAAGATCATTGAAAAAACAGAAGGATGACACAACACTGCCAGCAGAAAGAGGTAGTCCTCTTCCCTTATTCGTGCAAACCTTACATCTCTGCTCACACCGTATTCATCCCATGGGAGAAACTAGTTGAGCGCTTCTTACTACATCTTCTTCATGATACTAAATTCACAAGGTTTCCTCCCTTTACTATTTCAACTTTGCTAGAGGTCAGTAGCCCGCCTGGATTTCAATTCAGGGTCAGTCGAACCGCAATTAAAAGAAGCAGCACCCGCTTAGGCGCGCGGAGCACCTAGTCCGCCTGTTCGCCGAGGAAGCGGTGCATCGGTGTCTATCATAACGGGTGTGGGGTGCAGGAGCTTCTTGCGCCCGATCTGGAGGTCGGCGGGGATTGAATGGATTGCCGGGGGGGGTGCGGTGAGGTCTGTTGACGGGAAAATGGCGGGCATGAGACACGCGTCCACGTCATTGATACAGAGTTAATAAATTTATGCGCATAAATAAAATGGAGATCAAACATTGCAGGTACTTTATTTCCAGAACTCCTACATTTACATAAGAATTCTGTTAATTACATCTCCGAAGATAAAACCCCTGATTAAGAATTCCAACTATCCTATTACATAGAATTGCAACACATGACTACTACAAAATGATAAAGAAAAATCGCTCCTCCTCGCTGTCGTTGACGCCGGTGTGCTCGGGGGAGCATCCTCGATCTTCTTCAAGTTATCATTTGTCTTCTTCATTTGTATTTTACTCTTATACCATTGTGATCGGTACATAGAGTATGAGTGCAGTGGATGCTTTTTGCATCGGACACCTAATTTGTGTAGTCGAGTTAACCAACATATGCTAGTATGACCATGCCACTACCAATTTTCAGGTCATTTCATTTTGATGAGTGATGAGTCGACTAGAAGAGTATCCACCTTTTATTGACGCGCATATGAGCATGCATGAAGTGATGAGGCACATGATTTAATCCATGTTGTCCTCTACGCATGCACGGGAATTTCAGAAAAGGGGGTTCTAATATCAAAACCATCCCATATGTTGTCTTGTTTGATTTTGTTTGATGATAACGTCTGCTAAGCAAATTAGTCTCTTTTGGTTAGGACTAAAGCAAGCTAGATGCAATATATTTTTTGTAGTTATGTGTCACATGCATATACTCTAACCATCAGTGGAGAGTATATGTGTGCTGCGTAGAGTCTGTACGCTCTCGATTTCATATTTAGATATGTAGGATTATATTTTTAACTTGACCTACACGGAATCTTTTTCTTTTGTGAGCATATTTTATTTAAGTGTGGACCGAGACAACTAGTATTTTCATTATCTCATGTCTACACGTTGAATTTCACTTAGCACACTTTATATGCATTAGAGTGTGCTCGTTTAATCATCTATATGACAGATGTAAATAACATTTGTATCTTCTTGTTTGTATTACTACTGACGTGGCATAGCATGTATGTCCGCAATGTAACCAACAAGAGGCTTGAAACAAAATTTGGCGAGCACCCAAATTATACATTTTCATGCTCCAGAATTACATTGTCTTCTTTTGTGCACAATTTGCATTGTCTTGTTTTGTGCATCTCAAACAAATGAAGAATGCATTTTTTTGTAGGCACGTATTTATTCTATGATTTTATGTAGATGATCATCTAGGTTTTGGGTATGTTCAACATTTGTTCTTCCCCGAGCTTTACCTTTGCGTCGCTCTCATCTACGATGGAAGGGAAAATATATCATCTTTGACATAATCGCACTTTGGCTCGTATCACAATGATCAACCAAGGCAAAATGACAAGATGAAATTATATGTTGTATGCTCCTTGATTTGTATCATGATGATCCGCCAAAGAGTATTTTTGTTGCTCTAAACATATTCGCACTTTGGCTTGTATCATGATGATCAGCCAAGGCAAAATGTCAAGATGGAGGCTATATGGAGAATGCTCCTTACTTTGTATCACAATGATCAACCAAGGACAAGTTTTCTTCTCTTAAATATAGGTGCTCTTTGGCTTGAATCACGATGATCAGCCAAGGCAAAATATTAAGATGAAGATATATGGAGAAAACTCTTTGGCTTGTATCACAATAACCAACCAAGGGCAAGTTTTCTTCTCTTAAATATATGTGCTCTTTGGCTTGTATCACTATGATCAGCCAAGGCAAAATATTAAGATGAAGATATATGGAGAAAACTCCTTGGCTTGTATCACAATAACCAACCAAGGGAAAATTTCCCTCTCCTAAACATATTCACACTTTGGCTTGTATCATGATGATCAGCCAAGGCAAAAATGTCGAGACGAAAATATGTGAGATATGCTCCTCGGTTTGTATCACGATGATCGACCAATGACAAATTTTCCTTTCCTGAACATAATTGCACTTTGGCTCGTATCGCGATGATCAGCCAAGGCAAGATGTCAAGATGAGGACATATGGGCATACTCCTTGATTTGTATCACAATGTTCAACCAAGAAGAAAGATGAACATGACGAGATATAGGGAGGAGCAAGAAGATTAGAGGAGGATCATGATTCCCACCTGGACTACCTTCCTCACGCTCCTGGCTGGACAACAGCCTTGCAGCAGAAGCGTATATGAGCTTTTTTCTACAACAGCAGTATATGTGTGTGGTTGAGAGGTGCAGCGGCAGCACAACAGCAGCGGTGGCAGCACAGCGGAGCGATTAAAAAAAGAGCTCCAAGAGCAGTCCCTTTGAAGGTATTTATAGGAGGGAGCAGCCATCTCATCCGGCCAGAGGCGTGCCCACGTTTTGGAGATCATGCAGGTTGTGGGGGATCGTGGGATGGTGGAGCTTCCTCCTTTTTCTTTAATTTATTTCTCTAATTATCTGTTGACTGCAATTTGGACCGGCTTGGTCTTGGGATTGGCCGCTATGGGCTAAAACTCTATTTCTTTAATCACCCATGTGGGCCTAGACATAGTCCATTTGCATGCTTTTAATCAAGAAGTGGCCTACATACAGCCTTGTATTGGAATTATAATTACGCTTATTTGCTACACGTAAGCATATTTCCAACAGGCCAGGGCCTAATTAGCTAACGGCTCGTTAAGACTTTATATATGGTGTGGGTGCATGCATTAATTATTTTCTGCATGCAACTCAAAATCTAGCATCGTATGTGATTTGAGATGGATAAGCTGATAGCATACGATACGTATATACTTCATTGGTGCTATGCATTATTTTATGCATCGCAATGATATTTTACAGATATTCTGATAAAATACGACGCATGTACATTTTTTATGCATCGTGATGATGCTGATGAAATACGACATGTATATTCATTTGCACGATACATTTTTATGCATCACAATGATACTTTACATTATCGACGTGATGAAGTCGACATTTAGAATATGATCGATATTTTGGCAATATTAGTGCCCTTGCGACCATTTTAAGTTTCCATCAGCCAACTGTCGCCACTGGTGGTGTGTGTGCATGCTAATTATAATTACACGAGTAAATGAATTTGCAGCTATAAGTGACACTTTGTTTATTTAGTTTTTACGACTGCTATTTCATACTGAGCGACCCAAAATTCACCATAATCATTTCCTTGGTCTATTCGGCAATTCGCCATTTTCTTAATATAATTTGCCTTTATCATATTTTGATCATAGATATCACTTTGTATTTTACTTCGACGAAATTCCGTGTCAACAGATGCCCCTCGAGGTCTGGAAGTGAATGTTTCTATGATTCGGTTCCAGAACTCAAAAATATATATGTAGCCATATCCTGTTTCGTATATATATAGCGAACGTTTTTCTTAGTGTGGGCGACACACTTATTTTGTTTAAAATATCCAGCTAGTTACTTATCTAGCCCTACCTTTTTTGAAAGTTTGTTAGTCCCTTCGTTGGATAAGGACTCAATCTTGAAAATTTGTTACAAGGCGCTGGCCTTCCGCCATGTAGTTGCGTTCGGCCGGAGAACATACCTATCCTTATATATGTCTTCTTCCTATCGCCTGACAAGGGGATTCTATTTACCTCACGCATAACTCCTGCCAAGAGTCCAGATCCTTCTTATGATTGACCTACTATTCTTTGGACTACTAGGTACGCATTGATATGCACTCATTGATTGTTTTTTTTTTCTCATCATTCTCTAGGATGATTCTCATCTCTGACTCCCTTTCCTTTCTTTGTATGAATAAGATTAGCATCTGCCGCTGAAGCACAGATTTTGTGTTGGTAAGTTTGTACTTAGTTCATTCAGATAGACATCTACGTACATGATTTACGTTCTCTGGTTGCTCCTTGATTTTTGTTTCCTCAATATTGCAGGAAGGTTTAAGTACAATCGGGCAAAACAACCATATTTTAGTTTCGGACGTATACTTGCTCTCTGCTTAGGTACTATATCTGCTGTCTTTTTTTTATACATATACCAGCATCCCAGATTGGATGAATAATTTATAGATGAATCCATGCACGTAGGCTGCCTTTAGGCCACGAATGATTATGCATCTTGTCCCGTATATATGTGGAAATTTGGTTTGCAATGACGTGCCGGCAAGTTATATACGAACTTGACCCGACGTACAATTGTAGAGATCATTATTTATATATTTAAAATGCTCGTTTTAAAGGTCGAACGTATACACCTTTCTCACAGTTGGCGTGCCGGCAAGTTGATGTGAACTTGGCCCGACGTACAAACTGTGAGATCTGTCATACCATCAATGGAACACCCCTTTATTTCACGCGGGAATTATCAACTCTTTCCAAGTTTATATGAGATGCTCGTTTAAAGATCACACGTATATCTCTTTTTTTACAGTTGGCGTGCCGACAAGTTTATATGAACTTGGCCCGACGTACAAACTGTGAGATCATTGTTTTATTTATTTGAAAGTTGGTCGTTTAAAGATGCAAACTTATATCTTCCTCATAGTTGGCGTGCCGGCAAGTTTATATGAACTTGGTCCGACGTAGAAACTGTGAGATCAATGTTTTATTTATTTGAAAGATGGTCGTTTAAAGATGCAAACTTATATCTTCCTCAGAGTTGGCGTGCCGGCAAGTTTATATGAACTTGGTCCGACGTACAAACTGTAGAGCTCATTTTCAAGCTACACACATATATCTTTCTCACAATTGACGTGTCGGCAAGTTTATATGAACTTGGTCCGACGTACAAACTACGAGATCAATGAAACCCCCCTTTATCTGATGCTAGAGTTATCAATTCCTTCAAAGTTTTGCATATATCAACCCATTCAAAGTTGTCATTCCAGAAATCCTAGATTGGGCTTTATGCATGTATCTCTTTTTTTTGGAGGATCATTCATTTTTGCTGATATTTGACCTTTGCATAATTTTTTAGCACTAACAGTCATCATCATTTTTTAGAGTGCAAATCCTTTCTTCTTCATCAAGGGCTGGCTTCGCTCGGGCTATCGCCTCCATGGTAAAATTTCCATTCATTTACCATGGTTCGCTTATTTTGCTGTTTTGAACACGACTTGTACATGTACCGACACACATATTTTTTTGTATAGAGATGGCGCAACATTCGCCCACGGTTCCTTCACATCGACTATCCCTTGTCAAGCTAGCCAAGCAACAGAAACTATATGAACCTAGCTCCGATGACCAAGATTTCCCCATAGTTAAAGCTATAAGTATACCAAAGGGTGAACTTGACTACGGCCCTCGTGGTTGGCGAGCGAGACAGTCCAAATTAGCTTACTCATATTACCCATTAGCGGCTTCACCGCGAACTGATACAGCTTTATGTCTGGGTACTAGGATGGTATCCAAAGGCCTGACTTGGGAACGTCATGATATTGAGTATATGCCACGTCCTTCAGGCTATAAAGAATGGGGGGCAAACATTTTATGAAATCATTCTTTTTCCCTAAAAGGACTTGATGAAGGTTCAGATTACCTTTGTGGGACTATTTACTGCTCTTTGGGTGATTATTCTATTTCTCATGCCTTGCTAAGATCTCTGCTAGAAAAATGGGATCCAAAAACCAACACGTTCCTATTCTCATGTGGTGAATGTACTATTACACTCCTTGATATGTATCAAATGGCTGGTCTCCCTCTGGATGGAGACTTATATGAAGAATTCATCCCACCAGAACATGCACTAGACCCCTCCCTTTGCCAATTCCCTAACTTCTTGCCGGACCTATTATCCGCACATGATCAGCTTGCCAAGAACAATGGCGGCCACGTGACATTTCAGGTCTGGTGTGACTATTTTACAACCGGCGAGACCACTCCGTTCCTTTCGCGTCTCTTTGTGAGGTCCGCTTGTATGTCGCAGCGTACATTGTTGTTTGGTTGTGCTACTTTGTTGTCATTGGTGGAGGAGCCTACATTCGTGCTGGTGTCCTTGTGATGGCATCCTGGATCGCTCTAGGGCGTCGAATTTCATTAGCTCCACCAGCACTTTGTTCTATCTATTTTTCGATTCGTCGCATCAACACCCATCCTGTAGGACCCTGCTACCGGATTAGGTGATGGCCCCTCCATTTCATTATCGGCTGGATGGGGGTTTATTTGAAGAATGTATTTGGTAAACGAGCAAATGTGAGCAAATTTCCAACTCCTAAGCTTTGTCCAGGGAAATTATCTATGGTGGGGACTATGTTTAGGATTCCACACGATTTTAGCCCTGAACAAGCGCACGATTTCTTCGAGAAGCACAAGAATATTGTGTGGTACCCCTCAAATTTCTCTGACTTGGCTAGCACCCGTTGGCTGCAAAAAGCATTCACCATTTCCATCCGTCGAGGGATGCTACCATGGAGAAGGTCCGATTATGATGACGACTTGTGCATTATTGAGCCGTATCATCCCGACCAGGTGGCTCGACAACTCAAATTGGACCCATATACTCCATTGCGCAGTTTATATATAATAGATGACATTAGTGTTGCTTATGCACACTGGTGGCATTTATTGCGCTCGAATCCGAAACAGCCTCACTATATTCCCAACAAGGAATTTGTGGGCAATTCCTCAGTGGCATGGACAAACTTGTGGACCATTTTTATCCAACCTTTCACCAGCACTCTAGGCCAGCTTCGTCAAGGTAACATGCACGGGCGAGATTCCTATGAAGAAAGGCTTGCCAAATATGTGAATAATAGGAAGAAACATAATTTTCCTCGCAACATTTTGGAAGAGGATCTTGTCGTAGTAAAGAAGGTGTCTGCTGAATGGCAAGAGGAATATCTTGCAGCTGTTGAGGCGAGAGAAATGCCGGCAGTGAATCATTGGAGGGACATCTTAAGAGGTTACCACTTGGATAAAAATGCCCCGCCACCTTTGTTGCGTTAGGTAATATATATACGTATATATATATTTTTGTTGCTACTATTATGCGCCAACACCACTATCTACTAACTGATATTATTATTATTATTTCTATTTCTAGAAGCGGAAAAATAATCCAAATGATGTTGCTGCAAGTTCCTTTTCCAATCCCCGGCCACTTGTAAATGTGACAGTATCAGGCACACGTTTAAATGCAAGGAAGGAGGGTACGGACATTTTGGTTGATAGGAGCTCAGAGGAACCTAGTCCAAATGCAACAATCTCTTCCGGTGGGGAGGCAAGACCTGCTGTAAAAAGGAAGATTGAAATTTCTCTTGGAGAAAGCCCATGTAATCTTAACGAGTTGGTTGATTTTATGCATGAACTTGATGATAGAGGGACTGATGATAATGTCATAGGTTCTGATCTATCATTTGAGGATTTTTATATATCAGATACCTCTCTTAATCTTCCAACTCCCCCTACGTATCTATACTCAGGCGTGGCCTCGCAGGCTGATATTTCAAACATTTTGCCTATCTCTACGCACGGTAGCTTTATTTGTACTTTGTATCTTTTTTCTATTTATTAATTTCATTACAATATTATTTATCTTGCCCCTCCCTCTTATCGCCAGGTGGTATGGAAGGAGTTCTAATCTCGTCAGTGGCGAGGGAATAATGACACAGATTTCAGCGCCATCCATGGATATTTCCGCTATTACCAAGCCAGTTCTGGATGCTATCGATTTGTTGCTGAAAAATGCTTTTAAAGCTTTAGATGCCCCTACATTAACAGATTCTCAGCGCCATGAGATTTTCCAGGCAGTTCGGTCGATGCTCCAGGTTGGTGATATTGTTCCTCAAATTGCCCCTGTCCGTGCGGCTTGGGAAAATTTTGTCTCGATCTCAGATACAGTGCAAGAAGCCCGCAGAACCATTGCGGATCAGTCAAAGCAAAAGTCTAAATTTGTTACTCCAGCAGAGAGAAGGGCTGAATCCATTGAAGCGTCTCTGAAAACGTCAGCGGAAGAGATGTCATCCATGCTGGAGAAACAAGCTGAGAAGAAGGAACGTGTGGAGGCCCTCTCCGCTCAACTACAAGAAGCTACTGCTGAGTTGTGTACAGCTGAAGAAAGGGTCAAGCAACTGGAGTCAGACCGTTCCGCCAAGCAATCTTAAGCCAAGAAGTTGCATGAGGAATTGCTCGAGGCTAATGTGAAAGCTTCCGAGGAATTGGAGGCTCTTAAAGGGAAGACATCGATGCTGGAGGACGAAGCCAAGTCTATTATTAGAAGTCTGAAGGACTGGCGCTCCATGTCCAACTGAGTTTTTTTGTTCTTAATAAATCAGACATGTTAACTATTTACATTTTTACTCAAACTGGTATAAGGCGGCCAATCGGCAAACCCATTTTCTTGTGTCTTCTCGCATGCCAGTAGCACCATTCGCGTATGTTTGCATGGGATTTATTCATATGTACTGATGGACTATGCAATGTTATTCGTATAGCCCTACTCTTTGTGTGAAATGGATACACCGTGCTACTAGCTTGGGTAACCCCTTTAATTATTTACATTTTTTTGCTTGAAGCTTTATTACTTTATTTCATTGTTATTTTTTTATCGTTTACAAATTTATTTATATTTATATATATATTCCCCTTTTGTACAACAGTTCAAGCTTATGAGAATTTGGAGTCATTTTTTTACGCCATAGTTTAGACTCATAGGATATTGGAGTAAAATTTTATGTGCCCCAGATTATACTCTTGAGGGTATGGAGTACGCTTGATGATTTCTTTCCTTCGTATCACAGTTTATACTCGTAAGTTGTTGGAGTAATTATCTTTTTTGTGCCCCAGTTTAGACTCGTGAGGGTATGGAGTATATTTTTTCCTTATGTGCCCCAGTTTAGACTCATGAGGGTATGGAGTGTTTCTTTTATGTGCCCCAGTTTAGACTCATGAGGGTATGGAGTACACTTTTTGCTTATGTGCCCCAGTTTAGACTCGTGAGGGTATGGAGTGTATTTTTTCCTTATGTGCCCCAGTTTAGACTCGTGAGGGTATGGAGTGTATTTTTTCCTTATGTGCCCCAGTTTAAACTCGTGAGGGTATGGAGTGTTTTTTTATGCATAGTAACGCTTAAGGAATTTTCCATTTATCGGATATGATTCTATACGCGCCGCTAGAATAAACCTCTTTTATGACAAAAGCGCCTTCCCATTTTGGTTCAAATTTTCCTCTCATCCGCCACGTGATATTCATGGGACGAATGATAGTAAGAACTAAATCTCCTTGTTTGAACGACCTTCTTTTGACTCGTTTGTCGAATGCTCGCGACATCCTGGCTTGGTATGCCTCAAGATTTTGCAGAGCTTGAAGTTGCCTCCCTTCTAGTCTATCCAATTCATCGAAACGTAATTGTATTGATTTTTCTTCCGACAAATTTTTATGTGCAGCGACTCTCAATGACGTGATCTGTACCTCCAAGGGTAGAACGGCTTCTCCTCCAAATACTAAGGAGTAAGGTGTCATTCCTGTCGGCGTGCGTGTTGTGGTTCTATAAGCCCACAAGGCTTCGAGAAGTTTTTCATGCCAGTCACGCTTGTTTTTTGATACAACTTTCTTTAGTAACTTGCAAAGAGTTTTGTTGAAAGCCTCTGCTTGTCCATTGGCGGCTTGATTATATGCCGTGGAATAATGATGGTCTATCTTAAACTTTGAGCATAATTTCTCCACTTGTTTGTTTTTAAAAGGAGTTCCATTATCAGACATAATCCGAGAAGGAACACAAAAGCGATCAATGAGTTGTGTTCTTATAAAATGTTCTACATTCTCCGCTTTGTCTTCCTTTAGTGGTGTAAGTTCAGCCCACTTGGAAAAATAGTCTGTTGCTGCTAAAATGAATTTGTGACCTTTGGACGATGGTGGATGAATTGGCCCAACTATATCCATTCCCCACATTTCGAAAGGCCAAGACATATTTGTTGCATGGAGTGGTTCATGCGGCTGATGTATAAAGTCAACATGCACTTGGCATTCATGGCATTTCTTTGCAAATTTAGTGGCGTCTTCAAACATTTTGGGTTAGTAGTAACCTAGACGCCTTAATTGGAAGTGCAATTTAGGACCTGATTGGTGCGAGCCACATATTCCAGCATGCACCTCGTTTAAGGCCTCCATAATTTCATTTCCAGCGAGGCAGCGCAATAATATGCCATCATGGGAACGCCTATAGAGTATGTCGTTGATGCATGTGTAATGGATTGATCTTTCGTTAGAATCAAGAGGTAGGTATCCGTGAAGTAGATATTCGAGGAATGGTGCTCGCCAATCCCCTACCTCAATTTCACATATATCAGTTGTCATTGCAGAAGATATTACAGTTTCTTCTTCAACAAATATTGGCAATAACCTTCGTTCCTCTATGTGTACGTCCATCATTTCATGTGAGTCTAGTGACATACTTGCAGCTAAACCGGCTAAAGCGTCAGCCTTTTCGTTTTGATTTCTAACTATGTGCTGAATATTTAGATCTTTGAACATAGCTAGGAGCTCTTTCGCCCTTTTGAAATATGGCAACAATTCTTGTTTCTTTACCATGTAGGTCCCCATCAGTTGATTAATCACTAATTTGAGTCCCCATAAACAGAGAGTGTATCGAGCCCCATGTTTATTGCTATTTCAAGCCCAGTGATAAGAGCTTCATACTCAGCTGAATTATTTGACACTGCTGAAGTCAGGGTAAATGAGTATGGGATCACCCCTTCATTAGGTGTAATGAAAACGACTCCGGCGCCTAACCCAGATTGCCGGCAAGCGCCATCAAAGTACATTTTCCATGTTGATTTTGTAATCGTCGTGGCGAATACGTCCTCATCTGGCAAGTCATCATCTATAGGAAAACCATCTGGGACCGGATGTGTTGCAAGGAAGTTAGCCAAAGCTTGGCCTTTTACGGCCTTTTGCGGTATATATGTGATGTCAAATTGTGACAAAAGCATCGCCCATTTCGCTAGTCTCCCTGAGAGTACCATTTTACTTAAGATATATCTGAGTGGGTCTGCTCTTGAGACTAAATGTACAGTGTGTTCTAACATGTAGTGTCGCAATTTTTGTGCAGCGAACACCAGTGCGAGACATATTTTTTCCATGTCTGGATAGTTGCACTCAGCCCCTACCAAGGTGCGGCTAAGATAATACAGGGACGTTTCCTTTCATGCATCATTATTTTGCGCTAGGAGTGCACCTAGTGAAGCAGGCATTGCAACAGTGTAGAGGATTAATGGTCGGTCTTTAATCGGTGCGCCTAAAACAGGAGCATTTATCAAATATTTCTTGATTTCTAGAAATGCGTTTTGGCATGCTTGATCCCATTCAAAAGGGACTCCTTTCTTCATAAGTCCCGAGAAAGGTTTGCATCTCCTAGATAAATTTGAGATAAACCTCCTAATATATGCTAGGTGGCCTTGGAAACTCTTTAGTTCATGTAAGTTTGTGGGTGGCGGCATCTTAACAATCGCCTTTATTTTACTTGGATCGATCTGAATACCATTTTTTGTAACCACAAAACCGAGAAATTTCCCAGAGGAAACTCCGAACGCGCACTTCATGGGGTTCATTTTAAGATTATGTTGCCTGAGACGCTCAAAAACCATTTCAAGGTGTTTCAGGTGATCTTCTTCATGCTTTGATTTCACAACTATGTCGTCTATATAGCATTCAACAATCACATATAACAATCCGTCCAAGATGATTGTCATTGCTCGTTGATATGTCACCCCAGCATTTTTTAATCCGAAAGGCATTACTTTATAACAATATATGCCTTTAGGTGTGCAGAATGATGTTAACTCTTCATCTTCAGGTGCCATTTTAATTTGATTATAGCCGGAACAACCATCCATGAAAGAAAATATTTCATGCCCCGTTGTAGCATCAACTAGTATTTCAGAGATGGGTATTGGGAAATCATCTTTGGGACATGCTTTATTCATGTCTCTGAAATCTACACATATGCGTGTTTGACCATTCTTCTTTTTCACGGGTACAATACTAGAGACCCATGTGGGATATTTGACTTCTCTAATGAACCCTGCGGCTATGAGTTTGTCGAACTCGGCTTCTATTTGCGGAAGTATTTCAGGCCAGTACTTTCTTTGAGCCCGCTTCACTGGTGTGGCGTCATCTCGCACAGCAAGGCGATGGACAACTATGTTTTGGTCCAACCCAGGCATTTCTTCATAAGTCTAGGCGAATACATCTCTATTTGCACGCATGAACTCATGATATTTTAGTTTATTTTCTTGGGATAAATGTTTGCTAACAAAAATTGGACGAGGATGAACAGCTGTACCAATATTTATTTCTTCCAAGTCATCCACGGTGCATTGGTTGCCATCCTCCATTTCTGGAGATGCTTCCGTCATGTCCGTATACTCAGCAGAAGCCATACAAACCTCATATCCTAACCCATGCTTCATTTCTTTTAAAACATGGTCTTCGTGCAGAGCTTCGAGTTGTTCTTGAGATAACACCTTTTCGAATGTAGCTAGCTGTCCCCGGCCATCACATAGGGACGGGCCAGTGGCGATGTCATAACCCATTTGCTGCATCAAGTACAAGACCCTGTTATCATACAAAGAAATAGGTAAAGATTCATCATCTTTGTTAAACACAGATATTTGTGTTATATTTTTATTCTCACTTTCACCAACGTTTGAACGACGCGGCTCTTTTTGGGATTGTTTTATTCTATATTGTACCAAAGGAGGTAAAGGCGTAGGGAAATTGGTACCTTTCATGTCATGGGATTTGTCTATGACACGAAATATTGGGTCACCCTTCTTTCTTTGGTTGCTTGGTATATACTGATAGGTCTTTTTCTTTGACGAGGATTCTGTGACCTCCTTTTCTACCACATTTGACTCAGGTATTTTCCAGGATTTTGGCTTTTGTACCTTATCAACAGGCTCGAAGTAGAACTTTGCATCAGCATAGAAAGATTCAGCTATTGTGAATGGCTTCTTGTCAGCAAATATTCTGACTGTGTCACCTGTCTGATCTATATATTTGATACACTGATGTAAAGTGGATGGCACAACTTGATTCTCATGTAACCATGGGCGTCCAAGCAATGCATTATATGATGTGGCCGCATCAATCACGTGAAACTTCACGTATGTGGATAGTGTATCCAATTTTAAAACCAACGAAATGGTACCCATAGCTTCTTGCCCTGATTGGTTAAATCCATGTATAATCACGTTAGACTTGCTCAAATCTCCCTTCGAATATCCAATCTTTTTGAGTGTACGCAATGGTAGCAGATTTATAGCTGACCAACCATCTATCATTATGCGATTTATGGGCAATATATCAATTTCGCCAAACAAGAGAAGAGGTTTGTTGTGCTTCTTAGGGCCTAACAACATATCCTCAACTGTGTACATCATATTTAGGACTTCAGATTCTTCAACCTTAGTTTGAGATACTTCTACTCTGTAGTCTTCTGGAAATGTGAGTGCCGTGACAAGAGCTTTACGCATATCAGATGAAAGACACAAAGCATCATAGACATAGCTGGTATTTTCTTCAAATGTGCGATTACATCATACTTGACAAGCACCCTACAGGCAGGGTCCGTTGAATCATTTGGAACTATATCCTTACTTTTTGGTTCCTTTGTAGGTGGAGGATGAGGGTCTGCTAATTGACGACCTGATCTAAGATGAACCTGATCTACTTCTAATGGTTCTTCGTCAGGGAAGCATAAAGACTCGCCATCATCCTCGAACACACCAATAGTGAGAACGTTGAATTCTTCACTTGGTATTCTCATGCGCTTCGTGGTGTGCTGATATATCTTCGGTGCAAAGCGCAGAGGAGGAGATTCTTCCATCACTGGGGGTAGTACACGACGTTTTGACCGTCGTGGCCCCCAACCTTGGGCTGCACCATTGCTGGAGGGAATGTAAGCCTCTCCTTTATGCTAATCTTGCGATTTGGCAAGGCCGCATCATCCTGTAGGGTGGAGACATTTGCTGAAGCCTTTTTCTTTCCCTTTGTCATGCTTTTGAGAAGATCTGCATCAATAGTCCCCTCATCGATCATTTTCTGAATGATATTCTTCACAACAAAGCAATCTTTGAGTGTATGGCCCAAAATGCGATGGTAGTGATAGAAATTTGGATCATTAAATTTTAAAGCTTCTTCTGGCCTTTTAGTCCTGGGAAGTTCTATCAGACTCAACTCCTTTAAACCAGTGAAAAGGTCATCAATTTCTTCTACAAGAAAAGAGTACTCCCTGTTTTGTCGTTCGCTGAGAGTTGGTCTCCTACCAACCTGTGCATCTCGTGGTCCTTTGTTCCCTATAGATGCCCTTCCGGGCTGGAATGAGATTTTACCGCTGTTGTCTCCATGGCTTGTGCAGACTTGGGTTTTATCGGCAACTTTTCACGCTGACCGCCTTTGTCTTTAGGCTTGTTGAACATCGTTTTTGTTCAACGAGCGACAAGATGCATATAATTTTCTATATCCGTGGATTTTGAAGCCAACTCTTCAAATATGAGGGGCCTCACTCCTTGTAACTGGACAGCCACTTCCGAGCGGAGATTGTTCATACACATGCGTACTGCTTCTCGCTCAGTGATTGGTTGCGGGCAGTGAAGACTTAGGTTTCTCCATCTATTTATGAAGTAAGCCGCCTTTTCATTATACCCTTGTTCAGTTTGGGTCAACTCAGTTATGCCCACCGTCCTCTGCGTGCTATAAAACCGCTCGAGGAATGAATTTTGCATTTGCTCCCATGTTTTTATAGAGCTTGGAGCTAGCTTGCTATACCAAGTGAAGGCAAGCCCAGACAATGTTTGTACAAACTGCCTAAGGAGAAGTGCTCTGTTGTTAGTTGTATCCTGACAAGCAGCAAGGAAGTGTGCTATGTGCTCATGGGGAGATCCACTCCCGTTGAACTTACTAAACTGCGGATGTCTGTAATTTGTTGGGAAAGGAACTAGGTCCACATCAGGTGGGTATGGCTTAACATACCCTGGACGCATCGAGTACTGAGTTTGCATCAACTGGGACTTTACCCCCTCAGCGATCATTCTTTGGATCACCTCATGGTGAAGCCCTGCTCCTCCTTGTTGGCTGCTCGCACTTGCGCCACCATCCCCTTCATTTCCTTTGTTCTGGTTATTGCTCATCTGATTTCGAAGAGCTGCTAGCTCATCTTCTTTTTGTTGAAGTGCCGCTGTAAGGTTGTCTAGTTGCTCCTCAACCGAATGAGTTTCATTCGCCGCTAGGACTTGCTCTGTATGCTCTACGCCATGGTGAAGTTCTATCTCATTTTCAGAGGGGGTACTATCTGAGAGGGGATTATAAGACCCGCCATTGCTTGACCCAAGTTCTTCATAATCTGACCCCTTTTGGCTGCGCGTGATACGACGAGGACCTTCTACGACGGTTTTGTGTGGCTTCTTCCTCTTGAAATGTATTGATGTGGAGGATGTTTCGCTAGTCCTGTCTGATGCAGCCCTGACACCAACGGGCATTGATTGGAACACCTCGAATGCATTATCCTTGGTTTGCTTGCGGGAGGGCCATGGTGACAAACTCGTGGCCATCCTATTTAATGGATTTGATAACCATTTGTCCACCTTAGCCCAACTGTCCTGACTTGATGTGACATGCTCTGGGCCTTGTACTCTGCTTGACCCGGATCTTGTCCACACTGCCCTTTCTCTTTCCTTATATGCCGCTCGTATTGAACGAACACGAGAAACATGGTCCACATACTCTTGATGTTCCGGGTGTTGCCGAATTAATTCTTTGTACTCAGGCAGTCTGGCCAAGGCCTCAGCCTACCGCATGATGGCACCGCCTTCGTCATTTTGGGAGGTGGATGCCCCGGGAAGGAGTGACGTCAAAGTTTAGCATATGCATCTGGTAACATATGAGTCATCAGGGTTCCGCACCCGTATCTTTGGGCGAGTGCACTTCTCTCTACCTTTGATAGACTTGCTCGCATGTGATCGATGTAGGGTTGCTACACTTTGATCAACTGCTGCTGGAAGATCGACCCAACTACGACGAGCATCCCTCTGTCGTCGTTGATGTCGCACTGGATCAAACGAATCTTCAGACGATTCTTGTAGGCTGGGTTCTTCCATGAAAGGAACTGGTAAAGTTGATTTTGGATTCACATGGTATGTATTGCGGTCATGAGATGGAAGGCACACTTCCTTCCATTCAATGGAGCATTTTGGCATTGTTGTTGAGCTTTCCCCACTGGATTTATAGACCAATGAGGGAATAAACTCAGGAGCATCGGCTCAGAGTATGTTTCGAGCGTTCGTGGGCCTTCCTGTTGAAGACGACGCTGACGGCAATATGGCCGTAACATCGCCCTTCATCCCAGGTAGCTTGAAGTTAGGTGCTTCGACCATGTTTTCTTTTCCTTTGTGCATGAGTGGTGGAAACTCAGATTTCTAAAACATTACTGTCTTTGCTTTGTCCTTGGACTGCTTACGGGAAGATTGTCCCACTTCTACAGCGTTTCCCTTTGTACGTGACACTGGAGCTGAAGTCAAATTAGCATGAGCAACCCCTCTTGCAGAACTCTGAGCAACCCTGTTTCCAGCGGCCCTCATTTTCCTCTTTGCCGACTTTGACAGAACGGGCGTGAACTCGTCCGTTGGTGGAGAAGTGACAACTTGATCTGGAACAACTGGAGATGCGGCAGTAGTCTTCCAGCTTTCACACAATGAGGTCACAATAGGACCAATTGGCATATCAAGCCAAAGGTCACCGAAGCGAAGGGTCACAAATTGCTGCACTTAACCCTCCATACCTTCAAAATAAAGAAAACCATATATTTGTTTTCTTTGATTTTTTTATATGGATACATAATGTTTTATGCTCTATGTACTATGGGAGTTCATATGTTGCAATCCTATGTTGGAATTCAAAGATGAGGGGAGAAATAAGTCCCACCAGGCGTGCCAGAATCTAATGACGGTAAAATGGCGGGCGTGAGACACGCGTCCACGTCATTGATACAGAGTTAATAAATTTATGCGCATAAATAAAATGGAGATCAAACATTGCAGGTACTTTATTTCCAGAACTCCTACATTTACATAAGAATTCTGTTAATTACATCTCCGAAGAGAAAACCCCTGATTAAGAATTCCAACTATCCTATTACATAGAATTGCAACACATGACTACTACAAAATGATAACGAAAAATCGCTCCTCCTCGCTGTCGTTGACGCCGGTGTGCTCGGGGGAGCATCCTCTATCTTCTTCAAGTTATCATGTGTCTTGTTCATTTGTATTTTACTATTATACCATTGTGATATGAGTGCAGTGCATTCATTTTGCATCGGACACCTAATTTGTGTAGTCGATTTAACCAACATATGCTAGTATGACCACACCACTACCAATTTTCAGGTCATTTCATTTTAATGAGTGATGATTCGACTAGAAGAGTATCCACCTTTTATTGACGCACATATGAGCATGCATGAAGTGATGAGGCACATGATTTAATCCATGTTGGCCTTTACGCATGCACGGAAATTTCAGAAAAGGGGGTTCTAATATCAAAACCATCCCATATGTTTTCTTGTTTGATTTTGTTTGATGATAACGTCTTCTAAGCAAATTAGTCTCTTTTGGTTAGGACTAAAGCAAGCTAGATGCAATATCTTTTATGTAGTTATGGGTCACATGCATATACTCTAACCATCAGTGGAGAGTATATGTGTGTTGCGTAGAGTTTGTACGCTCTCGATTTCATATTTAGATATGTAGGATTATATTTTTAACTTGACCTACATGCAATCTTTTTCTTTTGTGAGCATATTTTATTTAAGTGTGGACCGAGACAACTAGTATTTTCATTATCTCATGTCTACACGTTGGATTTCACTTAGCACACTTTATATGCATTAGAGTGTGCTCATTTAATCATCTATATGACAGATGTAAATAACATTTGTATCTTCTGTTTGTATTACTACTGACGTGGCATAGCATGTATGTCCGCAGTGTAACCAACAAGAGGCTTGAAACATAATTTGGCGAGCACCCAATTTATACATTTTCATGCTCTAGATTTACATTGTCTTCTTTTGTGCACAATTTGCATTGTCTTGTTTTGTGCATCTCAAACAAATGAAGAATGCATTTTTTTGTAGGCACATATTTATTCTATGATTTTATGTAGATGATCATCTAGGGTTTGGGTATGTTCAACATTTGTTCTTCCCCGAGCTTTACCTTTGCGTTGCTCTCATCTACAATGGAAGGGAAAATATATCATCTTTGACATAATCGCACTTTGGCTCGTATCACAATGATCAACCAAGGCAAAATGACAAGATGAAATTATATGTTGTATGCTCCTTGATTTGTATCATGATGATCCGCCAAGGAGTATTTTTGTTGCTCTAAACATGTTCGCACTTTGGCTTGTATCATGATGATCAGCCAAGGCAAAATGTCAAGATGAAGGCTATATGGAGAATGCTCCTTAGTTTGTATCACAATGATCAACCAAGGACAAGTTTTCTTCTCTTAAATATAGGTGCTCTTTGGCTTGTATCACGATGATTAGCCAAGGCAAAATATTAAGATGAAGATATATGGAGAAAACTCCTTGGCTTGTATCACAATAACCAACCAAGGGCAAGTTTTCTTCTCTTAAATATATGTGCTCTTTGCCTTGTATCACTATGATCAGCCAAGGCAAAATATTAAGATGAAGATATATGGAGAAAACTCCTTGGCTTGTATCACAATAACCAACCAAGGAAAAATTTCCCTCTCCTAAACATATTCATACTTTGGCTTGTATCATGATGATCAGCCAAGGCAAAAATGTCGAGACAAAAATATGTGAGATATGCTCCTTGGTTCGTATCGCGATGATCGACCAAGGACAAATTTTCCTTTCCTGAACATAATTGCACTTTGACTCGTATCGCGATGATCAGCCAAGGCAAGATGTCAAGATGAGGACATATGGGCATGCTCCTTGATTTGTATCACAATGATCAACCAAGAAGAAAGATGAACATGACGAGATATAGGGAGGAGCGAGAAGATTACAGAAGGATCATGATTCCCACCTGGACTACCTTTCTCACGCTCCTAGCTGGACGGCAGTCTTGCAGCAGCAGCGTATATGAGCTTTTTTTCTACAACAACAGTATATGTGTGTGGTTGAGAGGTGCAGCGGTAGCACAACAGCAGCGTCGGCAGCACAGCGGAGCGATTAGAAAATGAGCCCCAAGAGCAGTCCCTTTGGAGGTATTTATAGGAGGGAGAAGCACTCTCATCCGGCCAGAGGCGTGCCCACGTTTCGGAGATCATGCAGGTTGTGGGGGATCGTGGGATGGTGGAGCTTCCTCCTTTTTCTTTAATCTATTTCTCTAATTATCTGTTGATTGCAATTTGGACCGGCTTGGTCTTGGGATTGGCCGCTATGGGCTAAAACTCTATTTCTTTAATCACCCATGTGGGCCTAGGCATAGTCCATTTGCATGCTTTTAATCAAGAAGTGGCCTACATGCATGCAGCCTTGTATTGGAATTATAATTACGCTTATTTGCTACACGTAAGCATATTTCCAACGGGTCAGGGCCTAATTAGCTAACGGGTCGTTAAGACTTTATATATGGTGTGGGTGCATGCATTAATTATTTTCTGCATGCAACTCAAAATCTAGCATCATATGTGATTTGAGATGGATAAGCTGATAGCATACCACACGTATATACTTCATTGGTGCTATACATTATTTTATGCATCGTAATGATATTTTACAGATATTCTGATAAATACGACACACGTACATTTTTTATGCATCGCGATGATGCTGATGAAATACGACATGTATATTCATTAGCACGATACATTTTTATGCATCGCAATGATACTTTACATTATCGACGTGATGAAGCCGACATTTAGAATAGATCGATATTTTGGCAATATTAGTGCCCTTGCGACCATTTTAAGTTTGCATCGGCCAACTGTCGCCACTTGTGGTGTGTGTGAGTGCTAATTATAATTTCACGAGTAAATGAATTTGCAGCTATAAGTGACACTTTGTTTATTTATTTTTTGCGACCGCTATTTCATAATGAGCGACCCAAAATTCACCATAATAATTTCCTTGGTCTATTCGGCAATTCGCCATTTTTTATATAATTTTACTTTATCATATTTTGATCATAGATATCACTTTGTATTTTACTTCGGCGAAATTCTGTGTCAACAAGGTCGAGGGGAGGGCGCAGACAGGGGACTGGGTCGATGGTCGCTGCCGCTTCGAGGAAGATCGTCAACACTGACTGGCTGGAGGTAGATGAAGGCGATCTGTCCGTTCTTTGTACATCGGACGGTGCAGAAAAAATGGACTAGCCTATTTGTTTTCAGTCGAATGTTATTTTCATAGAATCATGTAGTAATTTAGTGTGCCATGCATGTTGTAGAGCTATCATATGTCTCCCTTCATTTATTTCTCACCGACCTGCTATCTGCTACCTTTACACTGTACTAATTGTGCACACACTTCACTGATACTCACACTATTGTTTTCTTATGCATGGGTATTGTCGGCGTCCTGGGAACCAGGGTACCCAGACTTGCCTATCTGCGGGCCGCAACGCGCTCCTACTACGGCCTGGTACGGCCCACCTGATCGACCAGCATTTCAAGACCCTCGTGAGGGGGATAGACCTCGCGAGGAGAATGACATCAAGACCCCCTCAGGAGCGGCCTCGGCTAGGTTGCTCCGGAGGGGCGGAGAATCCAAGGCCAATCCTGCCTCAGAAGGAGGCAGTGACGCAAGCAGTGATGCACCGCGCCAGCGGTTGCCAGCGCATGCCAACGGCGCAGTTGCCATTTTGGTGCAAAGGAGACAGCACATTCCGCAGGTTCCCGAGGGGCGGGACAATGGTTTCCCCTTCGGTGCAACAAGACCGAAGACCGCAAGGACGACAGGGAGGATGTCACTACCGAGCCCACCTCTGCGTCACCGCTTGATCGCTTTGCCGGTGAAGACCGCTTTTGTCAGGATAGGAACATCCTTGTGTTCCCGCTCAAAATGGCCGTTGTGGGATCCCTTCCCGCCTAAACATTTCGAGGAAAGAGGACCCTGGCCGCCTATATAAGTAGCTAGGATCTCCACTATGTAGGCATCCCGATCAGATCCAGAGACTCCGCCCACACACAAAGGAGCAAGAACCCTAGCCTCCTGACCCTCCTGAGCTCCCCTCTTGAGCTCAGGAACCACTATACTCATTCATACTCAAGCCCTCCCGAGGCTAATCCACCAAAGCAGGAAGTAGGGTTTTACACCGTAAGGTGGCCTGAACCTGGGTAAATTCGTGTGTGCTTTACTTGTTGTTCGCTTGAATCTTTTCATCTGACGAGGGCGAGACGCTAGGTAGACGTGAGTAGGAGAGATCTTCGTTCACGCCCCTGTGTTTGAACTTCTTGGGTTGACAGAGCCCGTAATCCGACATTTGGCGCGCCAGGTAGGGGGCGTGTCGAAATCTCGCCTCTCCGGCGACCTCATCCCGCTCTCGTCGTCGACTTCACTCCGCTACCATGATGGACACATGCCGAGCACGCGCCGCCCACCGCGCCGCCAACATCGCTCAGATGGCGCCCGCGGGCAACGGTGCGCCGCTCCGCCCCAACTCGCGGGTCGCCAACGCCGCCACCGACCCGGCCATCCACGAGCAGCAGGACTTGTCGCTGCCGCTGTCCGTGCGGCGCGATGGCTGCACGGCGACGCCGTCACCCTTGCCGACCGCGGCGTCGTCCTCGCCGATCCGCCGTGGGCCGGTCTACCAGCAGCCTGCGCTACTGATGGCGCGAGATCTCCTATGCTACGGCCCGGCGGACGACCTCTACAACGAGTGGCTCCACCGCATCACCAAGCTCGTCAACGCCGCCGAGGAGGTACCTGCGCCAACTCACTCCTCCTATCCTCCGTCGCCCATGGCGGGGAACGAGGGCCACGGTGTCCCAGCTCCACCTCCACTCTACGGCGCCGGCCAGGGGGTTAGGTGCGAGGCTACGCGGCGTGAGCCGCCCCGCAGGGCCCCTGTGCGCGACGAGGAGAGCTGCTAGGTGATTCTGCATCCCCAGGCAGAAGCTCGCGGGCCCCCTATCCCGCAGCACGAAGACCGCGCACCACAAGAGGTGGTGGCACGTGCGCCCCAAGAACCATCACCGCAGGCGCAGGAGGCGCCTGCAATCATGAGCGTGGCTGCATGTCGCGCCTTAGCTCCTGAGCTGCGGCGCCTCGTCTGGCCCGGCAAGTTCAAGCCGGATCTGCCTCCGCGCTATGATGGCACCACCGACCCCACAGAGTTCCTCCAACTCTACAAGCTGAGCATCGAGGCGTCCAATGACACCGAGCAGGTCATGGCGAACTGGTTCCCCATGGCCCTCAAGGATGGCGCACGCTCCTGGCTCCTGAACCTCCGCGTGGGATCCATCTCCTCCTGGGGGGAGCTTCGTGAGTGTTTCGTCGCCAACTTGTAGGGTACCCGCAACCGAGCCTAGCGGCTGCGGATCTGCGCCGCGTGAAGCAGCAGCCTGGGGAGACACTTCAGAAGTACATCCAGCGTTTCAACACCGTGCGCCTTAGGATCCCCAGGGTCTCGGACGAGGGCATCATCTCGGCATTCTCCAATGATGTCCGCAACGTTAGGATGATGGAGGAGATCGCCATCTATGAGGATATGTGCACGGCCCTCGAGATGTTCAAACTCGCGGCAAAGTGCGCCAGGGCGGAGGAAGGACGCCTCTCCCTCCAGGAGCTGCCAGAAGCGGAGGCTGACGACAAAAAGGCCAAGGCCAAGGAAGCAAAGCGCAAGGGACCCACCGTGCTGGCTGCAGAGCCAGAAGTAAAGCGTGGCTGCGGCTACAACGACCCCTCCCAGGGACAACCGTCTGTACTGCGTCTTCCACGATGTTCAAAGCCACAACACCAACGACTGTCAAGAGCTCAGGGCGATGCACGGCGGGCGTGTCAGGCAGCGCCCTGAGCGCGACATCCGTGGCTATCGCCGCGGAGGGGGCCATGGTGGAGGACACTGGGACGGCCGGAACTCGCTCCAAGGATGGCGTGACCAACCTCGTGCAGACCACTGACAGGAGCAGCCTAGTGACGCCCCCTGGCGCGACCAGTCTCGTGAGGGTCGCCCTCAGGGCAACGCAGGTCTGCCTCCGCTGCCACCACCGCCAAGGAGGAACGACGACGACCTCCAGGGAGATGGAGCAGGGGGCTTTCAGGAGCCACGTGCGGTTGCATGCATCTTGGGAGGAGCCCATGCTCCGGCTTCCCACCGGATCTTCAAGAAGTTCGCTCGCGAGGTGAACGCTGTGCTTCCCAGGCCTGACGCCGCGCGCAACCTCAGGTGGACCAAGCAAGTCATCGCCTTCGACCCCAAGGACCAGCTCAAGTGCACCGCAACCCCAGGCGCTCTCCCGATGCTCTCCACTCTGACCATCAGCAACGTCCTTGTGACCAAGACCCTCATCGACGGCCGAGCAGGGCTCAACGTCCTCTCTGTCTAGACCTTCGAGACGCTCCAGGTCCACTATGATCAGCTCCACCCGACCAAGCCATTCTATGGAGTCACGGATGGATCCACACTCCCGGGTAGGTCCGCTTCCCCGTCACCTTAGGTGATCGTGACAACTATCACACCGAGCTCATTAACTTTGACGTCGCCAACATCCACCTCCCATACAACGCCATCCTTGGGTATCCTGCCCTCGCCAAGTTCATGGCGGCGACCCATCACAGCTACAACGTCCTCAAGATGCCCGGGAATGGCGGAGTCATCACAATCGCCTTCGACGAGAAGGAAGCAGTGCGTTCCCTGGAGTGTCTCTGGTCTGACCAGCGTCTCGAGGGAGGTGTTAGGGCACCACCTACAGGCGTGTCTCGACGCGTGTTTTTGTGAGCCCAGCACGGGATGTACATCGGTGGAGGCTTAGGAATTCATCGACCAGGTTATCGAGGAACTTCAGTACGCGAGGCTCATACGTGGTGGGCGCGACTGCACGATACCAAGCTCACCTATCAGCAACCCAAGCACCCACTTCCGCGTCTACATTGACGTCGCGGGCCTCAACCGAGCCGCTTCTTTGGAGCCCTTCTGGCCGACGACAGTCGGCTGGAGGAGGGCTCTCCCCTGCAGCTACGTTCATGCACTCTTTGGCTTCCGCAACGCAGCCGCCACGTTCCAGCGCCTCGCGTGGCAGGCTTTGGGGGCTCGGGGGGCTCGGTGGCGGGTGGTCCATACGGAGCGGAAGCCGAACCCCCGTGACCACTTGGGGCCTCTGGAGCCCCTGGGCCTCAGGAGCCCGACGATCCTCAGGGGCAACCCGGACGGCTCGCACCTTCAGCTACCCCAACTCTTCTTCGACAATGGTCAGGTGATGTCTCAGGTATTCAATCGAGGGTGCCCCCCGGGCTGCATCATCCTTGAGCTGCTGGGGGCTCACCCCCCGCAGCTGTCTCTTTTGCGCGTAAATAAAGGCTAGTTGCTTCTTCCTGTTTGTATTATCTGTATGCTCGGCGTTCTCACCGCCACTAAGGTCATGAGCCCTTGCGAGCCCACTCGCGACCGCCCCATGATTAAGGACTGGCATGAAATCTGTGCTCGGGTCCGTCCCTACAGCGTTGCTAAATCCAAGGGCTGAGCTCTGTCTCGCGAGCCATTCCCGTGACGTCACCTCCCGTGGTCCTTGGTGCCTTGTTCTCGCATGGGCTAATCGTGGATGGGTAAGTAGGGGCCCGTGGCAGGTGCCTCGCTCACGCGGGAACCACACGCCAGTTGTGTTTCTTTTGGACTGTTGCATGAGAAGACTGGGCACGGCGTCTGTGCTCGGGTCCGCCCCTGCAACGTTGATAAATCCAGCGGCTGAGCTCTGTCTTACGGGCCGGTCCCGCTAACGTCACCTCCTGGGGTCGTTGGTGCTGCGGTCTTCTCATGCGATGCCCTCTAGAGATGCACCCGGCGTAGGTCGACACAACGCATCTCTTTTCACATTTTGTAGAAGAAGACTCAGGCGCAACCCGCCTCAGGGTAGGGTGTCGTGAGTGATGCGAAAGCTCACGAGAACTTCCTCAGAGTCGTTCAGCTCGTCATGAGGAGGGCCCATATACACCTTTGCTGTCCTGCCGTGCAAGCCACGTGTCAGGACGGGGCTGTACACGCCCCGGAGTCTCTCCCGGTGGGAGGCTCCCTCCCACGGTCCAGTGGAAGTTCCATGCTCCGCACTGGCAGAACCAACCGTGGAGCGGTTTTGCCCACGAACCAGTGGAAGCACCAAGCTCCGCACTGGCCGCTATGACCGAGGCGCAGTTATGCCCACACTCCGCACAAGTGTGGTAGCTCTATGATCCGCGCTAGTTATAAACAACTGAGGGCGGCCCATAGCGGTCGCACCAACCTCAGGGGGCTTTTCAGCTCACGACGCTCACAGCTTCTCCTTGGATAGGTGTCGCGAGGGGGGCTAGGCATGGGGGCTATGCTCAGGTCATGCCTGGCAGACGCCAACCTACCAGGTGCCCAGACACCTGGCTTTCTCGCGCCCCCATCCTAGGCGAAGGCTCGTGAGCAAGGTATGGTGCTCGTTCTCCCTCCTGAGAGCTGTTCGTACCTCAAGGGGGGCCCCTGGGCATCGCGACCCAGGCGCCTCACTAGTCACGTAGTCCCTCACTCCTTCAGCCCGGTGCTCAACGGCGGTCGAGGTATGCGCGGGGCTGGGCCCTGCCGACGCAGAACGCAAACGGGATCGCTTGAATGTCAAGGGGGACCCCTAGGCATCGTGACCCAGGGGCCTCACTAGCCACGTAGCCCCTCATTCCTTTAGTGTAGTTATTACGATAACCCCGGTCACCCGGAGGGCTCAATGGCGATCGAGGTATGCGCCAGGTTGGGCCCTGCCAACGCAGAGCACCTAAGAAAACATGAAAGGAAGAAAGCACGGAAATCATCAAGTTCAAATCTAGTTATTACAATAATGCCAAGTTCTCCAAATTCAAACGAGTCCTTATGCCTCCCCAAGGCACTTGCATTTCTCTCATCTGGACAGGAACAGGTCAGGCATCACCAAGTGCGTCACCACCAGCCTCCGCCTCCTCGGCCGCGGTAGCAGCAACCCAGAGGAACGCCTTCACCAGCCCCTTGACCTCCTCCTCTGGGGCCTAGGCAACCGCACCCCTATATTCCCTGGCCTGGGAGCGGCTGCTGCCACCCCCTCGCGAAGACGACTCGGGCGCAGAAGGGGGAGCTCCTAGGCATCGCGCCTCAGGTCCCCAACTGGCTCCTGAACCTTTACCTCCTGGCCTCGCGTGTGGCATCGCAACCCAGCATGCCAGCGGTGGCCTAGGCATCTCAGGAGGCGAGTTCCAATAAGCACTGAGCCTTGCCCCGTGGGAAATGTGGCAGAAAATCAAGTGCCACTGCCGCCCGACCGCAGGGGATCACTAAGATAAGCGTTCGACGCCCGCATGTACTCGCGTACCTACACCCACCGTAATTATGAATTCGCTGGAGCACGAAAGCCCCTCTCACCGGCCCTTGTGGTCGATCACCTGCACGCCAAGAGAGACCTCCCGAGGATCACGCCTCGGGGGCTCTTACCGGACCCTGGGCCGCTCACCTCCTGGCCTTGACCACAGCATCACGACATGGCATACCAGCGACCGCTGAAGCCTGTCTAGGGACTGGGTCTCGCAGGCGTAGGGCACTAAACTACCGCAGGGACGGGAGAAAGGGAAAGTCCTGCTCTAGCGAAGGACCTCATGAGGAACATAAGTCTATAACATCAGATAACATCAAAAGTATCACAAAAGATTTACATGCCTTCATGGGGCTGTCCATGGCTGCCTCATAGGGACCAAGCTCAAGAAGGCCATTCTCAGAGGGACGCGGCCCGGGCTCCTTCAGCGACGGCGGCAGCTGCAGGACGCTGTCTCCCTCCGGCGATAAGAACAGTGACTCGGCGGCTCGTAGCTCTCTTCGGAGCTCGAGGCCGTCTCAGGAGAAGCGTAGCTGCTGCCGGAGGAGTTGTAGGCACGACCGATGGCGAGCGCCTCGCCCCCGGCCTCGTTGCCCTGGCAGCATGGGAGATGGTCGTGGGTGGGCCCATCCTTTGTGCTGCACGCCAGCCGACGGCCGTCCGCCCCGAAGACCTTGAAGGTCAGCGTGGCCATCCCGTCCAACGCAAAATGAAGAATGTGCCTCCCGGCAGGGGCACAGGCGCAGCGCACCATGCCCCAACCCCAGGTCATGAAGACCTGGCCGGAGGAGATCACCTCCATGTCGGCGTATGAAGGGGAAGGTGGCATCCTTCATGCCGCAGCTGCATCGTCACCCGGTCGCGAGCCGGGAGAACCTCCTTCAGGAATGGAGGAAGAAGGATCCAAGAATGCGGTGGGGCTCCTGCCCACACGATAAACTCGCGAACGTTGTCTTGAGAATGAGACGGCAGCGGGACGCGTGAAATCACTCGCCTTTCTAGGCGACTTAGCGCACCGCCCCCGTCGCCGCTCCCGCTTCGTCCGCTAGTCGCCGGAGCACCCAAGTGAAGCGAGAATCCTAGTGGCACCCACGTGCACCACGTACGGGCGTCCGCCAGCCTCGGGGGCACTCTTGGAGAGTCATGGCGCCTCTTCTTCGATGGGAGCTGCTCGGGCTCCAGCATAGGGGTCTTCCCGTTCTGCGCTGCCGAGAGCCTACGTATCGGCGCCATGAAAAGCCATGGGAGAAGTGAGAAGAGCTGGGTTGATCTACAACAGTCAAGTGAAGGGCGTGGCGCCTCACTGTTGGAAATATGCCCTAGAGGCAATAATAAATTGGTTATTATTATATTTCCTTGTTCACGATAATCGTTTATTATCCATGCTAGAATTGTATTGATAGGAAACTCAGATACAAGTGTGGATACATAGACAAACACCATGTCCCTAGTAAGCCTCTAGATGACTAGCTCGTTGATCAATAGATGGTTACGGTTCCCTGACCATGGACATTGGATGTCATTGATAACGGGATCACATCATTAGGAGAATGATGTGATGGACAAGACCCAATCCTAAGCCTAGCACAAATCGTGTAGTTCGTATGCTAATGCTTTTCTATATGTCAAGTATCTTTTCCTTAGACCATGAGATTGTGCAACTCCCGGATACCGTAGGAATGCTTTGGGTGTACCAAACATCACAACGTAACTGGGTGGCTATAAAGGTGCACTACAGGTATCTCCGAAAGTGTCTGTTGGGTTGGCACGAATCGAGACTGGGATTTGTCACTCCGTATGACGGAGAGGTATCTCTGGGCCCACTCGGTAGGACATCATCATAATGTGCACAATATGTGATCAAGGAGTTGATCACGGGATGATGTGTTACGGAACGAGTAAAGAGACTTGCCGGTAACGAGATTGAGCAAGGTATCGGTATACCGACGATCGAATCTCGGGCAAGTGCTATACCGATAGACAAAGGGAATCGTATACGGGATTGATTGAATCCTTGACATCGTGGTTCATCCGATGAGATCATCGTGGGACATGTGGGAGCCAACATGGGTATCCAGATCCCGCTGTTGGTTATTGGCCGGAGAGTTGTCTCGGTCATGACTACATGGTTCCCGAGCCCGTAGGGTCTACACACTTAAGGTTCGATGACGCTAGGGTTATAGGGAAAGTATGTACGCGGTTACCGAATGTTGTTCGGAGTCCCGGATGAGATCCCGGACGTCACGAGGAGTTTCAGAATGGTCCGGAGGTAAAGATTCATATATGGGAAGTCCTGTTTTGGTCACCGGAAAAGTTTCGGGCGATATCGGTAACGTACCGGGACCACCGGGAGGGTCCCGGGGGTCCACCAGGTGGGGCCACCAGCCCCAGAAGGCTGCGTGGACTAAGTGTGGGAGGGGACCATCCCCAAGGGGGCTGGTGCGCCCCCCCACCAAGTCCCTAGGTGCATGGAGAGGGGAGGGGGGCAAACCCTAGGTCCAGATGGGCCTTAAGGCCCACCCTAGGGCGCCCCCTCTCTCTCCCCCCCCCTTGGCCGCACCCTAGATGGGTTTTCTAGGGCTGGCCGCACCCCTAGGGGTGGGAAACCCTAAAGGGGGCGCAGCCCTCCCTTCCCCCTATATATATGTGAGGTTTTGGAGCTGCTAGACACACGAGAACGTCTCCCTCTTGGCGCAGCCCTACACCTCTCCCTCCTCGTCTCTTGCAGCGCTTGGCGAAGCCCTGCTGGAGTCCCGCGCTCCTCCACCACCACCACGCCGTCGTGCTGCTGTTGGATGGAGTCTTCCCAACCTCTCCCTCTCTCCTTGCTGGATCAAGGCGTGGGAGACGTCACCGGGCTGCACGTGTGTTGAACGCGGAGGCGCCGTCCGTTCGGCGCTAGATCGGATCTTCCGCGATTTGAATCGCCGCGAGTACGACTCCTTCATCCGCGTTCTTGCAACGCTTCCGCATCGCGATCTACAAGGGTATGTGGATCCAACTCTCCTCTCGTAGATGTGCATCTCCTAGATTGATCTTGGTGAGCGTAGGAAAATTTTGTTTCCCATGCAACGTTACCCAACAGTGGCATCATGAGCTAGGATCTTGCGTAGATGCTTTCACGAGTAGAACACAAAGGGGTTTGTGGGCGTTGATGTTTAGATTGCTTCCCTCCTTGGTCTTTCTTGATTCAGCGGTATTATGGGATGAAGCGGCCCGGACCAACTTTACATGTCCACGTACATGAGACCGGTTCCATCGACAGACATGCGACTTTTGTTGCATAAGATGGCTGGCGGGTGTCTGTCTCTCCTATCTTAGTTGAATCGGATTCGACAAAGGCGGTCCTTGTAGAAGGTTAAATAGCAACTTAAATATCACCGTTGTGGCTTTGCATAGGTAAGAAGCGTTCTTGCTAGATACCCATAGCAGCCACGTAAAACATGCAACAACAAATTAGAGGACGTCTAACTTGTTTTTGCAGGGTATGTTTGTGATATGATATGGCCAATGACATGATGAGATATATTTTATGTATGAGATGATCATGTTGTAATAGTTAATATCGACTTGCATGTCGATGTATACGGCAACCGGCAGGAGCCATAGGGTTGTCTTTAATTTTTGTATGACCTGCGTGTCAATCATTAAGCGCTATGTAATGCTTTACTTTATCGCTAAACGGTAGCAATAGTAGTAAGAGCATGGTGGGCGCGCGACAACCCCGATGGCGACACGATGATGGAGATCATGATGATGGGGATCATGGTGTTACGCCGGTGACGATGGAGATCATGCCGGTGCTTTGGAGATGGAGATCAAAAGCACGAGTTGATGGCCATATCATGTCACTTATGATTTGCATGTGATGTTAATCCTTTTATGCATCTTATTTTGCTTAGGACGACGGTAGCATTATAAGATGATCCCTCACTAAAATTTCAAGATAAAATTGTGTTCCCCCCAAGTGTGCGCCGTTGCGAAGGTTCGTCGTTTCGAAGCACCACGTGATGATCGGGTGTGATAGACTCTACGTTCGCATACAACGGGTGCAAGCCAGTTTTTGCACATGCAGAACACTCGGGTTAGACTTGACGAGCCTAGCATGTACAGACATGGCCTCGGAACACGGAAGACCGAAAGGTCGAGCATGAGTCATATAGTAGATATGATCAACATGAAGATGTTCACCATTGACACCACCTCATCTCACGTGATGATCGGACTTGGGTTGGTGGATTTGGATCATGTCACGCTCGGATGACCAGAGGGATGTCAATTTGAGTGGGAGTTATAAGTAATTTGATTAGTTAAACTCACTTATCATGAACAATAGTCTAAGTTGCCTTTGCAAATTATGTTGTAGACCAATAACTGCGTTGTAGCTCCCTGTTTGATACGATCCTAGAGAAAGACTAAGTTGAAAGATATTGTAAGCAATGATGCGGACTGGGTCCGTAGTCCGAGGAGTGTCCTCACTGCTGCACAGAAAGCTTACGTCTTTGATGCACCGCTCAATGTGCAAACCCCTACAACGTTGTCTGTGGATGTTGTGAACACCTGAGAGACACGTCCTGATGACTACTTGATAGTTTAGTGCACCATACTTTACGGCTTAGAATCGGGATTCCAATGACGTTTTGAACGCCATAGAACATATGAGATGTTCTAAGAGTTGAAATTCGGATTTCAGGCTCATGCCCGTGTTGAGAGGTATGAGACCTCTGACAAGTTCTTTTGCCAAAAAGGATGGAGGAGAATGGCTCAACTAATGAGCATGTGCTCAGAATGTCTGGGTGCTGAAATCACTTGAACCAAGTGGGAGTTAATCTTCCAGGTGAGATAGTGGTTGACGGAATTCTCTAGACACTATCACCAAGCTACTAGAACTTCGTGATGAACTATGACATACAAAGGATGGTGATAGTCCCGGTGCTGTCAGCGGTTCTTAGTACCGCAAAAGTAGAGATCAAGAAGGAGCATCAAGTGTTGATGGTTTAACAAGACCACTGGTTTCAAAAGGGTAAGGGCTAGAAGGGAACCTTCATGAATGGCAAACCTGTTGTCGCTCTGATGAAGGAACCCATGGTTGAACCCAAACCTCGAGACTAAGTGCTTCTATTGTAAGGGGAACGGTCACATGGTAGCGGAACCACCCCAGATACATGGTAGATATGATAGCTGGCAACTTCAACAAAGTATATTTGATATACGTGTTATTGATGTGTACCTTAGTAGTACTCCTTGTAGCACCTGGGTATTGGATACCGGTTCAGTTGCTATTATTAGTGACTTGAAGCAAAAGCTACGGACTGAACGGAAACTAGCTAAGGGCGAGGTGACGATGTGTGTTGGAAGTGTTTCCAAGGTTGATGAGATCACCATCGCACACTTCCTCTATTTTCGAGATTAGTGTTGAACCTAGATAAATGTTATCAGGTGTCTACGTTGAGCATGAAAATGATTAGATCATGTTCATCGCAATACGGTTATTCATTTAAGTTAGAGAATAATGGTTATTCTGTTTACATGAATAATACCTTTATGGTCATGCACCCAATGGTTCGTTGAATCTCGATCATGGTAATACACATAATGATAATATTAATGCCAAAAGATGTAGAGTTAATAATGATAGTACCACTTTCTTGTGGCACTGCCGCTTAGGTCATTTTGGCATAAAATGCATGAAGAAACTCCATGCTGATGGACGTTTGGAGTCACCTGATTTTGAATCGCTTGACACATGCGAGCCATGCCTCATGGGCAGGATGACTGAGATCTCGTTTTCAGGTACAATGAAACGGGTAAGTGACTTATTGGAAATCATACATGCTGATGTATGTGATCTAATGAGAATTAAGGCGTGTGGTGGATATCGTTATTTTCTCATCTTCACTGACGATTTGAGTAGATATGGTATATTTACTTAATGAAGCAAAAGTCTGAAACGTTTGAAAGGTTCAAAAATTTCAGAGTGAAGATTAAGAATCATCATAACAAGAAGATCATGTTCCTACGATCTGATCAAGGGGATATTATCTGAATTATGAGTTTGGCAATCACTTAAGACATTGTGGAATTGTTTCGCAGTTGAAGTCCCCTGGAACACCACAGCGTAATGGTGTGTCCGGACATCGTAATCGAACCTTATGAGATATGGTGCGATCTATGGTGTGTCTTACCGATCTACCGCTGTTATTTTGAGGTTATGCATTAGAGACAGCTGCATTCACTTTAGATAGGGCACCATCTAAGTCCGTTGAGACAACGCCGTATGAACTAAGGTTTGGCAAGAAACCAAAGTTGTCGTTTTCTTAATGTTTGGGGCTGCGATGCTTATGGCTTCAGCCAGGAAAAGCTCGAACCCAAAGCGGACAAATACATCTTCATAGAATACCCAAAGGTAACGTTTGAGTATACCTTCTATCTCAGATCCAAGGACAAAAATGTTTGTCACTCAGAACGGGTCCTTTCTCGAGAAAGAGTTTCTCTCGAAAGAATTGAGTGGGAGGAAGATAGAACTTGATGAGGTTGTTGAACCTCTACTTCGAACGGAGAGTGGTGCAATACAGAAAGATGTTTCTGTAGAACCCACATCTGTTGAAGAGGAAGCTAATGATAGTGATCATGAAACTTCGGATCAAGTTACTGTCGAACATCGTAGGTCGACAAGGATGTGTACTACTCCTGAGTGGTACGGTGATCCTGTCTTAGAGGTCATGTTGTTGGACAACGATGAACCTACGAACTATGGAGAAGCGATGGTGGGCCCATATTCCGACAAATGGTTAGAAGCCGATAAATCCGAGATAGGATCCATGTATCAAAACAAAGTATGGACTTTGGTGGACTTGCCCTATGATCGGCAAGCCATTGAGACAAATGGATCTCTAAGACTAAGACGGACGTGGACGGTAATGTCACCGTCTATGAAGCTCGACTTGTGGCGAAGAGTTTTTCACAAGTTCAAGGAGTTGACTACGATGAGATTTTCTCACCCGTAGCGATGCTTAAGTCCGTCGGAATCATGTTAGCATCAGCTGCATTTATGAAATCTGACAGATGGATGACAAAACAAGTTTCCTTACCATTTTTCATAAGGAAAGGTTGTATGTGATACAATCAGAAAGGTTTTGTCGATCCTAAGGATGCTAAAAGGTATGCTAGCTCCAGCGATCCTTCCATGGACTAGAGCAAGCATCTCGGTGTCGGAATATATGCTTTGATGGAGTGATCAAAGTTTTTGGGTATACAAGGTTTGTTAGAAACTTGTATTTACAATAAAGTGAGTGGGAGCACTACAACATTTCTGATAAGTATATGTGAATGACATATGGTTGATCCGAAATGATGTAGAATTTCTGGAAAGAGTAAAGGGTTGTTTTGAAAGGTATTTTTCAAAGGAAGACCTGGATAAAGTTGCTTACATAATTGGGCATCAAGATCTATAGAGATAGATCAAGACGCCTGATGATACTTTCAAAAGAAACACACACCTTTGACATGATTTTGAAGGAGTTCAAAATAGGTCAGTCAAAGAAGGAGTTCTTGCCTGATTTGTAAGGTGTGAAGTTGAGTAAGACTCAAAGCTTGACCACGGCAGAACAAAGAGGAAGGACGAAGGTCGTCCCCTATGGTTTTGTCATAGGCTCTATACGGTATGCCATGCTAAGTACCGCACCTGATGTGTGCCTTGCCACATGTCTGGCAAGAGGGTGCAAAGGTGATCCAGGAGTGGATTACTAGATAGTGGTCAAAATTATCCTTAGAGGAATAAGGAAATGTTTCTCGGTTATGGAGGTGATAAAGAGTTCGACGTAAAGAGTTACGTCGATGCAAGCTTAACACCTATCCGGATAACTCTAAGTGGAGATACCGGATACGTATAATGGAGCAACAGTTTAGAATAGCTCCAAGTGGAACGTGGTAGCAGCATCTACGATATGACATAAAGTTTTGCGAAGTACATAGGGATCTGAATGTTGCAGACCCGTTGACTACAACCTCTCTCACAAGCATAACATGATCAAACACAGAACTCATTGAGTGTTAATCACATATTGATGTGAACTAGATTACTGACTCTAGTAAACTCTTTGGATGTTGGTCACATGGCGATGTGACCTGTGAGTGTTAATCACATAGCGATGTGAACTAGATTATTGACTCTAGTGCAAGTGGGAGACTGTTGGAAATATGCCCTAGAGGCAATAATAAATTGGTTATTATTATATTTCCTTGTTCACGATAATCGTTTATTATCCATGCTAGAATTGTATTGATAGGAAACTCAGATACAAGTGTGGATACATAGACAAACACCATGTCCCTAGTAAGCCTCTAGATGACTAGCTCGTTGATCAATAGATGGTTACGGTTCCCTGACCATGGACATTGGATGTCATTGATAACGGGATCACATCATTAGGAGAATGATGTGATGGACAAGACCCAATCCTAAGCCTAGCACAGATCGTGTAGTTCGTATGCTAATGCTTTTCTATATGTCAAGTATCTTTTCCTTAGACCATGAGATTGTGCAACTCCCGGATACCGTAGGAATGCTTTGGGTGTACCAAACGTCACAACGTAACTGGGTGGCTATAAAGGTGCACTATAGGTATCTCCGAAAGTGTCTGTTGGGTTGGCACGAATCGAGACTGGGATTTGTCACTCCGTATGACGGAGAGGTATCTCTGGGCCCACTCGGTAGGACATCATCATAATGTGCACAATATGTGATCAAGGAGTTGATCACGGGATGATGTGTTACGGAACGAGTAAAGAGACTTGCCGGTAACGAGATTGAGCAAGGTATCGGTATACCGACGATCGAATCTCGGGCAAGTGCTATACCGATAGACAAAGGGAATCGTATACGGGATTGATTGAATCCTTGACATCGTGGTTCATCCGATGAGATCATCGTGGGACATGTGGGAGCCAACATGGGTATCCAGATCCCGCTGTTGGTTATTGGCCGGAGAGTTGTCTCGGTCATG
>LR738709.1:239855238-239947284 GCA_902687465.1 Secale cereale
GGCCGCACCCTAGATGGGTTTTCTAGGGCTGGCCGCACCCCTAGGGGTGGGAAACCCTAAAGGGGGCGCAGCCCTCCCTCCCCCCTATATATATGTGAGGTTTTGGGGCTGCTAGACACACGAGAACGTCTCCCTCTTGGCGCAGCCCTACACCTCTCCCTCCTCGTCTCTTGCAGCGCTTGGCGAAGCCCTGCTGGAGTCCCGCGCTCCTCCACCACCACCACGCCGTCGTGCTGCTGTTGGATGGAGTCTTCCCAACCTCTCCCTCTCTCCTTGCTGGATCAAGGCGTGGGAGACGTCACCGGGCTGCACGTGTGTTGAACGCGGAGGCGCCGTCCGTTCGACGCTATATCGGATCTTCCGCGATTTGAATCGCCGCGAGTACGACTCCTTCATCCGCGTTCTTGCAACGCTTCCGCATCGCGATCTACAAGGGTATGTGGATCCAACTCTCCTCTCGTAGATGTGCATCTCCTAGATTGATCTTGGTGAGCGTAGGAAAATTTTGTTTCCCATGCAACGTTACCCAACACTCACCCCCTGTTTATAGGCCGAGAAGATCAATCGCCAGCCACTCGCGCGCGGCCATAATGACCCTGCCACCCACGCCAAGGAGTTGTCAAGTCACACGGTTGCCGAGATTGCATGGGAAGCGGAGTCCCCACATCCCATCCAACTGTCACACGCCAGCCTGGCCCGCAGCCTTTTTGGGGCCAGCGGCGCTTCGTCCTCGACTAAGGCTTCGCCCCGAAACCAACTCCGTGCGCGCCTTGGGCCCGGGGTCTACTGTCGACGTCTAGGGAACCAGGGTACCCAGACTTGCTTGTCTGCGGGCCTGGTAAGGCCCACCTAATCGACCAGTTGTTCAAGACCCTCGCGAGGGGGCTAGACCTCGCGAGGAGAACGACATCAAGACCCCCTCAGGAGCGGCCTCAGCTAGGTTGCTCCGGAGGGGCGGAGAATCCAAGGCCAAGCCTGCCTCAGGAGGAGGCAGTGACACAAGCAGTGACGCACCGCGCCAGCGGGTGCCAGCACGTGCCAGCGGTGCAGTTGCCATTTTGGTGCAAAGGAGACAGCACAGGCGCAGGTTCCCGAGGGGCGGGACAAAGGTTTCCCCTTCGGTGCAACAAGACCGAAGACCGCAAGGACGATTGGGAGGATGTCACCACTGAGCCCACCACCGCGTCACCGCCTGATCCCTTTGCAGGCGAATACCACTTTTGTCAGGATAGGAACGTCCTTGTGTTCCTACTCAAAATGGCCGTTGTGGGATCCCTTCCCGCCTAAACATTTCGGGGGAAGAGGACCCTGGCCACCTATATAAGTAGCTAGGATCTCCACTATGGAGGCATCCCGATCAGATCCAGAGACTCCGCCCATACACAAAGGAGTAAGAACCCTAGCCTCCTGACCCTCCTGAGCTCCCCTCCTGAGCTCAAGAACCACTATACTCATTCATACTCAAGCCCTCTCGAGGCTAATCCACCAAAGCAGGAAGTAGGGTTTTACACCGCAAGGTGGCCTGAACCTGGGTAAATTCGTGTGTGCTTTACTTGTTGTTCGCTTGAATATCTTCATCTGATGAGGGCGAGACGCTAGGTAGACGTGAGTGGGAGAGATCTTCGTTCACGCCCCTGTGTTCGAACTTCTTGGGTTTGCGGAGTCCGTAATCCGATAGGTATTTCAGACTCTGACGCAATGTTGACGAATGCTGAAAAGAAAAGATAGAAGCTAGTCGCTCTAGTGTAATTCGAAGATAAGCACTAAGCGTTTCAGCGCTCGAAAGGATGCAGTGTCAACAGTTGGAGACAGTAAACGTAGCTCTGCAGTTGATGATCTCAATTCCCACACACAACCATCCCAGGTGCTTGCTTTAACTTCGCGCTGTCAAATGTGGTTGCATGTTGCATATGGTGTCTAGCTTGTATTGCTTCCAATTTGGTTAAATTGCATCTGCTTACTTTACACATTATACCTTTCATGACATGCCTTCCTGTTTTTGATACATACTACATATGTCTATTAACCATGTTCGTACATCAAACTAATGCTCTTTTGTATCCCTCATCAATCACTTATGATGAGACAGTCACCCGGGTGGGTTATTGTGAGACGCCATACTCGTTTAAAGAGTGAAGTGTCATCCTCCCCACATGATTCTCAAGAAATAGCAAGGCTAAATGAAGATAGTCAACATAGCTCTCTAGTTGATGACCGCAATTCCCCCACACCACCATCACAGGTGTTTGCTCTAATTTCGCAGTGTGATATGTGGTTGCATGTTGCATACGGTGTCTAGCTTGTAATGCTTCTAATTAGGGTAAATTGAATCTGCTTAGTTTACACATTATACCTGTGAATATGACATGCCTTCCTATTTTTGGTACACACTACATCTATGTGTTAACCTTGTTCTTACATGAAACTACCTTTCTTCTGTATCCTGCATCAATCACTTACGATGAGTCACCTTTATTCGTTGCATATTGCATATTATTTCTAGCCTGCTGCCATGTATTGCTTCTAATTTGGTCAAATACATTTGTTAGGGCACCCTTTTAATTTGGCAGAGTGATATTGGTTTCATCTTTCATATGGTTTCTAGCTTGAATTGATTCTAACAAGTTCAAGCACCTTGTGCTTAGTTTACACTTTATACATCATACATGTCAATATGTCACGCCGTCCTGTTTTTCATACATATTCCATCGTCCTATCATGCGGCTGCCTTACACGAAAGTAGTGTTCGTCAGTATCATGCATCAATGAGTTCTGAAGAGCAAATTTTATTCCTTTTTCTTGTGGGTTTGACTTGACAAGGCAAAATCAAGAAAGATGAAGGAAAAGAGTAAGGAATGCGATGATGGTGGTCCTCTGGAGCAACGTAAACGGAGCATCTGTTCCGATTCTCCTTGTACTGATAGTGCATTTCTCCTTGTACTGATAGTGCATTACAAGGTCCAAATCTCCGCTCCCCTACTCCACCATCCAAGGTGCATGCTCTAACTTGGCTGTGTGATATCTGGTTGCATGTTGCATATGGTGTCTAGCTTGTATTGCTCCTAATTAGTGTAAACTGCATCTGCTTAGCTTACACATGATACCTGTGAATATGACACGCTTTCTTGTTTTTGCTACATACTATATCTGTCTATCACACCATGTTCTTACATGAAACTACTCTTGTTGTGTATCCTGCATCAGTCAGTTATGATGGAACACCTTTAAGTTGGTAGTGTTATATTGGTTTGCGTCTTGAATATGATTTCTAGCATGTATTGCTTCTAGTTTGATGAACGCCACCTATGACGAGACAATTTTAACTTGGCAGAGTGATATTGATTGCACCTTTCATATGGTGTCTAGTTTGCAGTGCTTCTAATTTGTTGAAGTGCCTTCTGCTTAGTTACCACATCATAGGTGTGAATATGTCAAGCCGTCCATTTTTTCGTACATATTCCATCCTCGTATCATGACTTTGTGATACGGTGTATCCTAGGGCCATCCCCATGGACCCTCCTTCACCCCCTCAAGTGCCGCAAGGACCGATGACACGTGCTCGTGCTAGAGCTTTCGAGACCGAGGTGACGTCACTCCTAGCCCTATTTCCTTATGAACCTTGCGAGACATGGTTGCTACCTCAAACGGATGTGCTTTGCCTGATCAGGTGTGAAGGAGGCCACTTCGGAGAAGAGCGTGAAGATGGACAAGTCCCCAAGGCCACGGACGAACTGATGCATCGAGAAGGGCAGAAGGGAGCTCCAGGCCCCGGACATCCGGCCCCATGGCCCGGACATCCGGCACCTGGGCCATCAACTACAGAGGACCAGCAGCAGCCGAAGCTACAGGGCCCGGACATCCGGCCAGGGCCCGGACATCCGGCCAAGCATGGCCCGGACATCCGGCCCCGGGCCCGGAAATCCGGCGCCTCTGTCCAGAGAGCACCCGAGACCAGACCGCTCCAGCCCGGACATCCGGCTCCTCGCCCCGGACGTCCGGCACCCCTCGAAGACCCGGACATCCGGGCCGCCGCCCGGACATCCGGCCCCTGATCTGCCTGCGTGCAGCCCCCTGGGCCGAGGCCCATGTACCCGTTCGCCCCGTAGACTATATATACTCCTCTCCTCATTCCGTTTAGGGTTAGCTGTGGTTTTAGCTCATTTGATACTTGTGTGGATTTCTCCCACGAGACCGGTGCGCCTCTACGGAGAAGATCCACCTCTGGATTCAAGACCCCTAACGGGAAGATCCCACGGGATTCCAAGGCCTCCTCACGGAGAAGACTATCTTTGTATCACCGGTGTTGACTTTGGATCATGTACCTCGACCTTGTATCGCGAATCTAGCGCTTGTGTGATTATCTTCGTGTTGATTGAGTGTTTTCCTCTTGTGTTTTCCCCATCTTTCCCTTGTGATTCCCCGTGTTCATCGTGTGCCAACCTCCAAACGTGAAAGATCCGCTGATTAGGGTTCCACCCTGTATCATATGGTATCAAGAGCAAAGGTTTCTCACGATTTTGGAGCCCCACACTTCGTTTTCTAGCCTGTTTTTGTCGTGTTCTTCCCTATTTCGAAAATTCCCCCCACAAAAAGAGCCCCAAAAATTTTCTGTGATCTGTTGATTTGGCAAGATTTTGTTGAATTTGTTCCATGGATTTGCTGTGCCACGTGTGGATCTAGCTTTTCCTCCACTTTTCCCCAAATTTCATCCGAAAAATCCGCCGAATTTTTGCCCCGAAACCACCGTTGCATCGTGTTCTTGCTGGCTCGGGCACCCCGGACATCCGGCTCGTGCCCCGGACATCCGGCCCGGCCCGGACATCCGGTCTTTGGCCCGGACATCCGGCCTCCCGCAGCCACAAAACCACCACCACTTCCCTCCTAGCAATCATCCACCCCTTTGCGTTCGGTGATCCACCCACTCTTCCGCAAACCACCACCGATCTTCCGCAACAACCACCATCGCTTCACCGCTTCGAGTTTGGAAAATTTGTCTCCATTTGCCGTGGATACTTGAGTTGTGGTTTCACCGTTTCCTTGGATGTTTAGGCTACCTTGGGACGGCAAGACTTCGACAACACCACCGCTCAACTTCGGCAAGGACGGTAACATCGACGACACTTCGCTCATTCTATCTTGCAATTGCATTGTCACCCTATGAACCATCTTTGCGTAGCTTTCCCATTGAGACTAGCCATTTGAGTATTGCTGGGCCACGACACTTGTGCACATTAGTGATAGTGATAGATATTGCATACTACATCATTGTGAGTAACATCACATCATCTTGGTATCTTGCATATCCCCGTGTGCCACAAGAGTGCTCCGCATACACAATAGCTACCTTGATACGAGAAGCATACATATGTGCCCAAAGAAACAGCTCAAAAGCTTTGAAGCAAAAGAGCCAATCCAAGCAAAGAAACAATAGCATCATACGCCTTGCATCCAAAGAGATCATACATAGCAACATCATCTTGTGCTCAAGCATCGGCACATCATACACTCATAGCATACTTGTGATAGATAGTCGTTACGTTTTGCCCATATAGGTCGTGCACAAGTGCGTATCCGCCTATTAAGCAATCGGTTAGCGTCTCTCTAGCGTTGTGCAACACGAGCATTTTCCGTGGTTTTCCACATTTTTCGCTCATCCTTGGTTGCACAACCACATTTATCTATCCGTGCGTGTGTTCCGTGTGCTACTCTTTGCTAGTGATCTACTTGTTGCATGAGCAAATTTGTGAACCACTTTCAACATCTTTGAGTCATTTTGACGATTGCATTGAATTTGTGCCACATCCTAACCGAGCTCCTCTCAAAGCTTTACTTGTGTAGGTGTGAGAATCGACACGAAGTGATACCAATAGTGCTATTTCCGGGTTACATTGTTGAGTGATCATTGATCCATTTTCAACCTCGGTTAAGGTACATTGATATTGTCTTCTCCTTTCTCCAGTCACTTACTTGCTTGTGATGATGGATAGGCCAAGTTCATCTACCAACCCGATCTTCGACGATCCTCAAGAAGCGAACAACTACGTCACCAAACTACATATATTCGGTGTCCAACGAGCTCTACATCAAGAGAGTGAAGCTATGCGAGAGTACATTGGTCAAGTTGCCGAGGACGCGCGACAATTCCAACAAAGCACCAAGGAGCAAATCGAACTCATCAACACCAACATGTCTACTCAATACAATGATCTACTGACATTGATCATCAACCGACGTTCTTCCTCAACATCATCTCATCGACGAAGCCGCTCAAGTCGACATACCGACTCAACGCAAGACTCAAGTACACCTACGTCAAACACTCTGCGTCAAGCCGCACGTCACGCTCGACATGAACATCGGCAACCTCTACATGACAAGAGTTCCCAAGAGCTATTCGACGAACAAGAAAATCGACGTCGTCAAAACCAAGCTACACTTGAGCAAGCACAAGAACGGCAGCGACTACGCCAACAACAACAAGAGCGAGCTCGTCAATATCAAGAAGAACAAGATGCCGAGGCTAACCGCCAAGCACAACAACGTTGAGAAGCTCAAGCTATGGAGGCGCAACGTGCTTTACAAGATGCACACCGCAATGTGGCCGCCCGCAATCGACACAATCGTCAAGAAGAGGATTTTCTTCGAGATGAGATGCAAGAACGGCGCCATCAAGCAAGAATGCAAGAAGAAGCTCCTCCTCAAGCGCGACATGAGCAACAATACCAACAAGAACATCAACTCCAACAAGAACGTCTACATCCTCAAGAGCAACATGATATGGCAAACCGCCAAAATCGAGAGCGCCTTCCCAATAGGCAAGGAAACAATGACGAGCATCGCTATGGCAAGCTCAAGTTCACCATGCCAAAGTTCTCCGGAAGCATTGATCCCGAAGACTACCTCTCATGGGCATTGAAAGTTGACAAGATCTTTCGCCTTCACAACTTCGATGAAGAGAAGAAGATCGCTATGGCATCACTTGAGTTCCAAGACTATGTTCTCATTTGGTGGGAGCAAATCATAGAGAGAAGAGAAGCCAAAGGCGAACCTCCTATCACCACTTGGGCTCAAATGAAGGAAGTGATGAGAGCACGTTTCGTGCCTACACACTACAACCCTGACTTGTTCAAGAAGCTACAACTCCTCAAGCAAGGTACCAAGTCCGTTGAAGAGTACTACAAGGAGATGGAGATTGCCATGATACGCGCAAACATAACGGAAGATGAAGAGCAAACTATGGCAAGATTCTTGAATGGACTCAACTATTCCATCAAGAAGATTGCGGACTTCCAACCATACAACAATCTTCTCGAGCTAGTACATCAAGCAACCAAAGCGGAGCGACAAGTTCATGAGGACTACAAGTACTCCAAGTTCAACTCCAAGAACTTCGGCTCCTACAACCAAGCTTCAACGACTTCGGTTACTCCTCCTACCTCTACCAAGCCTTCTACAAACTTCGGTGACAAGCCAAGCTACAAGAATGCGACTACCTCGAGTCGTCAACCTTCTACCAACAACTTCAAGCCAAGAGCTTCCTCAACTACAACTCCAACCGAAGATAACAACAAGACGAGCTCCATCAAATGCTTCAAGTGCCAAGGACGAGGCCACAAGTCATTTGAGTGCAAGACCGTTCGCACCATGATCATCAACGACGACGGATCATATGACTCCATGAGCGATGATGAGATGGAAGCACTTGAGCATGTCGCAATGCATCGCCAAGTCAATGAAGAAGAAGACAATCAAGTGTTTTGCGACAATGACTCAAGCCCCAACCTTGTTGTCTCCAAAGTCTTGACACTCCAACATCAACAAGATGACGACCAACGTTGTCACATTTTCCATACGAAGGCCGGCATCAATGGACGCGACGTCAAGGTTATCATCGATGGAGGAAGTTGCCACAACTTGGCAAGCGAAGAGCTATGCGAGAAGCTTCATTTGGTCAAGACGAAGCATCCGCACCCCTACAAGGTCCAATGGCTCAACGACGCCGGAATTCTTCGAGTCGAGCACACCGTGCAAGTCTCTTTCAAGATTGGCGCTTACAGGACACTCTTGAGTGTGATGTGATACCCATGTCCGTGTGCCACCTTATTCTTGGACGACCATGGCAATATGATCGCGGAGTCACACACAATGGACGGACGAATCACTATCACTTCAAGATGAAGGGCAAGGAATTCGTGCTACGACCAATGACTCCAAGTCAAGTAGCCGCCGACAAGCTTTTACCTACCACCCATCGTGGAGAGAATGGTGAGAGAGCGAGCCACCAAAAAGAGAGCGCGAGCCACAAGCCAAATATGAGCGACTCCACGATGAACGACAAGAAGCAACTCGTGATATTTGCTACCAAACGTGAGATGAGAGAAGTGTGTGAGAACCCATCGAGCGTCTTCCACCTTGTGCTTTTATGCAAAGGGGAAGCCAAACCTACTAACACTTCACCACCTCCACCTTTGGTGTTGTCTAAATTGTTGCAGGAATTCTCGGACGTCTTTCCGGATGAGCTACCACCGGGTCTACCTCCACTTCGAGGGATAGAACACCGCATCGACCTCGTACCCGGTGCTCCACTTCCAAACAAAGCTCCTTACCGCGTCAACCCCGAGGAAACGAAGGAGATACAACGGCAAGTGCAAAACCTCATCGACAAGGGTCATGTACGTGAAAGTCTAAGCCCTTGTGCCGTTCCCGTTATTCTCGTGCCTAAGAAAGACGGAACTTTTCGCATGTGTTCCGATTGCCGCCCGATAAATGCTATCACCGTTAGATATCGTCACCCTATTCCTCGCTTAGATGACATGCTTGATGAACTTTGTGGTGCCACCATCTTTTCCAAAATTGATCTTAAAAGTGGCTACTACCAAATTCGCATTCAAGAGGGTGATGAGTGGAAAACTGCTTTCAAAACCAAGTTTGGGTTATATGAGTGGCTTGTCATGCCAATGGGCTTATCGGAAGCACCCGTCACTTTTGTGCGTCTTATGCACTTTGTTCTTAGACCATACATAGGTGTCTTTGTCGTGGTTTACTTTGATGACATTCTTGTGTTTAGCAAGTCGCTTGAAGAACATGTTGACCATGTACAACTAGTTTTGCAAGCACTTCGCAAACAACAATTGTATGCTAACATGGAAAAATGCACTTTTGGCGTTGACAAGGTTGTCTTTCTAGGATTTGTCGTGTCTTCTCAAGGTGTTCACGTTGATGAAACTAAAATTGAAGCAATTAAAACTTGGCCTCAACCAAAGAATCTTATGCAAGTGCGTAGTTTCCTTGGTCTAGCCGGTTTCTATCGACGTTTTGTGAAGGACTTTAGCACCATTGCTATGCCTCTACACGCTTTGAGCAAGAAGAACGCACCCTTTATTTGGGGTCCTTCGCAAGACACCGCGTTCAATGAGCTTAAGAGCTTGCTCACGCACGCACCACTTCTAGCCCTACCAAACTTTGACAAACCGTTTGAGATTCATTGTGATGCGAGTGGTACGGGTATAGGTGGCGTGCTCATGCAAGAAAAGCGCCCAATTGCGTACTTTAGCGAGAAGCTATCGGGAGCGCAACTTAACTATCCTATCTATGATAAAGAGCTTTATGCCTTGGTGAGAGTTCTACGTGTTTGGGAACACTATCTTAGACCTCATGAATTCATTCTTCATACGGACCATGAGACACTCAAGTATCTCAAAGGTCAAACTAAGTTGAACAAGCGTCATGCTAAATGGAGTGAGTTCATTGAGTCTTTTCCCTATGTCATCAAATACATCAAGGGCAAAGAAAATGTTGTGGCGGACGCGCTTTCCCGCAAATGCATGCTTGTTACACAACTTGAGTTGAATGTGATTGGCTTTGAGCATATCAAAGATTTATATGAGCATGATCCTTTCTTTGCAAATGCTTATGCTAAATGCGTGACTCACACTTCTTGGGAGCATTACTACATCGAAGATGGATATCTTATGAGAGCTAACAAACTTTGCATTCCCGAGTCTTCGCTTCATTTGCTCCTTTTGCAGGAATCGCATGGAGGAGGACTCATGGGACACTTTGGACGAGACAAGACGTTTGCTACACTCTCTAAGAACTATTTTTGGCCCAAGATGCTTCGTGACGTCTCACGCTTCACCAACCGATGTTCTACATGCCGCAAAGCTAAGTCCAAAGCTCAATCTTATGGTCTTTATATGCCTCTTCCTATTCCATACCACCCATGGGAAGACATAAGCATGGATTTCATACTTGGCTTGCCTAGGACTCAAAATGGCAAATATTCCGTGCTTGTCGTGGTAGATAGGTTCTCCAAAATGGCTCATTTCATTCCTTGTAACAAGATCGACGATGCTTCACATGTTGCAACTCTCTTTTGCAGGGAGATACTTCGTCTACACGGCGTGCCCAAAACGATCGTCTCCGACCGGGACATCAAGTTCCTGAGTTACTTTTGGAAAACACTATGTGCCAAGCTCGGAATCAAGCTTCTCTTTTCTTCGGCGTACCATCCACAGACGGACGGCCAGACGGAGGTGACGAACCGCACACTCTCCACTCTTCTTCGTGTGTTGATCAAGAGGAACATCCGGGAATGGGAGCATTGCTTACCAATCGCCGAGTTCGCCTACAACCGCGCAAGACACTCCACAACCGGCAAGTCCCCCTTCGAGATCGTCTACGGCTTCAATCCGTTGTCGCCTTTGGACATCCTACCTCTTCCTCTCCAAGAGCGCACGAACATGGACGCAAGTGCAAGGGCAACTTATCTCAAGAAGGTGCACGAAGACACAAGGGCGATGATCGAGCGACAAGTCCACCGTCGCGCTACCAAGTTCAACGTCAACAAGGCACCGATGGTGTTCCAACCGGGAGATCTTGTTTGGCTTCACCTTCGCAAGGACCGCTTCCCACTCGAGCGCAAGTCCAAGCTTCTACCTCGCGCCGACGGACCCTTCAAGGTGCTAGCACGCTACAACGACAACGCCTACAAGATCGACATCCCACGAGACAAGTACTCCGTGAGCGATACTTTCAACATCAAGGACCTCTCTCCTTTCCATGGTGATGAAGATTTCGATCCGAGGTCGGATCTTTCCCAAGGGAGGGGAGATGATACGGTGTATCCTAGGGCCATCCCCATGGACCCTCCTTCACCCCCTCAAGTGCCGCAAGGACCGATGACACGTGCTCGTGCTAGAGCTTTCGAGACCGAGGTGACGTCACTCCTAGCCCTATTTCCTTATGAACCTTGCGAGACATGGTTGCTACCTCAAACGGATGTGCTTTGCCTGATCAGGTGTGAAGGAGGCCACTTCGGAGAAGAGCGTGAAGATGGACAAGTCCCCAAGGCCACGGACGAACTGATGCATCGAGAAGGGCAGAAGGGAGCTCCAGGCCCCGGACATCCGGCCCCATGGCCCGGACATCCGGCACCTGGGCCATCAACTACAGAGGACCAGCAGCAGCCGAAGCTACAGGACCCGGACATCCGGCCAGGGCCCGGACATCCGGCCAAGCATGGCCCGGACATCCGGCCCCGGGCCCGGAAATCCGGCGCCTCTGTCCAGAGAGCACCCGAGACCAGACCGCTCCAGCCCGGACATCCGGCTCCTCGCCCCGGACGTCCGGCACCCCTCGAAGACCCGGACATCCGGGCCGCCGCCCGGACATCCGGCCCCTGATCTGCTTGCGTGCAGCCCCCTGGGCCGAGGCCCATGTACCCGTTCGCCCCGTAGACTATATATACTCCTCTCCTCATTCCGTTTAGGGTTAGCTGTGGTTTTAGCTCATTTGATACTTGTGTGGATTTCTCCCACGAGACCGGTGCGCCTCTACGGAGAAGATCCACCTCTGGATTCAAGACCCCTAACGGGAAGATCCCACGGGATTCCAAGGCCTCCTCACGGAGAAGACTATCTTTGTATCACCGGTGTTGACTTTGGATCATGTACCTCGACCTTGTATCGCGAATCTGGCGCTTGTGTGATTATCTTCGTGTTGATTGAGTGTTTTCCTCTTGTGTTTTCCCCATCTTTCCCTTGTGATTCCCCGTGTTCATCGTGTGCCAACCTCCAAACGTGAAAGATCCGCTGATTAGGGTTCCACCCTGTATCACTTTGCCTTTCATCAGAGTAGTGATAGTTAGTATCATGCATGAATGAGTTCTGAAGAGTGAATTATATTAATTTTTCTTGTCGGTTTGACCTCACAATGAAAAATCAATAAAGCTGAAGGAAATTGGAAAGGCATTGGATGATGGTGATCCTTCCGAGAAACTAAAACGGAGGTTCTCTATAGATTCTACTCCGCTATCCTCCCAACAAGATTCGCAAGACAACGCAAGGCTAGACAATCAATGTAGTTGTGTAGATGATGAGCACATCTCCCCTACTCCACCATCACAGGTGCTTGCTCCAACTTGGCACTATTATATGTGGTTGCATGTTGCGTATGATGTCTAGCTTGTATTGCTTCTAACTTTGTTGAATTGCATCTGCTTAGTTTACACATAATGCCTATGAATATGACATGTGTTCCTGTTTCTAGAACATACGTGTACATGATGAGCACATCTCCCCTACTCCACCATCACATGTGCTTGCTCTAACTTGGCACTATTATATGTGGTTGCATGTTGCGTATGATGTCTAGCTTGTATTGCTTCAAACTTTGTTGAATTGCATCTGCTTACTTTACACATAATGCCTGTGAATATGACACGTGTTCCTATTTCTAGAACATACGTGTACATGATGAGCACATCTCCCCTACTCCACCATCACACGTGCTTGCTCTAACTTGGAACTGTTATATGTGGTTGCGTTTTTCGTATGATGTCTAGTTTGTATTGCTTCTAATTATGTTGAATTGCATCTGCGTAGCTTACAACTTATACCTGCAACGATCACTTACCCATATGACACATTTAACTTGGCACTGTGATGTAGGTTGCATCTTGCATTGTCTTCTAGCTTGTACTGCTTCTAATTTCTTGAAATGGCACTTACGACGAGACACTTAACACCTGATAGAGTGATATTGGTTGCATGTTCATATGGTGCCTAGCTTTCATTTCTTCTAGTTTTGTTGAAATGCCTTCCGCTTACTGTTTTTTCATACATATTCCATCCTCCTATCGTACGTGCGAATATGAAATGCTATCTTTTTTTGTATATATTCCATCCTCCTATCCTGCGCTTGCCTTACATCAAAGTAGTGTTCATCTGTATCATGCATCAACCAGTTATGCAGAGCTAATTTTATTCAACTTCTTGTGGTTTTGACTTCACAAGGCAATATCAGAAAATAGGAAGGAAAAGAGTAAGTTAGAACATGTTGGTAGTCCTCCGCACCGATGCAAACAAAGACTCTCTAGATTTTCCACTGCTACTGCTAATGAAGTTGAAGTCCCAAATCTACATGATAAGTTTGTCTCCCGTACTCCACCATTGCAGCTGCTTGCTCTAAGTTGACAGTGCGATAATTGTTTTCATGTTGCATATGTTATCTAGCATGTATTTCTTCTATTTTGATTAAATTGCACCTGCTGAGTTCATACGTTATACATGTGCATATGACATGGAGTTCTATGTCTAGAATACACTGCATCTATCTATCATACCATGTTCTTACATCAAAGTACTGATGTTATGTATCCCGCATCAGTCACTCGTGATTGGACACTTTTAACATGGCAGTTTGATAGTGGTTGCATCTTGCATTGATTTCTACGTTGTACTACTTAATTTTTTTTGAATTGCCACTTATGAGAAGCCACTTTTAACTTGGGAGAGTAATATTGGTTGGATCTTTCATATGATGTCTAGCTTGCATTACTTCTATTTTCTTGAAAATCCTTCTACTTAGTTTACACATCGTAGGTGTGAATATGTCACGTCGTCCTGTTTTTCTTACATATTTCATCCATATACGGTTGTCTTACATCAAAGTATTGCTTGTCTGTATCATGCATCAATGAGTTCTGTAGAGTGATTTTATTCTTTTGTGTTGTGGGTACGGCTTGACATGGCAAAGTCAAAAATTAGCAAGGAAAATAATATAGTAGGGAGTGGTGTTACTCGTCAGCTGAAACGGAAAAGGATCTGCCATCCAGATTCTGCTGGTACTTATAGTGCAGTAGAAGGTCCAAGTCCACCGGCTAAATCTACCAACACAGTATCACCTGCTCCCCCAGCTGCAACATCCGCTTCAACTTTACCAGCATCTCAATGAGTTACTCATTCGTTTGCTCCGGAACTTGCCAGTTCCCAAGCTGCCTTCACACCTAACACTACTTCCGAAGCACTGCTGACACAACAGGACTTGGCAAGATCAGATGAACCTCATGAGCATCAACACCAAGACGGTACCTGACTGAGTCAAGTTGCAGTTGCATGCTCCTTTATATGCACTCTCACAGTTTGATGTACACTAACACTTTCCATATTCGTTGTTGAACTAGCACCACGACGCAAGCGGAAACAAACATCAGGGACAATGCTTGACAGATTAACAAAATCTAAAGGAGGAAGAATGGAGATCCATTTTGAGGCAGGTTTAAAAAGGCCACGTGATGCTACAGATTCAGCCAAGTTAGTATCGGAGGCAGCCGTTGCCGTTTGGTGTCATGCACGTATCCTTCCAACGTGGATCCAGTATAGGAATGAGAAAGTCAATACCCAGTTTAACACCTTCCTTGACCATTTATCCGTAAGTAATGTTATTCATCACAATTAATAAAATTGTCTTGCTATGTCCCATACTTTCTAGCTTCCTCCTAATAAGACTCACATTCTTTTTTCAATAGATGAGGTTCAAGTTGGATCCGAAAGATGATGCAACTAAACAAGCATGCACTCATGTTTTCAGTCTGCTCTACGACAGTATCGGTACCACCTTAGAAAATATCACTTTGAAGGCAAGGCTAACAATGAAATCGCCCAAACATCTCCAATGGAATGTATTACTGATGAAGACTGGACAACCCTCATTAAACACAGGCCTGGTCCAAAGCTATATGTATTTGATCAGACCACATATTGAACTTGTATTTATGTATGTGCCTTACAAGTGTATCTTCTTCTAGGCGAGCTGTTTGAAGAACAAGACCAACCGTTCTAAAGTGAAATTCCAACAGACAACATGATCTCGTAGCTATATTGCACACTGTGAGGCTCTTGTAAATAGCTGCTACTTCCTTCTTTTTTCTGTGCCATATTATCGTATCTATATTGACTTGTTCCAAATACAGAGGAAAGTCTGTGCGGACCAAAAAGAACCTGAACCGAATGCAGTGCAAATCTTCAAGGATTGCCACACCAGCAAGATGAAGGGCATGAGCACACCAGTTCAAGCCAATGTTGTAAGTCCTTACTCCTCCTGCCTTTGAACTGATTGGTACTGTGATGTGTTCAATTAACTACTTGGTTTGCAGCCAATGTCAGTTACTCTGTTCACTTTTATACACAGTTGTCTTAACGTATCATTTCACCTTACATGGTTTAAAAGAGATGAAGGCTATTATTTTGGTCTTGATATGTATTCTAGTTGTTATGTTCACGTGCGCACACAATAATAAAATAGCCTGTTTGTTCTATATCTATTTGCCCAAGATATTAATGATGTCATACTATGTTCATCCTACTTTAAACCATGTCTCTTTATATTTAGATGTCAACGAATGTGAGGAAATAGACAATACAGTAGGCATGCTACATGGATATATGTTCCGAAAGTGATTTTATTATGTAGTTGGCACTACAATACATGCTAATGTATTACAGTAGTTCACCAAAATAAGTTATTTATAAACGTGTAACCTACTTTGTTTGTTTTTGTCTCATTAGTAACTTATCTGGTACACTAATCTACATGTTTAAACTTTTAGGAAGCTATGGAAAAAATGATTGAACAACCACAACCACCTGAAGGTGATGAGGCTACCTCAGGCACAATGTCACCTCTTGCTGCAGTGCCTCAGTATCTCTCCACTAACAATGCAAAAAGAACCTTCCTGCGTAATTCTGGGTTGGTTGTCAAGGTAACCTCGTCCAGATCGCCTACTGAACAAAATCTTCCTGCTAGACAGAGTGATATATCTGTGCTCCAGACACAAGTCCAATCCCTAATGGACGTCATTTTGGAAACAAGAATAGAGGTTGACAAATGTCGTCAAGATCTGAATGGTTTTGAAACCAGACTATCAGGCATTTGCTTCGCTTTTCAAGAGCAATGGCGGAAAAAGGTGAAGATCGTGCTGCTCCATCAGATTCTACAGCCTGAAACATTAGCACTCAGGTCAAATGATATGTCCTTCTATACATTTGATGGTGCTTTTATCTGCAAGGACTGTAAACTTTATGCCAACAGGCCTTTTGTTGTGATACAACATTTATGATGCTGCCAAAGGCTGCAATAATTACGACGCTATTTCTGTATAGTGTAGGTTTATCTTAGTAATGTATTCGGCCTAAAGCTTCGTAGGAGCCCAACATGCCAACATTCGTCGGGCCCATTCCAATTGGGATAAAACCGATTATACGCCGAAATTTGCATGTAGCCCACTTAAAATATCTGGGCCTAAATCAGCATAAGATTTCATATTTTTCTGGTAGGCCTGTTCCCATAGTGGTCCTTTAACAGGCCTAAACATAATTTGGGCCCTCAGTAACAATAGGCCGTTTATAGGTGTAAATATTTCGAGCCCATAAAAACATGGGCCTTTAAAAGACCGAAAGTGAGATTGGGCCCATTAACGATGCGGATCTTTCACATGCCAAAATTCGGATGGGGCGTGAATGCACCGACCTAATACACGGGCCTTTAACATGCCGGAAGTTCGATCGGGCTAGATTATCATCATTTTTATATGGGACGTTAATGGGCCCGATGTGACGTTGGGCCGCATATGGCCCATGGATTTCGTTCGACGTTAACAGGCCGAAAATCACAACAGGCCAAAAGTGGCGCAAATCTATAGTGGGCCTCTAATAGGCTGAATGTCAAACATGGCTGAATATGACCATAATCCTTCACGATCGTTTATGGGCTGAAAGTTTCAATGGCCTGTAAATGGGCCCAAATGAAGCAGGACCTTTAACAGGCCAGAAATACACCGGGCCGTAATTCGGCCCATATACTTAGCGGATTGTTAACGGGCTAGAAGTGACCATGGGCCGCGATGATAACAAGTTTAGGACAGGCCGTTGACAGGACAATTTGACACTAGCCGTACGGGCTTTAACTGAGAATGTATGGCCTTTAGTTGGGCCGGCCCATTATGGTCTGCAAAATCTCGCGGGCCTTTAGCTGGGTCGGACCATTTATGGCCCGCAAAATCTCATGGGCCTTTAGATGGGCCGACCCATTATGATACGCAAAACCTCATGGGCCTTTTGCTTGGCCGGCCTATTATGGACCACAAAATCTCGTGGGCCTTTTGCTGGGCTGGCTCATTATGGACCGCAAAATCTTGTTGGCCTTTAGTTGGGCCGACCCATTTAAACTTTATGGGCCACTTTTGGGCCGGTCCACATGTCAACATATCATAGGCACATCTCGCCCATTGGATGAGTGACACCTATGCCAACGCTGAGCTGACACGTGGTTCCGTCAGCCAATCAGAATTTTACACATGGAAAATCCCCATTGGTCCGAGCTGTTAATGGGTTATCGGATCCAAAACCGGACCCGATAGCTTAACGGTGTGTCGTTACGGTGGATGCCACGTGTCGGTCACCCTTGACGAAAGCACTTCTGTGACGCGCGATTTATCGTCATGGAAGTGGACACTTCCGTGATGATAATTTTGGTAATGTCATGGAACACTTCTATGACAGCACATGTATGACTATCTTCATTCTGTCATAAATTTGTTATGGATGTACATGCTTGACAGAAAACGTGACCTACTGTGACAAACATGTATCATCACGGAAGTGTATTTTTTTGTAGTGATGTCCATGGCTACCATCCCATGCTCCGTCGCGTGCACGATTCACGTGCCATCGAGGAGAAAAAAATGCATAGTAAGTGCCATCAAAGTGCACGACTCACTTAAGAACTACTTATCTCCATTTTCTTGCATGACACGTTCACCTTGATGCTAGATGTCCCGTGTGTTGGCAAAAGAATGAACATGCAGTGGACGTGCTGCACAAATTCGTGCAAACACGGCTGGTTATGTTGTGAGTAGGTGACCTTGCGCTTGGCTCTTCGCCTCTTCTGGAAGCAGAGCAAATGATGATGGTACGACTACATTATAAAATATTTTTTTGCAGGTACTACAATATATATACTTGTGGCAATCTGACATCGAATTAAGTGTTGCACATCCACCGTCTGTATAAGCGCATTATAATAAAGAAAAAGCTTCTCCTCATCATCCGAGCCACCGCGCGCGCGTGAGCGAGAGAGAGGTCATAGTAAGCAGAGCTTCTCCTTGTTTACAAGTTGACGGGACACATCAAAGTAGTGTAGTCTCCAAAAAGGGCCGGCCATGTCCATGGCTACCATCCCGTGCTCCATCATTCAGTGTGTGCAAGATTCACGTTCCATTGAGAAAATAATGTTGCGTATGTGCCATCGAATAGGATAACTTAATTTATAAACAGCGTTCCACCGCACCATTGTCAAACTTTGATTCGTTGATGCGTGGCTCCCGAACAACTACCACACTTGCCAAATTATCACGTGAGTTGCCTCTTCATACAGAAATGAGCTCACAGTCTACCTAGATGAGTCTCTCATACTTTTTACTACCTGCCTCCATTTTCTTGCATGACATGTGGACCTAGATGCTGGATATCCCATGTGTCGGCAAAACAAAGAAGAACACTTTTCGACGGCCGAGAAGGAGCAAGGAACCTCATGGTGGAGCGTATCGACTCTTAATATTTTATATTCAGTGATATAATATCAACCCAATCGTCTCCACATCCTGGTAGGAGTACTAGACCGGAAGAGTTCGAAACACGGCAGCCCAGTGTAGTTACTGCTTCCATTTTTATTTACTTCGCATATTAGTTTTGGACAAAGTCAACCTTTACAAACTTTGACAAACTTTATAGACAAAAATATTAACATATACAATAACAAATTAATACAATTATATTAGTTGCCGAATGTACTTCCACACCATACATATTTGTTATGCTAAATATTTATATTCATCTCTATAAATTTGGTCAAACTATACAAAGTTTGACTTCAGTCAACTCTAATATGCGGAGTAAATAAGAACGGAGGGAGTACATCATACATTGCCCACCCCATGCTATCACCATACTTCCTGGTCTCCGTGCGACATCTAGCTCTAGTGAGGCGGGCTGGCGATTTTGTCGTCTATTGAGGTCGGTTAACTCACTCACACAGCTCCCACATGTTAGCGACATGCCAAGAGCATTATAAAAAAATACTGTACTTCTATTGTTATGCCAAGAAGAGGAAGCGCTTTGATCGACGGACCAAACGAGACAGGCGTACTGTGCCGTGAGTGGGTCCTGTTTCTCGTTTTGAACTTGTTTGGTGTAGTGTAGTACAGTAATAGTGACACTTGGTTTTGCACCTTCATAGAATGATGCAAATCCCCGCTAAAAAGGCAATTTGCTTTCTGCTAATCCCGTCAACCGTTCTTGTTGCGTTCATTAAATTGTTAAGTGCCATGATTAAGATATAATTAACCAATGCATGTAAAGTGTTCTTTTTTTGAACACACATGTAAAACTTTCCTGTTTACTGTAGGAGTCCTAATGCATGCATGCATTGAGTACTCCCTTCATCCATATATGTCGTGTTTGCTAGTCTCAAGTCATTGAAATCACACATGCCCCACATCTCTTATTGGTTGATTGCTTTATTCATGTCTAAAAACAATAAACGAGGTGAGAGTTAATGCATCACGCCTATTTTGGGACTATTTGGTTTTCATAAGGTGACTTATACACCTAGACGGAGGGAGTAGTATATTTCTTAGAGTCCTTGCGTGTCGGCCGGCTGATCTCTTGTCCCTCCCTGTCTCCTTTTCCTTGGCTGACTATCGGCGGACAATTGCAACGCGTGTCCCCTTTCATGAGCGGCGTGCCAGACCGACTATGGCGGGTGCAACGCGAACGCACAGGCGTGCTTTAAGTGTGCCACCTTTTCCTTTTGAACATGCAAAGTGTAACATTTTCTACTCTGTTATTTCCCTTGTCCATGCGATCCATCGATACAAATCCAGAACAAAATGATGAGGACGGGGCTTTCCCGCGCGTTAGACTGGCTTGTTTGGCCTAGTGGGTCTGAGTGATATGACGTGCTACAATGCCGTGTAGTCTTTGCGTGTGGTAGCAGTATTGTTGGTACAGTAGTTTTCTTGAAGAAGCGGATTCAATGAAGTCATGATGGTTCCTTTGTCTGAGCAACTTACAGTGGGATAAGGCTGGTCCTGCGATTTGGCGGCTAATTAGTCATTATTATTGCGGTGCTACGACCGGGATGAGTCTCCCCTGCAGTTCCGTGTGATGCACTCTAATTCTGGTGTCATGGCAAGTGGACCAGGATGGTCAATGTTGTCGGTGAATGAAAGTTTTCTTTCAGATATTGAGGACGAGCAAGGAAGTCGGGCGGGATAGTTTCACTGCTCTTTTGTAGTAGTACTATTCATTTTTATTTTTGATGAAAGCTATTGTCTCCACTCTTACGATGCAGGAGTGTGAAACACGGCAACCCAGTGACCTTGGCATGTGCACTACTCCCTCTGTCTGTGAAAATCTATACATATCACATTGACCAAGAGGAACCTCCATGGCATAATTAACACCCGAAGCCGCCATTCAACAAAGCGTGAAATGATGGTTATTTTTCTCGAGCAACTTTTACTACTCCCTCCGTCTAGGTGTGTGAGTCACCTTAGGGAAACCAAATAATCCCAAAACACTTAGGCGTGATGCATTAACTCTCACCTCGTTTATTGGTTTTTGACATGAATAAAGCAATCAACCAATAAGAGATGTGAGGCATGTGTGCATTCAATGACTTGAGACTACCAAACTCGACATGAAGTGGTCAGTTCATTGCATGCAATGCTATTAGTTAGCAAATAAACATTAAATTATCTCGTTTTCCCCTCTGCCTTGATTGCGGTACACAACCTTACACTAGTACGCGTCGGTCCTAAACAAACGGTTTTTAACCCCTTTCTGCGACAACATTTGGAATTGTCGCCAAGTGAGTGTGTGCGATAGGGTGTCCTTCCGACACGACCGAGAAATCGTCGGGGATAGTCCCTCCTGGGACCCAGGCAGGGGCTGTGTGCGATCGGGCGAGGCCTCGAAACCCAATCATTTCCGTAGGTATGTACATCCCACACGGTAATCCGAGAAAATCATATCCGTAGGTATGTACATCCCACACGGTGAATCCCAGAAAAACATTTCCATTCGTATGTATATCACACACAGTCAATCCAAGGAATACGTTTCTGTTCTTATGTACATCCCACACAATCAATCCAGGGACAACGTTTCCGTTCGGATGTACATCCCACACCGTTTTTTGTATACGCTCGTGTGGAAAGGTGTAACTATCACACACGCTCTGCCTTGGTTAACTGTTTGCTTTCATTAACTACATCACACACGATTTGATGTAGAAAACTATGTGGCATTGGGCTATCCATCACAAGCGCTTTTATTGCTAGAACCATTTGCAAAGTTCCATGACCGTCTGTTCTCTTTTTATTTTTGCCTCTAATTTATTATTCTAATTGGAAATTTTGAAATATTGAACGTGCATTTCAAATTCTCAGCAGAATGGTTCAACAATGAATCCATAAATAAAATTTCCAGTACAACATGTTCAGTAATTACAACATTAGGCAGTAATTAACTATGATGAACCATAGTATTTAAAGGCGGTAAAGGTTGATACGTCTCAAACGTATCTACTTTTCCAAACACTTTTGATATTGTTTTGACCTCATTCTTGCATCATTTGAACTAAACTAACCTGGACTGACGCTGTTTTCAGCAGAGCTGCCTGTATGGTTTTATTGTGTGCAGGAAAAAAGATTTTTAGGTATCTCAGAAAAATCCACGAAAAATCACAGAAAATCCACGCACCCGAAGGAACCAGGAGCCAGAAGGGGGACCAGAGGGGGACCAGGGGGGCCCAGGCGCCCTGGTGGCGCGGCCCAGCCCCTGGCCGCGCCGGGGGGTCGCCTGGGTGGGCCCACGCCCCCTGGTGCCCTACTTCGACTCGTATTTTTACCCGTGACGAGAAAACCCAGATCAGAAGTTCTTTTCGCAGTTTTCGTCGCGGAGCCGCCGCCACCCTCTATTCTTCTTCGGGAGGGCTAATCTGGAGGCTGAATTGGCCTCCGGAGAGGGGAGATCGTCGCCGTCGTCATCATCATCACCACTCCATCATCCCTCCATGACTTCTCCTTCCATGTGTGAGTAATTCCCCTGCTGTAGGCGAAGGGGATGGTAGGGATTGGATGAGTTAGATCATGTAATAGTTTGTCAGATCGTTGGGGGCATGTTGCCTATCATCTACTATGGTGTTTATCATCTTTGCTTCAACTTGTTATTCTCAATGCTTGACACTTAGGGCCCGAGTGCCATGATTTCAGATCTGAACCATATGTGTTTGCATGAATATATTTGTGTTCTTGATCCTACCTATGAGTTGTTTGCACCTGTTACGGTTCGGAGCCGGCGATCTCAAAAGTGACAGCTTGGGACACCAAAGGGGATGGTCCGTAGTTTGAGGATTACATGTATCCATTGAGTTCATTGCTTTGTTCCGGTGTTCTTTGACGGGAGCACCTTAATCTCCATAAGTTCCTTTTGGCCCCGTTCGTAGCGGGATGGTAGGACAAAAGATGTTGTGCAAGTTCTTATTGCAAGCACGCACAACTACCTACGGGATACATGCCTAATGTTTGATATTTGCCTAGATGATCATTACTTTTCCGTGTGTCGTGCCCCAAGTTAGAATCATGATATATCTCATCCATACAGCGCCCAACCATCCATCTCCCTAGCCTACAGTGTTTTAAATCCTGCTTGTCACTAGTTGCTACTTTTGCCATTTACCTTTACTATTTACCTTTGATGTTTACTTTTACTATCACCATCATCGCTATCATATCACTGTTACCATTTATCTTTTGTTGCAAGTAAGTAATATTTCAGGTGCGGTTGAATTGACAACTCAACTGTCAAAGCTTAAAAATACTCTTTGGCTCCCCGTGTGTCGAATCAATAAATTGGGTTATTCTTACCCGCGAAGACTATCTCGATCCCTTACGGTTGAGGGTTATCAAGTACCATTTTCTGGCGCCATTGCCGGGGAGCATAGCAATATTTACAAGTCTACTTGAAGTATCCTACCTGCTGCACTTCATCCGCTATGGGTAAGAAAGGAGACCCCAAGGTTCCGATCTTACTATCCACTACAAGAAGAGGTACTGTTCTGAGCACTAGTGCTACACTTGATTCGCCTTATGTTGTGAGTAAGTTTGCCTCACCACCACCACATGATGCTCCTACTGAATCAGTTACTATGTCCGATACTCTTGATGATGCTTCTACTACTGTTGATGATATTAGTTCACTTGGTTATGCTCTTGAGAAACAGATCGCTGCTGCTGCTAAAAAGTCTGGAATTGAAATTCATGTTACTCGCTACCCTATTGGTGAAACTTATGTTTATCCTGATTTGAGTAAACTCAAGGAGAGACTCCTTGATGATAATTACTATATGCTTGATGAAGATTTATGCAGGGAACTGACAGAGTTTTCTGGCTCTGACCCTGAAGTTATTAAGAAACTGTTTGAAAAACACTCTTTGAAGAACAAAACCGTTCCTGATCCTGAATTTGCTACATCTCCTATATGCATTGATGATCCCGATTATGATTTCTCTGTTGATCTTCCACTTATACCTATGGTTGAAGCTGACCCCTTTTATGGCAGAGAAAATGATGATGATATTGCACACCTGACTAAACTCGGTGAGTTGGGTGGCCTGTTTACCACAGATGAGAAGAGACGATACTTTTATATCACCAAGCTTCTTCCTTTCTCCTTGAAGGAAGGTGCTAAAGCATGGTATGATTCGCTTCCATGCGGTTCCATTAAGAGTCCTCAAGACTTAGCTCACTCTTTTGTTGATAAGTACTTTCCTGCTCACATGCAACATGCTGCTTTACAAAGAATTTATAACTTTAAACAGTTGCAGGATGAGTCCCTCCCTAAAGCTTGGGGGAGGTACCGCGGTCTGATTCGGGCTAGACCAGGACATGAAGTCCCTAAGAACGAATTAATCGATATATTCTATGCCGGTTTAACTGATGAATCCAGGTCCTATTTGGACAGTTGTGTTGGTTGTGTTTTTAGGAAAAGGACGCCGGAAGATGCAGAAGATTTGATGGGCAGGATTGCCAAAAATCATGAAGATTGGTCCGTCCCTGAACCACCTCCACCACCAAAGAAGAGGGGCATGTTTGTTCTAAGCCCCGAAGATATGCGAGAAGCAAAGAAGTCTATTAAAGAGAAAGCTATTAAAGCTGAAGACGTGAAGAATCTACCCCCTATTGAGAAGCTGTGTGAGCCTACAACTCACGCTCCTATGGTAGAGGTACACTCTTTTTTAGTTTTCAACGCAAGTGACATCCCTCATGGTAAGCTTCCTGATCAATGTTTAGATGAGTTTGATAATTTTATTATGAAACAAAATCATTTTAATGAGAGGATACAAAGTCAGTTGCATGATAATTCCCTTGCTATCAAAAGTTTTCTTGATGTTCTAGGTAGAACAGTTAATGATGTTCAATGTCTTGTGAAGCATTTTCATATGGTTAAAACTCAGCTTGACCAAATTTCTAATGTGCAAAAAGATTTGCTTGCTAACAATGCCAAACAAGATAATTTGCAGGCTTTTGGGATTAAGACCTGAGGAGGAACTAGCACTCAAGATCCTCTCTATCCAGAGGGGCATCCGAAGAGAATCGAGCAAGATTCTCAAATGCAGGAAGAAGAAATTGTTGGCTCTCCAAAGAAGAAGAAGAAACATAAGGAGGCTGACAATTCTAATGATCCTATTGTAGATGAAGAGCCAGCTGTTGATCCAAACAGTGTATCTATCTCCGATGCTGAGACTGAAGACGGTGCTGAACCTGAAGGTAAGGATAATGAGAAGAATGATCCGCCCGAAGTTTGAGAAGAAGAAGCACCTGACAAACGTAAGAGGTACACTAAAGAAGACTTCATCGCAAGAAAACATGGGAAGGAAAGAGAACCATGGGTGCAGAAACCCATGCCCTTTCCAGGTAAGTCCATCAAATCCAAAGAAGAAGAGCATTACAATAAGTTTTGTGAGTGGATTAAACCTCTTTTTCTTCAAATTCCTTTGACTGAAGCTACTAAGTTACCTCCTTATTCAAAATATATGAAAGATATTGTCACTAATAAAAGAAAGGTTCCTAATGAAGCAATATCTACTATGCTTGCTAACTACTCTTTCAGTGGCAAGATTCCTGAGAAGCTCGGTGATCCAGGTATACCCACCATTCCTTGCTCCATAATGAATAATTATGTCAAAACTGCTTTATGTGATCTTGGAGCGGGAGTGAGTGTTATCCCTCTCTCTCTTTACGAAAGGCTTTGTTTAGAGAAACTAATTCCTACAGATATCTCCCTTTAGATGGCTGACAAGTCAACCGCCGTCCCGATAGGTATTTGTGAGGATGTTCCCGTAGAAGTTGCTAATTGTTTGATTCTTACTGACTTTGTTGTGCTTGACATGCCCGAGGATGGAAGCATGTCCATTTTTCTTGGTAGACCTTTTCTTAACACCGCAGGTGCTATTATTGATTGCAATAAAGGGAAGGTTACCTTCCATGTGAATGATAAAGAACACACGGTATATTTTCCAAAGAAGATCGACAGGAGGCATGGCCTCAACTCTATAGAAAATATCGAGACCGTGAAGATTGGAGAATGGGATTGTCCACTACATGTGCCTCACAAATACAAAACTATCATGGTGGGGACAATGTCCATCAAGGTAAAGGTTCAGTGATTACTTCGTGAGAGGTGAGACTTTTTGCTCTATATATCGCCTGTTTGTTGGTAAGACTTGATCAACCTTACTAGTAAACATGTTTTATATAGATAAAAAGTTGAGCTTGTTATGTTTTCATTTGTTTTTAGTTTTTGTCCTACTTGTTGTACCAAGTATTTATGTTTTGAAGCTTCACAATACTACTCACTACTTCAAGTTTTCAGAGAGTTTCACAGCTTTTTAAACTTCGAAAAATTTCAACAGTGAAGTTTTTAGAAAAATTCCAAAAAAATTTAAATAAAAATTTCCACGTCGGGAGAGACATAGAGGGACCTGGGGCCAGCCAGGGGGGCCCACCAGTGGCCCAGGCGGCCAGCTGGCGCGGCCCAGCCCCTGGCCGCGCCCACAGGGCGCCTGGGGCCCACATGGCCCCCCTCCAGGTATGTCTTCTTCCACCCTCTCTCTTTTTCTCCAAAAACGCGAGTTCTGCACTTGTTCTTGTGTTCTTGCTGTTCTTGGAGGCGATTCTTCGATCTCTCTCTACAGCCCATCATTTGAGCTGAGATTTTGAACAAATACTCCCTGGTATGTGACTCCTCCACCCCTCCAATTAGATTTTTGATTGGTGGCTTCATTTGTGAGTATTTAGTAGTTCTTGGTGCTGTATAGATGAGCTTGCATGCATGTTTGGAAAGTTATTTTCCAAGTTTTGATGCAAGTTTATGCCTTGGGCAAGTGAGTTGAGTAGTTTTCCTTAACTCACCTTGTTTTAATCCTCGTTTTTGTAAATTGCCAAAAATTTCAGAAATGAGTTTGTTAGGAAGGGCAAAAGGGTGGCTTGAGAAGAGGAGGCCTGCACACTCCGATCGAGTTACTAGAGCCGCAGCTTCACCCTCGACTGCTAGGGTGAGCTATAATGAAGATCATGTGCCCCTGGAGTTGTTGGAAGACACAAGTCCAGCACGTGCAATGACGTTTCCATGTGATGAATTCCTTGAAGCTGCGGGAATTAAGGATGAGTTTTATAATCTTTGTGCTAATGCAGGTTTGACACGGCTCGTCACGTGCCGTGTTACTCAATATCAAAAACTCACCTCCAGTTTTATTAACAGTTTTAGATATAATCCTGATTCAGGTACTATTGAGTTTAAAATTTACAATGATCTTATCACCATGACTTTGGGAAGGTTTTGTGAAATAATAGGTGTGCCAAACGTTGGGAGGACGGCTAGGATGGCCACTCAGCCCTCCGAGCTGAAAACCGTCATCAACTCTCTCTGCAGCATGGGTACGAGGGATATTCATCAGTCGAAGATCTCCAGCATCTTATTTCCTCACCTCAGGTATTTTGCATATTATGTTGCTAGAGGGGTGTTAGCTCGTGACAACACGAGCAGCATTTCTGCTCCGGATATTTCTATCCTGGCAGCAGCCCTCTCAGGGAGGTCTGATTATAATCTGGGTGCCTTAATTGCTCGACGCCTTGCTATGAACGGTAACAAGGGGGACTTATATGGTGGCGTTTATGCCACACTTATCTTAGAACATCTTGGAGGCACCCCACACCCTGATGATAATCCTTTTACTTATTTAAGCTTTGATCTTGCTGCTATGAAAAGGCATAAGTTTGTTACCATGGATTCTGAGCTGGATAATCTTGTTTATATCTTACGTTTCGGAACAACTGCGGAACGCGAGATCCGTCTACCTGCACCTCTTTTGTTTGATTTTTCTCGCAGCAACGGATGGTCCTTTGATGTTGTCCAGTTCGATGATTTCATGGTCCAGTATCAGTTTCATTACCCCATGGAGGGGGTTGTGCCCGACGAGGAGGAGCACGGTGAGTTACCACCTTTCCAGGGAGATACCGCCACCGAGTTTGGTGAAGGGTCTTCCTTTGCTTGGCGTACGGACCCTTCCTCGTGGGAGACTCCGAGGAGTTCGGTATACGCGCCAGCATCCTTCTACGACCCTTGGTCTCACCACCATACCCCCGGAGCAGGAGGCTCCTGGGGGCAGTAGCTGCTACCAACTTAGGCCAAAAGCCTAAGCTTGGGGGAGTACGTGCCCCTCTCACTTTTCCATTGTATTATCCGTTTTGTTCGCTTTGATCTTTTCGAAGTTTTTGCCCGTTCTTCTTTATTTCTCTCTTTGCAAAAACAACAAAAAGATTTTCTCTTTCTTTTGCTTTCATTCAACCTTTGAAATAATCCAAAAAGATTTCCTTTTCTCTTTAGTTTGCTTTGTTTTCAGAGTTCAGCTCGAGTCCGTGATGGCATTTAATTATATTTCCTACGTTCGGTCGTGCAAGTGACAAGCAGTAATGACGAAGATCGACTGAAAGGAAGCAACAAGGAAGACCGGTATGAACTCTTCTTGTTTCTACTTTTGTACATATGCCTGTACTTATGATCTAGAGACCAGCTTGTAGCGACATAGTGCTATTTTTACAATGCTCTTCCAGTGGTTCATGCTTTCCTTGTGGCTAGTCTCGAATAACTAGAGTATATAATGTGTTATTGAAATGATCTACATGCATTGCACTGTTCATAGTTCGGTATACTAAGGTGGTATTTCCCTTTAGAGAATTTTTGGATTGACTTGGCACATGCTTACACATGTTTGAGACTAAAAAGTCTGCTCTGCCTTGATGATCTTTGAGTTTTAGAATAGTTATATCACTTTCATGCCCGATTCAATGTTGCTTTGTCGCTCTGCATGATTATGGCCGTTATTGCTCTCTACTTGGTCGCTTCCCAGTCTTTTGCTAAACCCCCACCTGTACTAAGCGGACTGACTGCTTGTGCATCCAAAATCCTTAAAACCTGTTATGCCATATGAGTCCACCATACCTTCCTATACATGGTATTTACCTGCCATTCCTAACGAAGACTTTCGTGTACCACCTCGAAATTAATCAAAAGCATTTCTCTTTTTGTGCATATGTTTTAGCTCATGAGGAAGTAGTAGTTAGTTCATGATCTTTTTAAGTTGGACAAGTTTCACCCCTGGATTGCATGTCTAATGTGCAAACCCTTAATACGAGAAGGAACTGGCATAGAGTGCGCCCGACTCAAAAAGATAATTTAACAAACAAACCCTCCTTCACGCTTTGTTCATGAGAAATCAGAAAACTTTGGCAGTGATAAACAAAGGAGATTAAGAGGATGTGATCGTCCTCATGCGGGAGCCGTTCCTCGAGACTTGTCCAGCTCAAGAAGTGATTGAGTTATCTGCTAGCATTCGTTGACGAAATATGCACTTCTCAAAAACGTTTTTACCTCTATTTTTAAAACCAAGAGCTCTGGTACATGTTTAGTTTTTGTTTCCGACCACGGGTTTTCAACCTTGCCAACAAAAGCCACGGTTCGAGAGTCTCCACCCTCTTTCTTCAAAGCACTAACTAGGAGAGCATAACTGTCATTCTGAGTGTAATGTGCATTGTCCCAAAGTATTACATTGTCTTCTGCATGCTTGTGATATGATTTATTCTGAAATTTTTAGTTCTAGTCTCCTTTAAAACTCTGGAGGAGTTTCTGCATTTATGTTTTGCTTCACTCATGGAGGCTAGCGAGATACCACCCTAATATGCTCAAGCTATGTGCAATGTAATCTTGTCTTGATTTTCAGTAATATATTATTTACTTTTAGGTATTTGTGATTGGTCACTTGAAAGAAGGATTGCTCCTTGCATTATCCTCATAGTACTGTTTCAATACTTGCTAGACTCTTTTCGAAGTACATGCTTATATACATCTAATGAAGCAAAAGAGTTTGTCAAAGTTTTCTTTGTCGCGTCCAGTTCGTTGAACTGAATTGCTTGAGGACAAGCAATATGCTAAGCTTGGGGGAGTTGATACGTCTCAAACGTATCTACTTTTCCAAACACTTTTGATATTGTTTTGACCTCATTCTTGCATGATTTGAACTAAACTAACCCGGACTGACGCTGTTTTCAGCAGAGCTGCCTGTATGTTTTATTGTGTGCAGGAAAACGGATTTTTAGGTATCTCAGAAAAATCCACGAAAAATCACAAAAAATCCACGCACCCGAAGGAACCAGGAGCCAGAAGGGGGACCAGAGGGGGACCAGGGGGGGCCCAGGCGCCCTGGTGGCGCGGCCCAGCCCCTGGCCGCACAGGGGGGTCGCCTGGGTGGTCCCCACGCCCCCTGATGCCCTAATTCGACTCGTATTTTTACCCGTGACGAGAAAACCCCAGATCAGAAGTTCTTTTCGCAGTTTTCGTCGCGGAGCCGCCGCCACCCTCTGTTCTTCTTCGGGAGGGCTAATCTGGAGGCTGAATTGGCCTCCGGAGAGGGGAGATCATCGCCATCGTCATCATCATCACCACTCCATCATCCCTCCATGACTTGTCCTTCCATGTGTGAGTAATTCCCCTGCTGTAGGCGAAGGGGATGGTAGGGATTGGTTGAGTTAGATCATGTAATAGTTTGTCAGATCGTTGGGGGCATGTTGCCTATCATCTACTATGGTGTTTATCATCTTTGCTTCAACTTGTTATTCTTAATGCTTGACACTTAGGGCCCGAGTGCCATGATTTCATATCTGAACCATATGTGTTTGCATGAATATATTTGTGTTCTTGATCCTACCTATGAGTTGTTTGCACCTGTTATGGTTCGGAACCGGCGATCCCAAAAGTGACAGCTTGGGACACCAAAGGGGATGGTCCGTAGTTTGAAGATTACATGTATCCATTGAGTTCATTGCTTTGTTTCGGTGCTCTTTGACAGGAGCACCTTAATCTCCATAAGTTCCTTTTGGCCCCGTTCGTAGCGGGATGGTAGGACAAAAGATGTTGTGCAAGTTCTTATTGCAAGCACGCACAACTACCTACGGGATACATGCCTAATGTTTGATATTTGCCTAGATGATCATTACTTTTCCTTGTGTCGTGCCCCAAGTTAGAATCATGATATATCTCATCCATGCAGCGCCCAACCATCCATCTCCCTAGCCTACAATGTTTTAAATCCTGCTTGTCACTAGTTGCTACTTTTGCCATTTACCTTTAATATTTACCTTTGCTGTTTACTTTTACTATCACCATCATCGCTATCATATCACTGTTACCATTTATCTTTTGTTGCAAGTAAGTAATATTTCAGGTGCGGTTGAATTGACAACTCAACTATCAAAGCTTATAAATACTCTTTAGCTCCCCGTGTGTCGAATCAATAAATTGGGTTATTCTTACCCGCGAAGACTATCTCGATCCCTTACGGTTGAGGGTTATCAAAGGTGAAGAGACAAGTGTAAATCATTTTGACTGCCCACGGTGTTGAAGAAGCGGAATGGCCATAATGTGCCTTCCTGCATGCCATAGGCATGAACCACTTTTGTCCTACCCCTTGTGTCGATCGCCCGCCCATCCCTCACCGCCTTGCGAAAGACTTCTAGAGCATTATCATGGTAGCTTGAATTATATACTTTAACCTTAGTTGCCTCCCCTCCGGTCATGTAGTTTGCAAGGTAATCATTAGTAAATAGCTTCGGAAACCACTGAAAAGAGAAAAATATCATATATTGAGGTCTAAAAGAGTAACTTGTTGTGGGCGGGGGAAAAGGCAACACATTACTTACCATCCTAAAGTTCATTGTTGTCTTTGACAAAGTGTAAACAAAGAGCTTAATTCCAATCACCCGTTTCTTTCACCTAACAATCTTTCTTAGTTTCTTCACTTGATGCTTGTTCATGAATATCTCATTGCCTCATACACAAAAGGGATCGAAGCGTGGATCAATACCGCTCATATATGTACCTATAAGCAACCAGAAAATGTTAGAAGCTAAACTGAGATTGCACAAATGATGTAAAATACAACTACCTACGTTCCTAAGTACAAGTATTTTGTTTGAGATTTCAATATGAACTACATATGGATGTATATAGAATTATAGATATAGTTTAGATTAGAATCTAGAATTGTAGATTCACTCGTATTGGAATCTCTAAGAATACTTATATTTAGGAATAGATGGTGTATAAGACATGGGATGCAGCTAACCTCGATGGCAAACAACAACATCACCCATTGTAACCATGTGTAAGTACATGGAAAGCCAATGTTAACTACAACAAGGTTAACATCCACCAAAAATAGCAAATGGTAATAAGGCAGCATCTATAGTGATATCTTCATTTCGAAAGAGTAGCACAGTAGTAAAGGGACGGATTAAAAAATGGATACAACTGTTAATTGCAACAGGCTTAACAACATCCTAGTTCATGTTTTGTAAGTTCGTAGCCATTGAAATACAACTCTTTAAAAATGGATACAACTGTTAATTGCAACAGGCTTCATGGCCATTGAAGCCGGTACTGATAAAAATGCAATTGGCAGAGTTAAACATCATAGGGAAGGTGCTGCCAGAGCAGATAATGGCCCAGTTGTCTATAAAAAGGTAGGGAAAATAGCTCAAAAGTGTTAGGCATGTTTACTACAACATGCTTAATACATTGATAGTACAAAACATAGCCATTAATTGCAACTGGTATTGGTAAGATTGAACTGGTGGGTACATACTTGGTAAGTCCTAAGAGGTAGTTGCTGGGGCAGTTCATCTTGGCCAGAGCCCGCCCAAAGTCAGCGGCGGCGGAGGCGAGCTATTCATCCGGGTCGAAGCGTGGATCAGTGCCACTGACATGTGTTCTTACACACAACCAGTAAATGGTAGAAGTTAAACTGCAATTGCACAAATGATGTGTAATACTGTAAGACATGTGATGCAGCTAATCTCGATGGCAAACAACCGCATCAGCCATTATGACCCTGCGTAAGTACATGGACAAGCATGTTAAGTACAACAGGGTTAGCATCCACCAAAAATAGCAAATGGGCCAGCATCTCGAGTATATCTTCATTGAGGAGAGTAGCATGGTAGCAAATGGACAGATTAAGAAATGGATAAAATTGTTAATTGCAACTGGCTTAACAACATCATAAGTCATCTTTTGTAATTTGTAGCCATTGAAATATAACTGTGTAAAAATGGAATCAACTGTTAATTGCAACATGCTTAATAGACATTGAAACCGGTACTAATAAAAATGCAATTTGCATAGTGAAACATCACAAGGCAGGTGTTGCCAGACCAGAGAATGGCCCAGATGTCTATAAAAAGGTAGGGAAAGTAGCAAAAACATGTTAGGCATGTTTACTAGAACATGCTTAATATATCTACCATACAGAACATAGACATTAATTGCAACTGGTATTGGTAAGATTGAACTGGTGAGTACATACTTGGTAATCCTGAGAGGTAGTCGCTGGCGCACTTCATCTTGGCCAGAGCTCGCCCAAAGTCAGCGACGGCGGAGGCGAGCTGTTCCTCCAGGTTAAAGCATGGATCAGTGCCACTGACATGTGTACCTACAGGCAACTTGTAAATGGTAGAAGTTAAACTGCGTTTGCACAAATTATGTGAAATATTGTAAGACATGGGATGCAGATCACCTCGACGGCAAACAAAAGCATCGGCCGTTATGACCCTGCGTAAGTACAGGGACATGCATGTTAAGTAGAACATGGTTAGCATCCACTAAAAATAGCAAATGGGCAGCATCTCTAGTGATATCCTGAGTCATGTATTGTAAGTTTGTTGCCGGTATTGGTGAAATTGAGCTAGGCACGGTAATATTTGAACATCACATAGTGTGCAGTACTAAAATAAAAAAGGCACGAACATGCTTAATACCTCAACCATACAAATCATAGCCGTTGCAAGTGGTATTGGTAAGATTTAGCTGGTCAGATCTTACCTATTAAGTCCTGGCGGGTAGTCGTTGGGGGGCTTCATCTGGGCCAGGGCCTGCACCATGTCGGCGGTGGCGGCGAAGGCGAGGTGTTCCTCCGGGTGAACGCGCACAGCGGCCATCGCGCCATGGACCGCCATCAACTCCTGGCAGGGGGGATTTGGAGGCATGAGGATGCTTGGCAGGCGCCATTTAAGCTACCAGGCCGGGACGTGATAGAGATCGGTGGGTTACCTGACTGGATCCGAGAAGAAAGTAGTTGTGGTTGAAGATGTGGTTGCAATGGTGGCAGTGTGAAATGCCGGTAGGGGCAGGCACGAGGGAGGGGGGATACTGAGGGGAAGGGGATGTGGTTGGAGGAGTAAATTCTGAAATCGCGTGCGTAATAAAAATTTCGATGTGAAACATGAAACTTGGGCGTGGGAAACAAACAACATAGACGAAGCGCATAAAATGCTCGTGTGTGAGAAAAAATAAAGTTGGCATATCCTATCTCCAAAAACATGTACACGTGTACTTGATTTTTTTTCGGTCAATGGTACGCCTGGTTTATTAGGAAATATCGCACAGGTAACTGACTTATGGGTCATTAACAAAAAATGCATATGGGTACGTCATAGAAACTGTGTGTTTTGTGATCTTCTAATGATTAACGCAAAACAACGCACACGGGCACACATGCTAATCAACGCTCAAAGCCCTCGAAGGATGCTCTTACCGACATTGTACGTTAATACTATAAACTTAAAGAACTACTGGTAGTTTGCTCTAATAATACAAACTTAAACCACTTCTCACATGTTGCCATCAGGGCATGCTGGCCAGACGCCAGCATTCTCCTTCCCGGCCTTATATGTGGCAACCCACCTCGCTTCGATCTCCACCAAGCTCTCCTCACCATGGCGTGCGACCTCTTTTTTTTTGCGGCAGCGGGACTCTCTTTTCTTGACTGCTTTCTACCTTTTCCGCTCCTTCTGTGCGACTTTGGCCGCCTCTAGATGCACTACCCATTCGGTCATGGCAGCCTCAAAGTCCGCTCATGTAACTGTCTGGCCGCCAGTGGCGATGAACTCGGCGCGGCGAGATGCCATCGCTTCCTTACCATGTGTGCGGTCGCGGGCGGCGAGGAACGCGGCGCAGCGGGATGCCATCGCTTCCTTACAAGTTACTGTGCGCCGCGGTGCCATGGACGATGCCTGGAGAGAGCTCTGGGACAGAGGGGCCGGGCAGCCATACAATGCGGTGGTATTCAACAGCTCAACGACAAATGACAACCTAAATTTTGCTTCCCTTACAATTTTGCTCATTCATTGTCGCACATGGTTCATCGCCATCGCTTTCGGAAACAGTGTGCGCTAAGCCTATTGTGTGTTGCGTTATGATTGGCCGGAATCCCAGCCACGAGGAACACGCGTGTGCACCGTTGGATGTGCCGCGATAGAAACGCAATCCACATCCCTTACATCACACCCATGCACCTGTAGCTGGATTGGATTTACATGCGCTAAATGCCTAGAAAATGCACATAATCCCCTAAATATGGTAAATGAGCCCGGAAAAATGCCAAATTTTTACACGGTGATTTGCAGGGTGTATGTTCGTCGTAGAAAAAAAATTCCATGGCAAAGAACGAAGAAAATTTGGATTGAAGGGGAATCCCTCTCGAAAGCATGGAACTTCCTTGGTGATGGTTCGATTTATGAACGGCTAGCATGACGACATAAGCCAAACCTTCTCAATTTTTTACCAGGGCATGGTGAGGTCATACCATGGCACCATGCCAGGCGTCATGTTTTTGAAGCATTTATTTCATTTTTTTCTATAGTTGAAAACCGAACAAACTAACATTTGTGGTTGACTATTGCCACACATTTCATCGAAATATCTGTTCATTCCTTGTAAAAGGCATGAGAATTTACTAAATGGCACGAGCATGGTTTTCTAGGCTGTTCTTGTGGACCCTTTCATGCATCGATTGTTTGAACTTGAATTATGCGCATTAATGCCTAGGAAATGCACATAATCCCCTAAATATAGCAAACGAGCCCGGAAAAGTGCCAGATTTGAACACGGTGATTTGCAGGTTGTATGTTCATCGTAGAAAAAAAACTCATGGACAAAGGACAAAGGAAATTTGGACCCTCCTGCAATCTTAGTGATTCCCCCCTCGAAACCGTGAAACTTCCTTGGTGATGGTTCAATTTATGAAAGGCGCGCATCACGACATAAGGATAAAGTTCTCCAATTTTTACCAGGGCATGGTGAGGCCATACCATGGCACCACGCTAGGCGTCATGTTTTCCAACCATGTGTTTCATTTTTTGTATAGTTGTTTACCAAGTAAACGACGCATTTATGGTTGACTACTACCACACATTTCCTTGAAATATCTACCCATTCCTTGTAAACAGCATGAGAATGTACTAAATAACACGAGCATGGTTTTCCAAACCGTTCTTGTGCACCTTTTCATGCACCAAGTGTTCGAATTTGAATTATGTCTATTAATGCCTAGAAAATGCACATAATCCCCTAAATATGGTAAATGAGTCCGGGAAAATGTCAAATTTGAACACGTTGCTTTTGAGGCAGTATGTTGATCATTGAGAGAAAACCAAATGACAAACTAGGATGGAAATTTGGATTCCCCTTCAATCTTGGGGATTTTCCCTCTCGAAAGCATGGAACTTCCTCGGTGATGGTTCGATTTATGAAGGGCGTGCATGACGACATAAGCCAAACCTTCTTAATTTTTTAACAGGGCATGGTGAGGTCATACTATGGCACCATGTTAGGCGTCATGTTTTTAAGCATTTATTTCATTTTTTCTATAGTTGAAAACCCAACAAACAAACATTTGTGGTTGACTATTGCCACACATTTCATCGAAATATCTATCCATTATTCCTTGTAAAAGTCATGAGAATATACTAAATGGCACAAGCATAGTTTTCCAGACCGTTCTTGTGGACCCTTTCATGCACCAATTGTTTGAACTTGAATTATGTGCATTAATGCCTAGGAAATGCACATAATCCTCTAAATATGGCAAATGAACAACCCGTAAAAGTGCCAAATTTGAACATGGTGATTTGCAGGTTGTATGTTCATCATAGAAAAAAACTCATGGACTAAGGGCAAAGGAAATTTGGATCCCCCTTCAATCTTTGTGATTTCCCCCTCGAAACCATGAAACTTCCTCGGTGAAGGTTCATTTTATGAAAGGCGTGCATGACAACATTTACCAGGGCAGAGTGAGGTCATACCATGGCACCACACGAGGCGTCATGTTTTCCAAGCATGTATTTCATTTTTGTACAGTTGTTAACCCAGTAAATGAAGCATTTATGGTTGACTATTGCCACACATTTCCTTGAAATATCTGCCCATTCCTTGTATAAGGCATGAGAATGTACTAAATAGCACGAGCATGGTTTTCCAGACCGTTCTTGTGCCCCTTTTCATGCACCTATTGTTTGAATTAGAATTATGTGCATAATTAACGCCTAGAAAATGCACATAATCCCCTAAATATGGTAACTGATGAGTTCAGAAAAATGTCCAATTTGAACACGTTCCATTTGAGGCGGTATGTTGATCGTTGGAAAAAACCGAATGACAAACTAGGATGGAAATTTGGATTCCCCTTCAATCTTGGTGATTTCCCTCTCGAAAGCATTGAACTTGCTTGGTGATGGTTCAATTTATGAAGGGCGTGCATGACGACATAAATTAAACCTTCTCAGCATTTAACCAAGGCATAGTGAGGCCATACCATGGCACCATGCCAGCCGTCATGTTTTTCAAGCACATATTTCATTGTTCTATAATTGATAACCCAGTAAATGACGAGTTTGTGGTTGACCATTGCCACGCATTCCATTGAAATCTCTGCCCCATTCGTTGTAAAAGGCTAAAGAAATTACTAAATAACATGAGTATGGTTTTTCCAGACCGTTATTGTGCACCATTTCATGAACCGATTGTTTAAATTTGAATTACGTCCATAAATGCCTACAAAATGCACATAATCCCCTAAATATTGTAAATGAACCCGGAAAAGTGTCAAATTCGAACACGATGATTAGCAGGGTTTATGTTCATCATAGAAACAAACTCATGGATGAAGGACAAAGGAAATTTGGATTCCCATTCAATCTTGGTGATTTACTATCGCACACGATTCATCTCCGTCGCCTCTGCGAACCATGTGTGTTCACTCACACATGCAAAAGGAAAAGAAAACCCTCGCCCACTTCGTCCCCACTCATTCGCCACGAACTCCTCCGCAACTCTGCACCCTAAGCTCGACGGCTGTTGGCGGCGGGCATAGGTCGCGCTCCAAACGGCACCGATTTTGCCTCCACCGCTTTCCACCGCCTATCTGCACCGACATTCTAGACTCTGGTCGATTGGGGTTTTCTGCGAGATTGGGCCAGGGATTTTTATCATGGAGAAGGTAATCAACTTGATTTGCGAAATATTCACTCATCTCTTATCGCAGTCCGTCTGTTGCTGTTAATCAACTGGCGGAAATCGCCGTGGAATCATTTTTGTTCTAGATGATTCGTGGATGTTCATTCATGTGTCCCCAGTGCGAGCACAAATCGGCAACTGTGGCCATGGCCAGTCGGAAACGAAGTTCTATCTCACTATTCCAGATGACTTCAGGGAGCACTCGGTATGTTCAATCTCAACCTACCACGGTCGGCATGCCTATATTTGTGAACATATACCGTCTGTTGCTACATTATCTATATATTTGCATCGAGTCTTTGTTACATTATCTATTTTTTGTTCTATAGTTTTGCACTTTGCATTCATCTATATATATACAGCCGGTCTATTCTGCTAATATTAGCAGAATAGTTATTCTGATAACACTTCCGCACTGCTTTCTCAATGCGAGAGCACTGCACGGGTACTGCAATACACAAACTAGTGAACTTCCGTCGCAAAAAACTGCACGCGGTGTTTTCTCGCTACTATTTTCGCTCCAATTTTTAAACCGTTTATCGGAATGAGGCGTGTAATATATCGTTGAAAAGCTACGGATTAGGCGCAACTTCATGATGTTGAATTTTTTCCAAGATTCATAACGGTTGAAGATCAGTTTCAAAAATAGTGCGGCGCACGACAAGTGGCAGTGAGCGTTTTTTCGCGTTTTTCCTAAACTGCTCGTCGGAATGAAGCAAAAGATATCGTCGAGGCGCATCTTTTTCATATTTATTATTTTCTCTAATTCGTTACAGTTTAAGAGCAGTTTCAAATTTACTAAATCGCAGAATTCTGTTTGTCAAAAAAACTCAATTTTTTGTACTGTTTTCGCTCCAGTTTTCTAACTGTTTGTCGAAATGAGGCGTGTAATATACCATTGAAAAGCTATGGACGAGGCACAACTTCCATATGTTGAAATGTTTTTGAGATTCCTTACGGTTTTTAGTTAATTTTGAAAATTGTGCGGCAGACGACGAGTGGCAGCGGCTGTTTTTTCGTAATTTTTTTCAAACCGCTCATCGAAATGATCCAAGTGATACGCCGTCGGAAAGATCTCGACGAGACGCAACATTTTCATGTAGAACACTCTCTCTAATTCCTTACGGGTTAAGAGTAATTTTAATTTTAACGAAATGCGGACACTCTATTTTTTCGCGACACGAAAATCATAGTATATGCTGCATCAGACAGAAAACCGCACTGCTTTAGACTGAAAACAGCACTGCATCAGATGTGAAAGTGAACTTCATAAGTTCTTTTGTCGAACATAATTTTTTCTCAGATGAGTTTTTGTTGTCTTTTTTCAATTTTTTATGAATGAGAGTGGACCGTAGAGACGGGGCAAGTGAACCACGACATATATCGAAGTGAAGCGCATTATTACCTTGTTGTTTTGCTAATATTTTCACACTTCTCATGTTGGGCCCAAGTGAACATGACCACTCTTAAAAATGAACCACATCCGATGACCAGGCGCACTACAAGTGTTGTTGCAGTCGATTTTGAATTTTGAGACATATGAAATAAATTGCACTTCATACAGAGGGGTTATCAGCTGCTACACAAATGGACATCTACCTCCTCTGTGCCCAGTCGTACTGCACAGTGGAGGCCAGGAGCACGCTGGACCACAGTCACACCCATTTTTTACAAACATGCATACATCCCCACGGGCACAACAAAAAACAAAATACACTGAAACATCCATCCACTGAACTACAAAAAAGCATATCTACACCGCACACTGTCATGGATAAACCACACCGGGAAGCGTGGTGCACTGCTCACAGGATCAGGGTGCACTGCATTGCACATCCGGGCACACAGCAAAAATCTGATACATGAAAGGTCAAAAATCTGATACACATCATGCGTAGTGCAGTGTCGTGTGCACATTCGGGCACATATCAAAAATCTGCTCCACCGAGGAAGAATGAGAGGTGGGAGAGAGCATGGGGGAGTGGGGCAGCTTACCGACGTGATTCAACTTTTTTTACAAAGTTGAAGTGAAAAGAAAAGGAACGAGCTGCACTGGTAGCCTGTGTGCACCACTGGATTACACTGCAAACGACTCGCCATCAAACTACACTGCAAGCCTGCTCGCCGGACTACACTACAAGCGCGCCTATCGTAGGACACCAACAGGGGGTGCATTGACCAGCGGCTTCCCAATCTGCTGGGAGAGGGAGAAGGAGCTTGCCGGCAAGGGAGAAGAAGCTCGGCCGATAGCTACCGATGCACTCGATTCCAATCTGGATTGAGTAGGACCAGAAGGTCGCCGTCGTCGTGGAGCTCGGCTCCAAGGAACTGCATGGGGCGAGCTACTAGACCGCGTACCCGGGCAATTGGAGCTACATGCATCGAGCAGCCGAACTGCAGTGCTGCCCTGCAAATGTAGGTGGCAGCATAGGGAGGAGCCGATATCCGGGACCTGCACGAGGTGGCCGGATGTGCTCGCGGAGTGGTCTCATCGGAATGGAAGGAGGAAGGCGCAGCGGGTGTCTGCTGCACTGGGGCTCAGTGGCTGCCGGATCTGTCAGCTTGTGGCCGCACAGATGGCCGGAATCCCAGATCGAGAGTAGCTCTAGGGGCAACTGTTTTGAAGAACCGGGCGGCCGATCCAGTTCCGGCGATGAATCTTGGCCGAATCCGGGCGGGACAGGGGACGGAGGTGTTGTGGCCGGTCTAGAGCGAGAGGAAAGGGCCGGCACACGCCGAGCCGCGGTGGGGCAGTAGGTGGGCTTCAGGGTCGGTGCGGCACGACGGTGGTGGCCGAGGCGGGGCAGCGCGGGGGTGGTAGTTGTGGCGAGGAGGCGCGGTGTGGTTGCCGGGGCAGGAGGCACACGGTTCTGGTCGCCGGGGCGGGCCACGGGGTGCGCGAGTGTGAGTGGGGAAGGTGCAGTTGTGGGCGATCGTGGGTGCGGGGGGTGGGTTGATTTATTTTTTATCCCGTGCGCAGTTCGTTTTGAAGTGAGAGGCAGAATAACGTGGTTTGTTATCAGAATAAGACTCTAGAGGGTGTTATCATAATAGAACCACCATATATATATATATATATATATATATATATATATATATATATATATATATATATATACAGCCGGTCTATTCTCATAACATTATGAGAATAATATTCTCATAACATTTCTGAACTGCATTGGAAAGCTATGCGCACTGCTGTTGCGAACCTCATAGAGGGGCAGTAGGAAACCTTCATGGAGCAGCGATTCTGGCTAGTTTGATCGATTTCTATTGTTTTTTTTGTGTGTGCGCTGATTTAATATGTGATTAAACACGCAATTCAGCGAGAAAACGACGGAAATCGTTTGATTTGGCGGATCTGCGTCTGTTCATATCTCGTGCAGGAGTTTCGCATCCTGCTGGCTGTTCATATTCAATTTTATAGCGTGGTCCTAGTGTGTTACTAATTTCGTGTTCATGTTTGTGTTATTACGTGACAAATTAATTTGCTAATAGGATTGAAATTTTAGTATAATTGGTCGAGTATCTCTCTGTTCTAGCGCAAAAACGTCAGTTCTCTGTCCTTCCCCGTCCGGATCGAAATTGTTTTGTTTTTTATGTAATTTTCTGTTGTTTTTAACAATTAAATGTTGCCTTGATCCTATCCGCATGAATTGCAGCGGATTAAGTTGTTAATTTTGAAGAATTTTAACTTTTGTCCATGTTTTTTGTGTTCTTGCGGGCGTCACTGGCTCTGGTCGTTAGTCAAGATGTTTTTTGAGATTGTTTGCATTATATAGTTGTTCGAACTGCATTGCAGGCTGTGTTTTTCGTATGTGAATCGTGGTCAAGCGCGGTGGACTGTAGTAATATGCAATGCGCGGTGAACAGTAATATGCAATGCGCGGTGAATATTTGTAGCGCGGTGAACTGCATTAATATGCAATGCGAGCCTGTATGAACTGCATTACAGCCACGGGGGTGTGGGGGACTAGTTTAATAAGTTTTTTTGCTTGATCAAGCGCGATGGACTACAGTAATATGCAATGCGAAATGCACATTGTTATGTAACCGCACTGCTTTATTTGTCGTTTTTTTTTTGTGTTGTGTCTTTACATATATATATATATATATATATTGGTGGGTCAATTGGCTCCCCTCCCACCTTATCCCTGGCGGCTCCCATCTCACTTTATCCCTGGCGGCGCCACTCTTCCTCGATCTGTTTTTTTCCCAACCAGATCCTACGACTGGCAATGGATTGCGTGTGCGGCTGCCTGGCAAGGTTGGAGCCCATGCTGGAGACATGCGTTTTTTCTGAAGGGTTGTTTCTGAACCAGAGGCAGCGGCACAGCGCGCTCTGTTTCCTTCTCTATTCTTCAGGTATTGGATTTGGGCTCCATTCGTCCATCAGATGACTGACGATGATGTCAGTGATTCATAGGTATGTATTTCTCGCATATTCTTTTTCATGTGTTGTTTGTAGTTAACACTATCTGAATTTTTGTAGCAGTATAAGTGCACTAAGTATAAGTGAACTGCTTTTTCACACAGAAGTTTTATTATGAACATTGTAGGAGCATCAGCAATTTTGTCTAGTCAATATTATTATATGTTGACATTAATATTTTTTATGAAGATTGTAGCAGCAATTAATTTTCTGAAGATTGTAATCTTTTTCTTATTTGTTCCTATTTATTGTGTTCTTGTTGTTTTGCTTGCAGAAATTCCATTCTGGTCTAGTCAGGGTAACAGAAAGCTGTGTTAATTTGGTCTTGGTTAGCAAGAATGGATATCATGATGTTGATGTTATGTATTCTGTTGGCTCTGATGATTGTTTGGTTCTCAAAGATGGCTGGAAGGAATTTGTGGAGGAAGCTGGTCTTCAGGCTGGGGATGTTGTCATGGCTATGTTTTATAGGCATGCAAAGTGTTTGGAAATCAAGTTAAATTTGCTTTAGATCAGTCTTGCTTGAGCAGCAGCAGCATGAGACATTTTTGTTGTAATAATTCGACATTTTTGTGTGGCTTCTAGTGTATTTCCTATAAGAATACTGAGTATAAATGAACTGCTTTTGACATATAGTTTTTCATATGCATCCTATTAGCAGCAGCAGTTGAAGAATATACATACTGGAAACACCCACCGAGCTTTTTTTTAATCCACATACGGAACTAGAGTTTTTTTTAATAAAAGAGGACTGCATCAACCATTATAATAGCAACAGTTTTGTGAAAGAATACTCTCTGTGGACTGCTTTGATAGATTGTTTTTTATGTGTATCCTAGCTACAGCAGCAGTTTGAAGCAATATAAATACCGAAAACAGACTACTGAGAACTGCATATTGTTGATAGATACAAACCAAGGTTCTGCGCTCATAATTAACAAAGTACATTATCAAGCAAACTAATGCAACATAAGCAAACATTGTGCCAAAGAAAACTACAACGAAAGCAAACTAATCTACATAAGCAGAAGGAAACAAATCGAGCACTTGCGACAGGAATCCTTGGCTATCAGCATCTGGCCTGCTTCACCAGTTCCACCCGTTGGAGTTGGAGGTGGAAGTTGATCCCCCCTTGCCCCCCACCCTCCAGGATGACCTCGGGCGCTTCCTGGTCTTCTCTTTTTCAGAGCGCGCGAGGCCTTTCTGCACTGTGGTGATTCGGTTCCATACCTCGAACGCAGTGTAGGCGTCCTTGGCAGCATACTCGATGTGCCTCATGCTGAGAATCGAAGTCCACAGGCTGTGGTCGTGGTCTGTCATCTTTGTCTTCATGTCTGTGTATTCATCGTCGATGATGGCAGTAGCTACATCGCCAAGTGAGTCCAGTGGCTTCGTTCCATCAGGCACCCTCCAGTTCGCCTGAATGTCGACGAAGTTGGGGATGTGGAGGTTGCAGCGTGAAAGCTTCTCCTTGTCCTGCTCGATGGAGAAACCAGCGAACTCGAACCTAAGGGAAGTGAACCGCAAGTTATACTTTTCGGAACTGCATACATAGACATATAGAACTGAACACATACTCGGCAGACAGAATTGCTTACCTTGGGTCGCCGAGGAACCTGTCGAAGGGGATGCATCTCTCGCCCATTGTACCACATACCTGGAAAAGAAGCACTTGGTGGTACTTGCCGATGGATAGTTGAATCAGGGTCGCTCTGCTCTTGTTGGGTGTGTACTCGAGGACGATGCCGACGATCTTCTGGCGGCGCCGCTGGAGAACTGCCTTGTACTCTTCGACGTACGTCGCCGTGGCGTCCACGTCGTTGGTGTAGATCACCTTCAGCTTGGTCTTCCCGTGCGCATGGACCTCGTCGTAGGTCTTGGTGAACGGCATGGCTGCAAAGAGGAGGAAGAGGAGGAGGAAGGGCAGCGTCGTGTGTTTGTGCGGACGATCAGGTTGATGGAGCACGGGATTTAAAGCGGAGCGGGAGTAACTTCTGCCGAGGCCACGATCTCGTCCCCCAACCGTGTTGGCGATCATGGGTTCGTGATGATCGTGGCCTTCGCGCGGCTTGCAATCGGCCGGATAGAGGAGCGGGGGCGCGGCGCTTCGGGCGATAGTGGGCGCATTTATTTCGGGCAGGCGAACCGAATCATTTCCCGTAAGCGAACTGCATCGCTTCAGAAGCGGAATCGTTTTCCGTAAGCGAACTGTATCGCTTCAGAAGCCGAGACGTTTTCCGTAAGCGAACTGCATCGCTTCAGAAGCCGAGACATTTTTTTATTTTTTGTCTATGACCTATGGGCCTGTCGGCCTTTTATTCATTAAGTCTCTCTTTTTCTTCTATTTTACTTGCAACCCCCCTTGGCCCCTTCCACTTCCTCTCCCCCGCACCCGCAAAGAAATCCCCCTGCCCTCGTGCTCTCGTGGTGGAGAGCGACGACGCCCGCAGCCGCCACCGTCCGTAGGGGCTCTCTCGTGGTGGACAGCGACGACGCCCGCAGCTGCCGCCGTCCGTAGGGCGCTTCCTCCGCCGTCGCCGTCCGCACCCGCCTCGTCCGGCCGTCACATCGTCTCACGGTGAGCCCCAAATCGCCCCCAACCCGTTCCAGATCTTATGCTAGGGTTATTTTTTGAGCCAGCATCCTCTTCTTAAGTTTGTTTTGTATGCTTGAAATTGCAATGCCCTATGTATTGAAAGTTTTTCTCTGCCTGTTTTTGGGGTTTGCTGTCTAGGGTTTAATTATTATCCGTTTCTGATTGCAGACACAACATGGCTTCTTCCTCCCCAATTGATGCCTCACCAGTTAGAACGGCTTCCCCATCTGGTACTACATCAAAGTGAACTGCATTTTTCATACAGGGTCAATTTACTTCTTTGTTGAACGAAATAGTGCATTGCATCTTAGATTCCTTTTTAGCAAGGCCCATTTTTTCAGACATGTGGCAAACTGATATGAACTGCCTCAAGTTAATTGTTTTTACTTTTTTGGAATGACATTAAGTTACTTGTTATGTTTTAATTGTTAAACATAAACTGCTAAAAGAGCACTGCATTTGGACATTGCTTTGTATTTTTTTGTCTATCCACTATGCGGTTGCCAAATTGATATGAGCTGCATTAAGTTTTAGTTTTTGCCTCTCACAGAACTGCATGAATTTGTTTTGTTTTGTATATCTAAGCGCACTTCTTTTTTATATGTGGTCAATTGGTCACTGAACGAATTAGTGCACTGCATCATACATCCCTTTACCAATGTCCATTTTCAGACACGCGTCAATATGATATTCAAGCGACATGAACTGCATTTTAGGTTTACTGTTATGTTTTAATTGTTAAACATAAACTGCTGAAAAAGAGCACTGCGTTTCTACATTTGTGTTTCCAAGTTGATATGAGTTGCATTAAGTTTAGGTCTCCCTCTCACACACATATCTTTCTTATATTTTTCTCACCCACAGTTTTTCTCCCGATGGGTCAGGGGGTGGTGGTGTTAACTATTTGATTACACGTTATTTCACAGCCGATGTTGTCGGTGGCGGTACATCTGATCAGGGCAGCATTCCACCTGAATTGAGTGAAACCCAGTCGCAATCTATTGATGGCACAGAGCCAGTTACACAGGATTGGATGGTCCCTGATCAGATTGCAGCTGATGTTGAGAGGAGAAGGCAGAAAGTGATTGCGCTCGGTAGTACTTTCGTGAAGGCTCATAGGGCGAAGCAAGTAAAGTTTGAGCAGGGTAAGGAGATACGAAGGAGGATTGCATATTCAAAGAAGTCTGCTAAGTTTGCCTCCGCAAAGAATCCTGTGAAGAGAAAACGCAACACTGTTGCAGAGCAAGGTTTAAGTTCTCCACGATGAAGCCCGCGTGTTGATTACTCAAAGAGACCTAATTACGCCGAGGTTGATGTGGATGGGATTCAAGGAAAGCGGAGACGCGCGGACGATCACTCTGGTGTTGATTCTGAGCGTCGATCTAAGCTTGCGGGGGAAAATGCAGCTGAAGAAGCGCTGGACAGTGATTCTGATGAGGAGGATGTTGATGTTAGTAAGGTATACGCTGTTTATTTACTTTTTCTTCTATTTTTTAAGTTGTTTGGCATGAGTTTGCTGATGTGAACTGCATTTTTTATTCTTTTTTTGTAGACTGCTAAGAGTACCAAGAGGAAGAGGTCCGAAGATGATGTTGCGCATGAATGGCGTTTTAACAAGACTGTTCGGCTGTCCATTCCAAACGTAATCAAAGCTGTTGCTTTGTTGGGTGAGGCGCACAGAACTTTGGTGCGACAAGCAGGTTTTGGCATTGTCTTTGACCTGAAATTAGAGAAGAATGTTTCTCGTGTTTTGATATGCAAGCAGATGGGAAAGATCGACCCTGATACGATGAGATTGGACTGCGGGTCAAACAAGGTTCTGGAAATCAATCGTGAGGCTGTCCATCACATTTTTGATTTCCCTATGGGTTCTCACACTGCTCCCAGGCCTGCTGCCAGCGGCCATGATGATTCGCTGGGTAATCTGAAGGATGAACTTGGTTTCAACCGTTCTCGTAGCATAGATGCGAAGGACCTGCTTATTTTACTTCGCACGCTGGCTGTGGACCCTGTGAAGGTTAATAAGACTGTGAATGTTTTTTTCTCATTGTTTTCTAGTGCTTGCTTTCTCCCAGCCCCGCAACTCGGTTGTCCAGGGTAGCTGCTATGGTTGAAAACTTGGATTTTGCATCTACGGCTAGCATGGACTTTTGTCAGCTTGTTGTCGACGAGCTGTAGGCCGCTGTGTACAAGTGGAATTCTAAAGGGAGCAAGCAGAACTGCGCTGAGGGTTGCACCATCGTGCCCCTGTTCATGTACCTGGATTTGTTGAATCTTCGAAAAGTATCGGTTATGGATAGACGCACGCCACGCGGCGCAATACTGTCCTATGTGCAGTTGAAAAATATTCACAACGCCAACATTATTGTCAGGGGAAAGATACACCTGGACTCTTACAAGTTTGGCAAGCTGCCGGTGAGTGCATAGCCAGCCTTTGTTTTTGTTATATTCCTTTTTTTCGCGCATGCTAAATGTGAACCTCTTATGTACTTTTTTTTGTGAACTGCATCTCTTTTTTTGTTAATTTTTTCAGTGGAAGGCGGAAGCGGACATTGTGTACAAGCGGACTGCAGTTGCCGAAGCGCCTGAAATATTTTGTGAGCCTCTTGCTAGGGCGGCTCCAATTCGACGAGCTCGTGGTTTTCCTAGGGCGGCTGCTGGAGGTTTTTCTGGCCAGGCTTCTGGTGATCGCAATAAATTTGTTCAGGTCGATGAGCTTCTCGACAGGGTCATCGATATAACTAGTGATTTCCCAACATCCGGTTCGAGGATGAGAAATATTGCTGGATTGTTTCCTGAAGGCAAAGGCCCTTCTGAAGCAGAAATCGAGGCCGCTCATAACTTTGACCGTGTGCAGCTTGAATTCTTTAAGCAGACTGTTACGAATATCAGGTCTTCATTTGTTCAGTTTAAGCAGCCCTAGGACGACAAGTGTGCTACGTATGAGCAGGAAGCTGATGCAATTGTGAAGGAAATGAACAGGCATGAAGATGTTGTCCGGCCTTCTTTGCCTGACCCCGCAGATGTGGATGTATGTCTTTTTTTCATATGTGAACAGTTTTTTTACCCATATTTGTTATCTATTTTTTCTGTGTGTTTGTGGCATTGACTATTTGTTTTCGCATCCTTTTGTTCTTTTCGCAGTGTGGAGGAGAATCTTCTAAGGCTAACGCTTGTCGTGATGATGACCACCAGGACCACGACGGTGTTGATTCTGATTATTTGTTTGACAGGCCATTTTCCCCCGTTGAAGAAGCTGCCAAAGACAATCCTATTGATGAAGGCGTCATCGACAACGTTTGATTTCTTCCTTTTTTTTGTTACAGTGAACTTCATTGTTTAATATCAGGTCCATAGAAGTTTCTGCAAGTAGTCTCCTACGACAGAACATCGAACTCCCATCTGGAGCAGTTTGCTCATAGTCTCTGCGGTCAAAAGTTGGATTTTGGCGTGCGTTTCGTGTGTATCTCTTCAATATGTACTCTTCAGGTATCTTGTCCACCCGCAGCTGATCCAACATGCAAATGATGTGCACGCAGAACAGGCCTGCAGCAAAAGAATTTTTTTGGTTATTCGTGTCAGCAAACTTCACATAAATATGCAACATTTTTCAATTTTTGGTTTTGTGAACTGCATTATAAATAGGTCCTGGGTCTACTGTTCTAGTGAACTTCACTAAGTTTTTTTTTGTTTTCATCTCTTTTTTTCTACCAGCAATAAGTGAACTTCATTATGTTTTCTATGTGCTTATTTTTTTGTTTTCCTGTCTCACTGACCTGTTTGTGTCCACAACTTGCATTCGCATTCGTAGATACCGTTCGTCACATCAGCAACTACCTGGAACTCGTGTCTTGCCCAATCAAAATCATCAGACCGGTTGTAGTGGCGCACCAAATATTTCGTCGGGTTGTCAGGGGATTGCTTTGATCTGAATGCAGTGCGGCGGTAGTGCGTTTGCTTGAAGTCAGCAAAGACCGCCCTGGTGTAAATCTTGGAGAGCTGAACCTCGAAACCAAACTGAGTAGTAGTCTTTATTTCTGTCTGTGAAACAAGGAAAACAAGTTAAGTAGTTGTCTTTCGCAGCAAAAATCAAGAAAGCGAGTAGTGTTTTATTAATTGATCATCCAGCTTAAATACTTTGCTCTGTTTATATACCTCGTTAGCTATGGTCTCCGCGTGCTCGACGCCCTTCCTTGTCTGGATGCACCTGTCCACCTGCGACGCAAAGATGTGTAGGTCGTGTCTTTCCTTGACAAAGTTCCTCTTCAAGATCCGGTTCATGCTTTCACTTCTCTGTGTCGACGTCATCCGTGCACAGAACACCTCCTTGTAGTAAGCTGATATCCATTCTTTTCGGTCTGTCCAGAGCGCCTTCATAATCTCATCATTTTGCAGGTTATACTTTTCCATGAGCTCATGCCAAGCGCGTTCAAACTCTGATGGCATCAGTGGGTGGTTGAGAACGGAGGTCAGCTCATCCTTGAATGTATCATACGCTTTGTACAGCAAGGACAGGTGATCCTTGTATTTTTTCAGTATATGCCAACGGCATAACTTGTGCAGCGTGCCTATTAGCGTACTTTTTATCGCGACATCCATGGAGGGGCATTGATCTGCATGTTTTTTGAAAAAAATCAAGCAGTGAGTTATTGAGAGAACTGCATATCCTTTTTCTGCTTTTTTCTTATTTTTTTATTGGATGGAAGAAATGGACTACAAAACTTGGCAGTGAACTGCATTGTTATTTAAACCCATTCTTTTTTTCAGCATACCTGTGAGTATGCAGATTGGCCGCTTGTTGTTCATGCAACACAAGAACATCCGGAACACCCACTCGAAAGTCGGTATTGTTTCGTCTCTGATGAGAGCCACAACGAATATTGTACTTTGGAGGTGGTGGTTGACTCGAACGAAGATGGCCAGAGGCATGTGGAACTTGTTGGTCTTGTAGGTCGTGTCAAATGTGACACAATCTCCAAAATCTTCGTACTATCCCCTACAGCTCGCGTTCGCCCAGAATATGTTCCGCACACGGTTATCGACATCTTTGTCGTAATCATAGAAGAACTCCGGGTTTATTTGCTACATCTTCTCAAAGAAAGCCAGGAGTTTCTTCACATCGTCTTCTGTTTTCTCCCTCGCGAATTGGTGCTTCCTGCAGTTCGAAATAATAATATACTTGCAGCATTAGGGACATACAGAAAATGCACAAGCGAACTGCATGAAATAGACGAGATATCATTTTTTGTTTAGTGAACGTACCTGTTCACCCAGTCACGGCTGGTGCGCCCCATAAAGTGCAGCCCTCCTGACATCCTTGACAGGGTTGACATCATCTGCGTGTGCGTTAGGTTGTCGCTCTGCATGTCCTTCACTAGTTTATCAAGTAACAGATCATCCGTCTTATGCGAGTGCATGTGCAGAAGCATAGCCGGGCTGTCTATCATCCTCTGGTTGTGATTGAGCTCAATCTCTGCTATCACAAACACATCCTTGATTTTTTTCAATCTCATCCCCGCCTTGCAGCCAGTCCTCTTTGATGTTTTATCTCACTTTCTGTCATAATCAGTGACAGTTTCTTTGCTTCTGCCTTCCTTTGAGCACACTATGTATCTGTTTGTTCTGTATCCGCCGTTTTTGCGTGTGCCGAATCCTGCGTGCCTCGCATACGTGTTGTAGAATTCTCGCGCCGCAGCGTGTGATGTGAATTGCATACCTTTCACAGGCACAAGTTCTTGGAGCATGTTCTCATCCTGCACACACAATATGGAATGTTTTTTTGTTAATGAGAATACACAAGCTGAAAGAATGCGTAAGTGAACTGCAGTAGTTAGGCAAGGATGCTTACATGCGTGTACTGTTTTTTCTCTAACGGTGTTTGCAGCTCACCAATGTTTATTGGGCATGGAGGGGTGACAACAGATCTATGTAATTTAGGATCGCGAGGAGGCAGAAGTGTTGAGAACTTTACTTTTTTGGTTGCTTGCGGCTCTCCTTGATTCTGCTTCCGATTCTTTTGTTGCGCAGTAGGCGGCCTGCGTGGAATTCCACTATCTCTTTGTCGACAAATCGTTTGGTCGTGAACTTGCCGAACTTGCTGGGTTTCAACATTGGCTTGTGGAGGTGCTATATCATCCATTCTGATCTGCTGGCCAAATGTTTCAAAGACACGCGTGTACCTTGGCTGCATAACTTTTATGATTTGCTCTTCATCATCATCCTCCTCATCATCTTTCTGCGCGTGCTCCCCCATGAAGACCAGATCGTCGTCGTACTCCTCATCTTGCGCGTTTTTTGTTTCACTGCCTTCTCCATCTCGAATGATGTTTGGTTCATTGATTTCATCTTTCTCCTTTACGTCTTCCTCCACGGAGTATGCAGTTCTGTTTGTTGTGTTAAAGAAACCCCTAGGTATTTCAGGTGTTATCCATCCAGGCATCTCCCACTCTTGTCTTCCAATGCAGTTCAGGGGCTTTTTGTCGTAAATGAATTGAGGCATCTTCTATTTTGGAGGCATAGTAATTTCCTGCACAGTATTAAGCCAAAGATTTTTATGCACGTCAACAGTGAAATGAACTGGATCTTTCATACTATATATCATTATATTTTGCAACTGTAAGAAATTGCACTTCAATTTGTCATTCTATAGCAGGGGCACTGTTAGTTAACATGAAGAAACAATGCACTTCAGTTTTAGGCACAACACTCTACATATGTAAGTCATGGTGGACTGCAATTTTGAGCCATATAGCATTTTTTATTTTTCGAAGTATCTTTTTCTATTTTCTACTTGGAGATACATGTGACTGCAGTCGACGCAAGAGGGGCACTGCATGGGGATAAAAACGGCACTGCAAACTGGATGTGGGGTTGGGTATGTGATTTTCTTACATTATATGCAGTTCCCTTCTTCTACAGATGCAGCTCTGGCTACTGTTGGCGTGCAGTCCACCTCCGCTGCAGGAACTCATGGGCTTTTTCAACTTTTGCCATTGTTGCGGGAGAAGGCTGGATGTGCACCATTGCAGTTCGCATCCACGACGAATGCGATGGAGAAGGCATCCTTGCAGTTCTCTTTCCCCTGTCATGCATAACCGAGGCTGGATGCTTCAGCGGCGGATCCCCCAGGTGGTGTTGGGGTGAAGGTGAGGGGCGGCATCGCTTCCTAAATGACGTCGCGGAAGTATCCTCGCCGACGGACTGCATCACCGGCCGCTCGGCGCGCGCTCTGCGGTACTGGGCGCGGAAGAAGGCGGGGAGGGGTGGGGGTCGCCGCCGGCCGCCAGAGCGCTGCCGCGCTAGGAGGCGGGGAGGGGTGGGGTCGCCGTCGGCCGCCGGGGCGCTGCCGCGTTAGGAGGCGGGGAGGGGAGGGGGACGCCGCCGGCCGCCGGGGCGCTGCCGTGCTAGGAGGCGGGGAGGGAGGGGGACGTCGCTGACCGCCAACCGCCGGGGCGCTCCCGCGCTAGGAGGTCGGTACGGAGGGGACTCCGCTCGCCGCTGGCCGCCGGGGCGCTAGCGCACTAGGAGGTCTGTAGGGGAGGGGTGTTATGAGAATAAGGTTTTTGTTAGGAGAATAAGGTCTTAAGGGGTGTTATGAGAATAGACCCACCCTATATATATATATATATATATATATATATATATATATATATATATATATATATATATATATATATATATATATATATATATATATATATATATATATATATATATATATATATATATATATATATATATATATATATATATGGATCTGTTCTATCAGTTACTCCAATTTGCATCTTGCTCTGTTATTTCAACATATCTAATTTACGATCTTAATTTTCATTTCAAGCAGTACATCCCTTGCTTTGCAAGAATAGGAGTGGAAGGAAATCTTGGGCTTTACTTTGCTAATGACTCCCAGGATGTCATATTGATAACGCAGCATGGATTTACAATGACGGTTAGCGTAAAACTTGATAAAGATGGTCACTCCTATTTTAATGCGAACCTTTGGACAAAAATGTCTAAGTGTTATGAACTGAAAGCTGGCAATAAAATTCTAGTGCGTGCACCACAGCCTGGTCTAATTAACATGAATGATTACTTCCCCAACGTCATCAGCCGATCAAAGTCTTGTCGAGGTTAGTGTCCTTTCAACTTTCTCCTTGCTGTCATATTACTATTTAAGCAACCAATTAATCACTATTTAAGCAACCAATTGTGATATCATATTCTGACTCCGTTCCTAGGCAGTAACAAATTCTATTTACCAATTTATGCGCACTATATATTCTTCCGCCATGTTCTGAATAAACAATACCTTTTCCACATTTTAAGCAGGATATGTTGGATGCATAATGAACAATCTGTATGTTACTAAGCATACCAAATTTCACTAGAAGGACTTGAAGCATGTCATAAACTTTGTTGATAATCTGACAGAGATAGCATAACGTATGAATGCTGGATTTTGTATGCGATTAATTAGACCTATCGTGCACACACTGAACAAGACCAATTGTGTGCACAAAACGTTGGTAAAAAGTATTATTTTAATGTTGATGCTCATAAACTATATATATCTTCAACGATATGTTACAATTGTTTTTTATTCTACATGTCAACAAAAATTGGCCCCTGTAGTAGTTCCTGGATCGATTTCCCGGTGTGGTCGAATTACACTTGTGCCTGCTAATAACGCTAAAGTCATTGCAAGGTACTGTATTTCCCGTAGAAATGGAACCATTCAAATTAACAAGCTCTCGTTTCTCGTGGCAATGCATCCATATTGGAAAATTGGAGACACTGTTCTACTCATGATCTACCAAGGCACAGGAGGGATCTTCCTTTTCATTGACGAGATGTCGAGTTGTCGTGATCAAGCTGCTTCTAGTGGATAGTTGTGGTTGTTGGCCCTTAGCCTCTTAAAATGTGCTAGTTGTTACTATATATGTTAAGTATGTAGATATGGACCATATGGTTGTTGGCCCTTAGCTTCTTAAAATGTGATAGTTGTTACTATGTTAAGTATGTAGATATGGACCATATGGTTGTCAAAACCGTGTTACGAAGATCCTCCTTTTGTCGAATAGTTTAACCACTATATATATGTTAATCAAATGATGTTACCGAAGTTCATAAATTTTCATGGAAAGTATTAGTATCGTACACAGTTCATTGAGTTTAAGAGTGTGCCCGATGACCAGAAGGCATTTGCATATAAACTGTCCATATTGCAAATTCACACACATGTTAACATAAGGAAACATATGTGTAACATACTAATCATCGCACACAAGTACTCGCAGACGCATCGTGTGCGATACTCCGCCACCGCAAGCAACTAGTTTGCATTTTTCAATGTTTTTTGTACACACATAATCGCAAACGAGGTAACTGCATTCACCATCTGTGTTATAATTTCTCATCGCAAATAGTTCATCCAAGTTGGCTTTTCGCCACGTATCACACACATCTTGTTTACATGACTCGTTTGTGTTCTTTTGGCTCATCGCAAATAGTTCATCCATGTGAACTGTATGTCACATATCACACACATCTTGTTAAGTTGAACCATTTCTGTTGTGTTCCCTAATCGAAAACAGTTCACCCGAGTTAACCGTATGCCGTATATCGCACACACATTGATATGGCTGCCCATTTATGTTGTTCTACCTCATCGCAAACAGTTCCAATGGATTAACCGTGTGGCCTGCATCGCACACACATTATTATGGCTGCCCGTTTTTGTTGTTCTGCCTCATCGCAGACAATTTGAATGGATTAACCGTGTGTCCTGCAGCAAAGACGCAACTAAAATCGGAACCGTGTTTGATGGCTCCGTCATTGCAAACGTTTTGCACCTTTTTTGACGGGTTTTTTACACCACCGTTTGTGATTATTGCATCGCACACAGTTTTGTCAAAGGGTCTCTGATCGTAGTGTCGCGTTAGCAGTATATTGCAGTAGTGTTGGATGACTTAGGCCCTACCTAGTGCTCCACCGTGGACGGGGCTAAGCATGCCACATAAGCGAAAAAATGACATGACACAGCATTTAAGGAGGGGAGAGAGTACTTTGGTGACCCCAGGAAGAACAATTGCCAAGCGCGAGAACCTACGCAAACCACTTACATGAAACAATTTAACCAATGCATGAAAGACTTTAGGTGCTAACTTATTAAATAAAGTGTGCTTAGCAACAACAAATTAAGCACCTATGCATTGGGGAGTTGAGTTGCTAAGGTATTTAATGCACTTAGCACCTCATCTAAGCACCTTTGCATTGGAAGATGTCTTATTCACCTAGATGGAGGGAGTAGTATACTACCGGAAAGGTGGAGCTCTGTGATTTGACTGCTCATTAGGCATTATTACTACGGCAACGAGTAGGGTGAATCTCGCCAGCGGTCACGTGGACCCGGATTCTAGATGTCCCACATGTGGGCGAAATTATGTTTAAAGATTTGTGGCATTCCTGTCAAGCTTCCGAGATATGTTTATATGTACACATAATTTTCCAGCATAATGAAATTTTGTTGTAATTCTATGAAGCTTTCAAGTTGGTTACATGTGTCATGTTGCCTCCAAAGTTGTCTCGTTACAACGTTCCATCAAATACAAAGGAAACTAACATGCATGATAATGCATGTCAATGATTCACAGATCATATTTACATCACAGTTGAATACAAAGTTGTGAGAATATGTACAAATAAAGAAAAAAATAAAAACTGAAGGATGATGTCCGTAGGCGTGGTTCCATTTCCTGGCGTCACTGGTTGGCAGCTAGTTTCATGCAGCTCTATTCAACTGAACAAGAAATGTATGCCAAGAAAGGATTCTATGGAGGACATGGACCATCCGATCATTTTGTGCGGTTCCACTAAAACCGAGCTTGCTGAGCTTGCCTGTTTGCAAAGATATTGAACATGTGTTATAATATTAATAGTGGCACCAGTAGTTGTTGATGAAACATACACACACAAGTAGAAGCCGGTCACCTTTGCAATCACTCATAAAACTAACCACTTCTTGGAGAAGATTAGGCTCGGAGTTGGACAAGGATAGCAAAACCGATATCCCTTTGTGCAGTCACACTGAAATGTGGAGACGTTGTCCGTGTGACATTTTAGTGGAACTGCATAAGACACTCTTGAAGAAAAAAGTGATTTGTGAAGTTCACCAAAAGGTCGCAATAGCAATGAGGTAGAATGGATAACCCTATTTGCAAAATAGAGGTTAAAAGGAAACAATTACTGGCCAGTGACAGTTGATGACACATACGATGACAAAAAAGAAGCATATTCCTTGGCCTTAGGGAAGATAGCCTCATGGTTCTTTATCTAAAACGGTGTGAGGAGGAGATTTCGACATGGAAAGTACGCGTGTCGAGCTACGTTTTAGGAAAAGAACTGTGGAAGATCCACATGTAGCGACGTGGCAAGTTGGGCAGTGGAGCAAGGCCGGTTTTAGAGGAAATTGTACCTGAGGGTCGTCGGGGTGTAACACAGAGGGTGGTGCCGGGAGGGATATGATGCGGCAGCGAGGAAGGGGCGAAGGCCCTACCGCGTCGGTCGTCCAAGAGAATGGCGTGTAACGCAAATAGGGACGTGCTGACAGTGGGTTTCCTACCTCGGCGCCAGCTACCAGAGCAATGCTGCACATCCTCCCTTTCCGCTGGCGGACGGGATCCGGCCGGATCAGTGACCATCGGTGAGAGAGAGAGTGTCCACCACCATTTTGTGTGAGACAGTGTGAACCATGAAGAGACCAACCGAAGCAGGTAGAGCATCGGATCCTGCCTATATTATATATAGTGTAGCCATTTTCTAAATAAAACACATCGCACTTTCTTTCGTTCACGCATGGTACACGACCCTCCATCAAGTGGACAAGCACTACAGGCGTCAATTTTTCAGAATGTGGGCTTCCTTTTTCTTACCGAAATGAGCTCTAGAGTGTGGTCCGGCCGAGACGGGACGTAACGCCCAAGATGCGGCTATATCTCCCATGTGTCGAGGCATGACTTAGAGGCATAACCGCATTTTGGTATGATCACAAGAAGGGTCATCTTCACGCATTCCCATGTAAATGAACAAGGAAGTAAATGGTTGGCTTACAATCGCCACATCACACAATGAACAAATTATTCATACATCATTCAGAGTACACGCAAAGTCTGACTACGGACGGTACCAAATGAAAAGAAGATAACCACCCAACTATGCCCGATCGGCCCTAGTAGGAACCACTACTGATCATCGGGGTATGTCATGTACATACACCGACGCTCTTCATCAAATTCCCATTGGAGCTTCTGGCCATCACCTGCATTGAACTCAGTTGTACCTGCACCTGTTTGTGTAGTGAACCGTGAGTCACGAGGACTCAACAATCTTGTTCCCGGGTATCAAAACTACCAAAGCTTTTAGGTGGGGAGAAGGTATCAAGTGGGGTTGGAGCAAGCGCTTAGGATATATGAGGTGGCTAGCTTACGACTTTCAGAGTGAGATGAAAAGCTACCCCAACGATCACTAATAGTCATGATCACTAAGTGATCATGTCTACCTATGAGTCGTTCATAACCCAGTCGTAATCTCTTCTCGAACTCCCTCGAAAAGAGACCATCACAGCTACGCACACAACTTGTGTATTTTATTTGAGTTTTTGTGTCAATTTTTCTACAACCGTATATTAACAAACTCCAATCCGCCACATAACCGCGGGCACGACTTTTGAAAGATCATAGCCCTACAGGGATGTCCCAACTTAGCCCATCACAAGCTCTCACAATCTGCAGAGGTAAAACCTCTTATCTTAGGGACAACCCGATCAGACTCGGAATCCCGGTGCACAACATATTTCCACAATGGTAAAACAAGTCCAGCAAGACCTCCTGACGGGCCAACACCCCTATAGGAGCCGCGCGTATCTTGTCTCATGACACAATCGGATTGGCTAAGTTTCCGGCTGGCACACCCGTTGGTGGCCCCGGCTACTGCCATTTTGGAACAACACTCATGAGGAGCACTAGCCCGGGTTGTAAATTACGTCCTCGGGTATTGGTAAGTCCCTATGCAAGTTTTTAGTTATTAGGCAAATGGTAAAACCAAAGTTGGGCCTTTCTGGAGGAGTTTTATTCAAAGCAAACTATCAAGGGGGACTCAAAAACCCCAACCGTGTTAGGAATGCAAAATCAAGGAACATAACACCGGTTTATCTGTTATTAAGGAGGCATGAGTGGAACAAAACATCGAGCAAAAGGCCAAGCCTTCCACCCATTGCCAAATATATAGGTGCATTAATTAAATAAGACATATTGTGATATTCCAAAATATCCATGTTCCGACATGAAGCAATCTTCAACTTCACCTGTAACTAACAATGCTTTAAGAGTGGCTGAGCAAAAGCGTAACTTAGCCAATCAATGGTTTGCTAGGAGGGTGGTTAGAGATTTTATGGAAATATAGGAGGCTGACAAGAAAATAGATTGGTAGCGCGACATAGCGATAGAGAGAGACAACTAGCAAAGCAAGGATAGAGGTGATATCAAGGAACGGTCATCTTGCCTGAAATCCCGCTAGGAAGAAGACCGAGTCCATGAAGAAGACAAATGGACGTAGTCGAATGAATCCTCACAACTCCGGAACGAAATCGAAGCTAATGACAAAAGCAAACTAGAAAGAAGCAAACAACATGGTAAACACACAAGCATAACCATGGCATGATGCACAACCACATATGATGCATGTCCGTTTTAAATAAGCATGGCAAAGTGCACAAACAATACTACAATTAAGTGGAGGTCAATATGCAACGGGTTGCATATTGACGAAACACCACATTCAATTATTTTGTTTGTTCTTGTTAATAAACAAGACAACATTAAAGGTTTGTTAACATGGCAAGAGGTGAAGCATAATAAAACTACACTATCTAAACAATTTAAATGGGGCTGGAATCAAAAAACAACAATTCCAAAAAAAACCTTGTCATTTAGCTATTTTTAATGCAAACAAATTTTTTAAACATTTTAAATGTTGTTATCATGATGCGGATGACATATGCAAGTTGATGCAATTTTTGTGAAAAGTTGACATGAAGATGGTATGGAGTATTTTGTCACCATGGCGGAAAGAAAGGGTGCCACGTCAACGAATCCGAAAATGATGCCACGACAACATATTAGTTCGGGTAGTTTGTTGAGAGGCCGGTGCAAAAGAAATGGTCGATGTGAGTGTGTCATGCAAAGATCGTGGGGTGCTCCCGGTTACCGGGTGTCCCATATGACGGTGGCATGGCAAAAGAGGGGCTCCGTGCAATGAACAACTCGGACACGGTGCAACACACGGTCATCTCATACAACAAAGCATTCGTCCACGGGTGGTCGTCCTGGTGGTTATACCTTCGAAGTGTGCGTTTTTGGGGCGGAACTAGTTCGTAGTGGAAGTAGTCATTCTCGGGGCAGTCATAGTGGAAGTAGTGGTACACGGCGACGGTAGTGGAAGTAGTTGTACACGTTTGGTAGTCATACACATTCCATAGATTTTCGGGGTCACGGCGAGGAACTTGACGTCCACAGGTCGACGGTAGTGGTACACATGTTGTCGGTCCGGTCTTGGTGTAGATGTACATGGCAAACGTAGTGGTACTAGGCGTCAGTCGTCGTGGTACTTACGAATCCACGAAGGCGTACTTGGCGTATCCAGGGGTGGATCTTGGCGAAAAAGGACCAAACGATCCGAGGCATTTGTGTCAAGGATGTTACTACCAGGTATAAACCGCCCAGGAGGGCCGATTTATGTCCGGTGAGATTACTTTTACTAAAGCCCAGTAGAGCATGGAGCAAGACACTTTAGCCCAGGAGGTTTAGAGCCCGAGTATTAGGGCCCATGATTTGTAAACCGCCATACTGTGTGTAACTTGTGATGTAAGATAGGAAAGATAGAGACCGAGCCGGACACGTTTATGAGCCGGCCTCGGGATTCTGTAAACCGGACCGGGCGTCACCTCATATATAAAGGGACAACCAGATGATGGTACAAGGGCAGAAAAACAACAGCTCGAGACACAGGCAAAGCGGATTCGCTCCCTGGTCATCGAAACCCTAGCAATACTACACCAAACTAGACGTAGGCTTTTACCTTCATCGAAGGGGCCAAACTAGTATAAAACCCCTGTGTCCTTGTCCGCTTTAACCCCTTTAAGCTAACCCGTAGCGATGGCCTCACGACTAAGTCCTTTTGCTAGGACATCTACCGTGACAAAACCACGACAGTTGGCGCCCACCGTGGGGCTATCACACGATGGTTTCGAGTTCTTGAACGGCGGCTTTGAAGGACTCAAGGGCTACGTAGTGGGCCGGATGACTAAGAGTCGTCGCGACAAGATCTACATCGACGATGTAGGCTGGGGCCCCGAGGCCGATTCAATCGAATACGGGTACCGGGTCCCCTTTGGCGGCATCCACGTCTTCATTGGCAAAATCGGCGAACCGGGCCCTGAACCGGACATCTTCCCCAACATCGTCCAGCCGGCTCAGCGTGCGAGATCTGCCCGGATTCGGCCTGCCGTGAAGCATGTTTTCATCAGAGCAGTTCACGGAGTACAAGCTGAAGATGGATCGGACTCTGGCGGTGAGACTGTTATCTATTCCGGCGGTGAGTCGTCCTCTGGAGATACAGAATCTTTATACTTGTTGCAGGATGGCCGGTCTGAGGGATGTTCCGATGGTGGCAGTATTCTAGACCCCCTTGATCCGCCAAACCGGGTTGCCGTTTTCATGGCCGGATCACAGCCTATGCAGCAGTCATCAACTACAGCAGCGCTAACATCACATAAAGTGGGGGCTAGGGCTGGAGGCCCTGGTCCGTCACCATCCGAGACTTTGTCCACCTTGGTCGATACTTTGAAAGCACTATTAACAGCAGAGGTAGCCTAGGCCGATAAAGCACAACATGATGTGCAAGTCGCTCAGGTGAAGAGCCAGATAGATCAAGCCAAATTAGACCTAGCTACTGAGAATACCAGGATGGTTGCGAAGCAGGCCGAGCTGGACGCTCAGGCCTATCAACTCATGTTGGATCAGACCGCTTCACAGGAGGTAATGAGGAGAAGGCAGCGATCTTGCTTACCGTCGGTTTATGGAGCAACGAATCTTTTTAGATCGCCAGGAGCAGGAAACAGTAACCAGCCGGAGGTAAACCAGGGAGGAGCGCCGCACACGGGAGCATCAGTCCAACCACCAGCCGTGGAGCCAACCCGCCAGGTCGTCCCATCACAGCATGTACCCACCCCTCCCGGTCACTACTCCAATCCATTGGATAACATAGTTGCTGCCGCTTTCACGACTGTCCTCCCTTCCCATTGAAGGAACGTCCCCCATAGCAGTGGAGGCACGGCGGGCCAGGGAGTTGCTGGAAACGGCGCTAACACAACAGCAAGCTTATTCTCACAGCTGTGAGAGAATTCACTCCACCCCTCTCCCAAGCCGGAGTTACACTAGGCACCTGGATCAACCTGCCGTATCAAGCAGCGCGCGGAGACGTAACCCGCCGCGGAGGGATGATCCGGTCAGATGAAATGAGAACGCTCAGGATGTGGTGGATCAGGGTAGGCAGCGTCGGGAGGCCGAATTAGCAGCACAGTACGAAGCCCGTCAGCCAACGCCGGTTTGTCCCTCTACCTTAGTTGAACCGGGGTTATGTCTAGCTCCCTGGGAGTACCGTGTCTTACTCCCGCCTTGCGCAACGTAAAACTGACCAAGGATTTCAAAGGACCACCCAAGGTGCCCAACTATACTGCAGACCTATCTCCTGAGACATGGGTGGAAAGCTATGAGATGGCAATGGAGATGTTGGATGTAGATGATGTAGCGTGCGCCAAGTATTTCACTATGATGTTGGAGGGTACAACTCGCACTTGGCTGAAGGGCTTGCTGCCCAATTCCGTCGGATCATGGTCTGAATTGCGCCGCCGGTTTATCAATAACTTCAAAGACACATGCAAACATCCAATGTCTGTCGTTGATTTAGCGGCCTGTGTTCAAGGAGAGAACGAGTCTACAAGCCATTGGGTATGTCGAGTGTCAGAGATCCTACACTCTTCCAACATCATCAACCCAAGCACAGCAGTGGTAACCTTAGAAGGCAATTGTCGGTTTGAACCTTTGTAACTAAAATTGGGACAACTGAAACGCAATTGTGATGACATGGGGACGCTCATGGGCGCTTTAGTGAAATATGCGTATTCAGATAGTACCAAATACCCAAAATCCGATAATGACAAGTCAGGGAAGGTAAACAAGAATGGTAAAGCACCGCAGCCCAACCCGGTGAGTCAAGGATACAATGGCAAGCATAAAGCGGATAGTAGCTCGAATTTTGTGGCTAACACCAATGCACAGGGGAATGACCAGCGCCGTAAGGGTAGACCGCCCCCGCGGAATGGGAGGCCGCCTATCAACCTAGAACGCCAGATGAACATCCCTTGCCCAAGGCATGGTACGGCGGAAAACCAAGCTACGCACCTCTGGAAGGACTGCTTCACTATGAAGGAAATCATGAACCGGTCCCAGTATGATAATGGACCGTCTGGCGGATCAGGCCCTACCTTCCACGGGCCGGGTTATCAAGGCAACGGGTCCGGTTCAGGGTACCAAGGTAATCACAACAACCAAAACGGGCACAATCAGCATAATCAGCAACACGGTCAGGGTGGTTATAACAATCAGCATAACCAGCAACACGGTCAGGGTGGTTACAACAATCAGGGCAATCAGCAGCAGCAGCAGTCTGGATATCAGAGTAACCCGAAACAGTTGAGTAGTGGACAATATCACGTCTTCACCACGAGCTTATGTAAACGTGATCAGAAAGTTTACAAGAGGGTAGTGCATTCAGTTGAACCGGTAGTACCACGCTATCTACGCTGGTCGGAACAACCCATTGTGTGGAGTCGAGAGGACCACCCGCCCCGGGTTGATAATCCGGGTCAGTTGGCTCTGGTAGTGGCACCCCAAGTAGAGGGCTATAAGTTCACTAAAGTGCTTATGGACGGAGGCAGCAGCATCAACATTTTATATTACGAGACTTTCCGGCGCATGGGGCTGACAGATAAAAAGCTTCGGCAATCCAACACAGTTTTCCATGGTCTGGTGCCTGGTAAATCAGCATATCCAGTTGGTAAGATAGACTTGGAAGTTACTTTTGGAGATGAGCATGATTCTAGGTCTGAGACTTTGACTTTTGAAGTGATAAAGATCAGGAGCCCGTATCACGCCCTGTTCGGGCGATAGGTTTATGCTAAGTTCATGGCGAGGCCATGTTATGTTTATCTACAGCTTAAGATGCCGGGCCATAAGGGGACCATTACAGTCCATGGGAGCCGCAAGATTGCTTTGGAGTGCGAGGAAGGCGATGCAACTTATGCTGAGGCAGTTTGTGCAACCGAGGAGCTACAGTTTTATAAAGATAATGTTGATCCGGAAGATATGTCTCCGCTAAAGAAACCAACCACAGAGCATGATCCGGTCTTGAAGTTCAAATCAGCTGAAGAGACCAAGTAGGTTGACTTTGTTCCGGGCAATTCATCCAAGCAGTTCACCATCAGTGCTAACTTACACCCAAAATAGGAAAGCGCGCTCATCGAGTTCATCCGTGAGAATAGGGACATTTTTGCATGGAAACCTTCTGACATGCCAGGTGTACCGAGGGAACTCACTGAGCACACTCTTAACATTGATCCTAAGTTTAAACCGGTTAAACAATTTCTGCGCCGCTTCAATGAAGAAAGGCGCAAGGCTATTTGTGAAGAAGTGGCTAGGCTCTTAGCGGCAGGTTTTATAGTCGAAGTGTTTCACCCAGAATGGCTGGCTAATCCGGTGCTGGTGCTTAAGAAAAATGGCACTTGGCGAATGTGTGTTGATTACACAGATCTGAACAAGGCTTGCCCAGCTAATCCCTTTGCCCTCCCCCGTATTGATCAGATCATTGATGCTACGGCGGGTTGCGAGCGCCTAAGTTTTTTGGATGCATATTCAGGTTATCATCAGATCAAGATGGTAGTTAAGGACTAGGAGAAGACGGCCTTTATAACTACCTTTGGAGCCTTCTGCTATGTATCTATGCCGTTTGGGCTTAAGAGTGCCCAGGCGGCCTATCAGCGTTGTGTGCAGAACTGCCTTCATGGACAGATTGGGCGGAATGTTCATGCATATGTGGCTGACATTGTGGTGAAATCCAGGAAGGAGGACCCATTAATAACAGACTTGAAAGAAACCTTTGATAATCTCCAGGTTTACAAGATGATGCTTAATCCAGACAAATGCGTTTTTGGTGTTCCAGCAGGCAAGCTACTGGGATTCTTGGTATCAAACAGGGGAATTGAAGCTAATCCGGAGAAGATCAAGGTGATTACATCCTTGGCTAAACCGGCGTGCATCAACGATGTCCAACGCTTGGCGGGCCGTATTGCGGCGCTCAACCGATTTATGAGCCGTTTGGGGGAGAAGTCTATCCTGCTTTATCAGATGATGAAAAAGACAGATCACTTTGTTTGGAGTGATGCCGCTGATGCTGCATTCGAAGAGTTGAAGAAGAAATTAGCAGAACCGCCAGTCCTTGCTGCACCAGTCGATAATGAGCCGCTATTGCTATATGTGGCTGCTAACGCCCGAGCTGTAAGCGTTGCCATTGTGGTAGAGCGTAAGGAGGCAGGCAAAGAATATCCGGTTCAACGGCCGGTTTACTACATCAGCGAGGTGCTCATTGAATCAAAGCAGCTATACCCGCATTGGCAGAAATTGGTGTACGGAGTCTTCATGGCAAACTGGAAGCTAAAGCAGTATTTTCAAGGCCATCCAATCACTATGGTCAGTTCAGCCCCTTTAGGCGATATAATCCTGAACAGAGAGGCAAGTGGTCGAGTTGCAAAGTGAGCCATTAATCTTAGTCCTCACGGATTGAAATATGTGCGTCGTACTGCAATCAAATCCCAAGCATTGGTGGACTTCATCAACGATTGGACGGAGCTACAAGCACCAGACGAGAAGCATTGGACTATTCACTTTGATGGATCCAAGCAATTAGAGGGCTCGGGGGCTGGAGTCGTATTAACTTCCCCACGAGGTGATAAGTTCTGTTATGTCCTCCGGTAAATGTTCCCTTGCACTAATAATGCAGCTGAGTATGAAGCTCTCCTCCATGGTCTATGGATGGCCAAGGAGATGAATTTAAGCCGGGTTAAATGCTTTGGCGATTCAGACCTGATGGCTCAACAGGTGTCTAGCAAGTGGGATTCCAAAGATACTCTTATGGCAGCATATCGACGAGAGGTAGACGCTGTTGCTGGACACTTCAAGGGTTATCAAGTGGATCATATAGACAGGCGAAAGAATGAAGTGGCAGATGTGTTAAGCCGGCTGGGTTCTCAATGTAAACCGGTTCCACCCAATACCTTCCTGGATGTATTACACAATCCGTCGGTGCAGTTCCCTTCCTGATCCGGAGGCACAATTGGTCGCGGCGCATCATGCTATTTCGGATTGGACGCTCCCTTACCTGGCATACATGAACTGAGGTGAGTTACCAGAGGATGAAGTCTTGGCTAGACAAATAGTCCGGTCGTCCAAATCAATGACTATTGTCAATGGGGAATTACATCATTACAGCGTCTCTGGGGCGTTTCAACGTTGTGTATCGCCGGATGAAGGCTGTGATATTCTCAGAGAGATCCACGAAGGAGGTTCGGGTCATCATGTCGTTTCAAATTCTTTGGTGGCTAAAGCGTTTCGTCATGGGTTTTACTGGTTGACGTCTCATGCCGACGCAGAGGACTTGGTCAGAAAATGTGATGCTTGCCAGAAGTTCTCACGGCGTGCTCATATACCGGCGCAGGAGTTGAGGATGATTCCAATTACTTGGCCGTTTGCGACTTGGGGGCTTTATATGGTTGGACCCTTCAAGAGATCCCAAGATAAGAAGACCCACCTTTTGGTGGCGGTGGATAAGTTTACCAAATGGGTTGAAGCGCAACCAGTCAGTAAGTATGATGCAGCAACGGTGGTTCAGTTCATTAAAAAGGTGATTTTCCGGTTTGGCTTTCCACAAAGCATTATAACTGATAATGGTACCAATCTATCCAAGGGGGCTATGGAGGAGTTCTGTCAGCGAGAGCACATCCGCCTTGATGTATCATCAGTAGCTCACCCTCAGTCTAATGGCCAAGCTGAAAGAGCCAATCAAGAGATCTTGAGAGGCATTAAACCCCGGCTTACGATCCCTTTCCAGAGGACACTGGGTTGTTGGGTGGAGGAATTACCCTCTGTGATATGGAGCATCAACACTACACCTTACAGATCTACAGGGTACACGCCTTTCTTCATGGTATATGGAGCTGAAGCGGTCCTCCCTAGCGATATCCGTCATGATTCACCACGAGTGGTGGCTTATGTCGGAACTGATAATGAAAGGGCACGGCAAGATGCATTAGACGGGCTGGATGAGGAACAGGACATGGCAGCAGCTCGATCGGCAATTTATCAGCAAGATATGCGCCGGTACCACAGTCGCCGGGTTAAAACCAGAGCGTTTCAAGAAGGAGATCTGGTGCTCCGGCTCATCCAAGACCAGACAGACATGCACAAGTTATCCCCGCCTTGGGAAGGACCCTTTGTGGTCATCAAGAACCTGCACAACGGATCATACTACCTCATCGATGTTCGAGAACATAAGGACTCACGTACTGCGGAGGAGGAGACTAGAAGGCTGTGGAACATCGCTCTTCTTCGACCTTACTACACCTGAGCCATAGGCTCCGCTTTATGTACATATCTTTACAATGTATATATTATGATCAATAAATAAACCGGCATCCCCGATAAAGCAGGGTATCAGCCACCCTTTTTTTCTCCAAAGAGTTTGTCACATGGGGGCTTCTGTGTGCAAAGGAGTCCCTATGGCCTCTTAAACCGACGTTCATGTCAAAGGCCATCATAAGAGAATAGCTCTAGTTGCTTTGGCAAACCTCGCATGATGATGAGGGGCATAAAAGAGTTTAATGCCTAGCACAACTCAAACATAGGCCCCGACGAGCATAGCTCAAATGCTACCTGGGGGCTCCTGATGCAAAGCATCAACGAGTTGACAACCCTTGTAGTAGGCTACCAAGCTATGGCTTGGAAGCCTGGTGTATACACCTAAAACCCCGGATTAGCCTGCCTGCATTAAGTAAGTCACTTCGCCCAGGTAAACCTGGTACGACCCGTCGAACGTATAAACAAGTCAATCTTTACAGACCCTAAACTTGGTAACGTTAAATTGACGATCATCAAGTATTTACACAAGTCAATCTTTACAGACCCTGCACTTGGTAAAATTAACATTGACGATTTGGTTAAGGATTGTGGACCATCTTAACAGGCTTTGCAAAATGGTTAATGAAAGTAGCCTGGCAGCTCATAAAAGCCTCGAATTTGGAGCCTGGTAGCTCGTAAAAAGCCTCGACTACATGGTCTTATTTGCCCAAAAAATTATTTTTTATTTTTTATAAATTTTTTATCTTCAAGGTCATTGGTGTCCATCCAAGTCCATTGATTCAGGGAGTGGATGACTATAAGTTACCACTACACCTGTGTTTATAGAGCCTTAGTCTGGGTTACAAACACCAGTACTAACTACAGTTAAACCGGAGTTCATCATAACCCGGTTCGGTTTCATAATGAACCGGCAAATAATCAAGGGAGTCATCCACACTTGCACCTTGGATCGTTATCTTTGCCTACCGGATTAAGGTTCATCGTGACACACTTAATCACAGGTATGATACATACTTTATATTTTATACACATTTCAAGTTATAAACTTAGACCATGTGTTTGGGCATTATGACCCGTCCGCCGATAAACTGCCAGGACACTTTAAACATTGTTTTATGCAGAAGCAGGTAAAATAAACCATCAAAGGCATTATAAGCAAGACATAATTAAGAAGTTGCCAACTGAAGCAATCTCATACAAAGGATAGTATGTGACAACATAAAGTATTTCAGCTATCCTACTACAAGGCGCTGGAGAGCCCAAAAGAATATTAGTTTTTCTCAAGTACTGGGACATAAATTTTAAACCGGCACTGGTTTAAGACTCTGCGTCAGCCTGACGTGAAGGCTGAGGATCAGCTCGCTCCGGTTCTTCAACGCTCTCTTCCAGCTGCTGGAAGTCAGTAGTGGTCCAGTCAATCTTGGTCAGCGCTCGGAAATAAACTTCATCATTCACGAGGTCTGACGGATCAATGTCAGGAGCAAAAGTGTGCTTACGGATGGGCGGAATAAGATTTTCAATCTCATAAGCCAGAAGCTCTGCCCGCACGTTCTCAGCATCATATCCCGGATGATATCTAGACAAATCAGGCTCGTCAGCTAGTTTGCTAGCCAGAGGACGCATTTCCTTGGTTAACGCACGTAAGTCATTGCTGGAGAAGGCTGATACGTCTTCCTTCATACTTGGGTAGCCGTTCATCGCCTCTACCGGATCAAAATCAGGTACCCAAGCTTTTGCTCGAGTAAAATCCATCAGAGCACCCGCCCTTGCAGACGACTTCTTCAGCTCCACGATGTGTGCACGCAGAATGGACAGCTTTTCCAAAGTACCCTTGATTGTGGTGGGAGCCGGTTTGTTATCCGAGGCAGCACAGATAGCCCTCTGAGCGCCGGAATATAGCTGCTCCACCAGAGTATATGCGGCCTTCAACTTCCTTCACATATCATCGCCAAGATGAGTAATGCGTCTTCCTGCATTAGAACGTAAGAGTTAAACCAGAATGATACAGAACTGCAATGTTAAGGGCTATGTTAATAGTACTAACCAAAGATGGCAGTTATCATGGCATTTATTTGCTGCTTTAATCTGGACAATTCCTCTGTCACCGTATTAAGAGCGGCCTCTGCATCAGTGGCCCTCTTCTCCAAGACAGCCTTCTCAGCATCCCAATCTGACCGCTCTTGTTCAAAGTCTTTCTTCAGCTTTTCTACGTTTGCTAAAGCAAGGGTCAGCTGGTCTTTGACTTTGAGAGCAGCAGTTTCTTGGAACTTCAAAGTATCCCGGAGCTCAGTCCGTTCAGAGTTTTTCTGGTTCAAGTCAGTCTGCCAAAAGGAAAGCACATTATATATTCATGAGGCATCTCAGTCAAGTCCCAAGTTCATAACAAGTTATGCACTTGACACTTGGGGGTTAATGTACATTTGCAGTTAAAACAGACATTTTTTCAGTCAAGTCCCAAGCACATAAACAAGTTATATACTTGGCACTTGGAGGATAATGTGACATTGTTTAGAACAGAATTCAAGTAGAGGTCACCGTTCATCCTAAAGGAGTAAACCGGCCCTTGGGGACTACACATGTGAAAAACAAACTGTCTACTGGATCTACTAAAGTCCCGGTTCACCCTAAAAGGCTAAACAGGCACTTGGGGGCTACGATGGAGTAAGGATAAAGTTACAAGATGTAAGCAGAAATAGAGTACAAGTCAAAGGCAGAGAGGTTACCTCATAGCGCTCCTTCATCAAATTTACCAATCCAGCTTCATGATCACGGCTGGTGTACATCCGGTTTAGATAGCCGGAATGGAGTTCTTGGACGCTAAGTTGAGCGTAGCTGGACAGATCAGTATTCCACTTTCCTTTGTCCTTGAACTTCATCCTTGGCAGTATGCTTGGACAAAGCGACAGGCTCACCAGGAGTAGTAAAGTCGGTCCCAGTGATTTCAACTTCTTCAGTTGAAGCGGCCGCGCGCTTAGCTGGTGAGGGATCGAAGAAGGTGAGAGTGCCTAGAGGGGGGGGTGATTAGACTACTCGACAAGATAAAAATTCTGTCTTTTATCAAGGACAGATTTTGGCAGATTTCGCATAACACACAAGTCAAGTAGCACACTACACATGCAATTCTAGAGTATGGGCAGCGGAAAGTAAATTGCACAAGTAGTAAAGAGAAGTGGAGAAGATCAAACGCAATTTGGAGACGCAATGATTTTTCCTGTGGTTCCGATAGGTGGCGCTATCGTACATCCACGTTGATGGAGACTTCAACCCACGGAGGGTAACGGCTGCGAGAGTCCACGGAGGGCTCCACCCACGAAGGGTCCACGAAGAAGCAACCTTGTCTATTCCATCATGGCCTACGCCCACGGAGGGCTAGCCTTACTCGGGGTAGATCTTCGCGAAGTAGGCGATCTCCTTGCCCTTACAAACTTCTTGGTTCAACTCCACATCTCGACGACGGAGGCTCCCAAGCGACACCTAACCAATCTAGGAGGCACCACCCTCCAAAAGGTAATAGATGTTGTAGATGATGATGAACTCCTTGCTCTTGTGCTTCAAATGATAATCTCCCCAACACTCAACTCTCCTCACTGATTTGGCTGTGGTGGAAGAAAGGATTGAGTGGAAAGCAACTTGGGAAGGCTAGAGATCAAGCTTCATATGGTGGGAGTGGAGCAACTTGATCTCAACACAAGGGTAGGTAGTTCTCTTCTCAGAAATGTAAGGTAGGAGTGGTAGTTCTTTCTGATGGCTCTCTCCATGAATGAAGAGGGGGTGGAGGGGTATAAATAGCCTCCACACAAAATCCAACCGTTACACACATTTGAGCAATCTTGGTGGGACCGAAGTGGACAACTCGGTGACACCGATAGTTCAAATAATGTGAACGTTGGGATTTTCGATGGGACCGAATATACAATCTCGGTTAGTCCGATTCGTGCAATGACAAGAGCATGCCAGTTTCGGTGGGACCGACTTCATCATCTCGGTGACACCGATTTGATGACAGAAGGTTACAAAAACTTGGCAACTCATGTTTCGGTGAGACCGAGTTCAGAATCGGAAAATCCGAGTTTACTAGGGTTTGGCTTATGGCTGAGGTGGTTCATCTCGGTGTGACTGAGTTTGGAATATCGATGGGACCGAGACTACTTATGAGTGTATATGGCAGTGAAAGTTGCTGATAGTTTAGGAGATGTATCACTAAGCACTTGAGCAAGCAGATCATCATCATAACCTCATCCCCTTTTAATAGTATTGGCTTTTCCTATGGACTCAATGTGATCTTGGATCACTAAACCAAAAACGGAGTCTTGAGCTTTTGCCAATGCTTGCCTTAGCATTTTGAGGGGTCCACTTCTTTAGTCCTTTTGCCATGCCAATGTGATTGAATTTCCTGAAACATACTTGATAAAAGCATTAGTCCAACCACAAAGTATGTTGTCATTAATTACCAAAACCACCCGGGGAGCAAATGTGCTTTCAATCTCCCCCTTTTTGGTAATTGATGGAAACACACTAAACAAGACATCAAAGCTTATTGAAAGAAAGACAGAATTATCACGAAAGCTTTGACAAACATGTAGTACACAGGCTCCCCCTACAAGTGTGCAAGATTTTCATAAATTATGGTTTTGGACTACCACAAGCACACAAGAGAGATAAGCAAGATGTGCTACATGCAGCTTGGCTATATGCATCAGAGCAGATGAAAAGAAGTGAGTGATAATGCATATGTGCATGGTGATTTCTTGCAAACAAGTATTCACAAGCAAGTCACCATCATGCACATTCTGCAAAGTGCATATACTTACCTTGAGGTTCCTTGGCATTGTACCTGAAGAGATAAACTTGGGAAAACAAGGTTAGATAACACAAGAGTATTTCTTCAACCAACTGCAAGAACATCAAGAGTACCAAGCCAGGGATGACATGTATAAAGAGTGTCTCATATTGAGCACAAGCTTGAATCAGCAAACATGTCTCCGAAACTAAAAGATTTTCAATGAACTCTGAGAGATTTTGCTTTCCATAAGATATCAATTGTGAAGATTCCTCTCCCTTTGAGTTCTCTCAGATCAATGGGTTTGATGGAAAGAGCAAAATCAAAAGAATGATGCCAAATGAGAATGACGCCAATTGTAATGTCCAATGTGAAACACGGCAAGAAATTCTCTTATAAGGAAAAACACGGCAAAGCTTTGATGTGATTCTCTCCCCCTTAAGGTAAGATTGCTCTTCTTCTCCCCCTAAATCTTATCTTCTCCCCCTAAGTCTTCTCCCCCTTTGACATCAAGTGCCGAAAAGGACAGCAAACTAGGAAGGTCAGGGAAGATGGAAAGAAAGGAGTGGGATCCTTAAGAATCACAACAGGGCAAAAAGGAACATGCATAGAGAATCATTGAGTGGAGCTGCAGAAGATGATATCCTGGAAGAAATAAATCGGTGACACCGAATTAAGATGGATCGGTGGGTCCGAAAGTCAGGGACTTAGGGTAGATCCTTTTCGGTTAGACCGAAATATTTAAATCGGTGACGCCGAGTTTAATTCCAAGGAAATACAGAAATAATTCAGCTCACTTTGCGAGGAATGTTTCAAAGGATTTGCAATGAATTTGTGAATGATTTTCGAGGAATTGATCAGAGCCAGAAGGATATTCACAAAGACAGAAGAATAGAAATGAAAAAGATTCCTAGATGAAGTTTTTTTTTAATGAAAACTCAATGAGAGAACATAAGAGAAAATAGAAAGACTCCAAAACATATGTACTTCATCTAGATAAAGGTCGGCGACAAGGTCACCTATGTTTGAGTATATTGACTTAGGAGTCGAATGAGGACATTTGATCATAGGTCATACTCATCATTTAAGCTCAAAATGGGGTTGCCATTTTTCGATTAAGCATTTGATGTGATCACATCTTATGAAGCTGCTTGTACTCATGACTTTGAGCAAAGCTCCTTAAAGATGTGAAGAACATACCTTGGGCTTGTTGTTGCTTTGCTCATGTAGGTAAACTTGATGTAGGTGCTCATTGAATGTGAAGTTGGAGCGCCATTTCCACTTGTGTAGTTCATCTTCCTACATGGGTTAGGCAAGCAAGGAAATACTCAAGGATATCCAAGATGACAAGAGTAAAATACTAGATGTATAAGATGTCAAAAGGATATGTGGAATTTTGTTCCTTGAACTCAACATCCCAAAGGGCTAGATACTTGGTCAATGACAAGATTACTCATGATTTGAGTGTGTGGTAATCTTGTGGAATGTAGATCATCCAAGTACCTGCAAGGAGTTAGATGCAATACAAGGAGGCAAATGTGTCCAAGACATATGATCACCATCATAAGAGAAATATCAAGGATTAGTCAAGTGGGCTCATGCCTTGCATGCATCAATGGAGTTCTCACTCCAAGTTTGAAGCATCAATGATGTTCAACTCACTCCTTAAGCGACAAAACACCTTCTCATCAAGAGGTTTTGTAAAGATATCAGCGAGTTGTTTGTCAGTACGAACATGCTTAAGATTGATGTCACCCTTGGCAATATGATCACGAATGAAATGGTGACGAACTTCAATATGCTTCGTTCGAGAGTGTTGCACAGGATTGTGTCCAATTTTAATCGCACTCTCATTCTCACAAAGCAAGGGAACATGTCTCACATGTATCCCATAATCCTTAAGCGTTTGTGTCATCCATAGCAATTGAGCACAACACGAACCAGCAGCAATATATTCCGCTTCGGCAGTGGATAATGATACCGAATTTTGTTTCTTGGAGGACCAAGATACAAGGGATCGACCAAGGAATTGACACGTACCCGAAGTTGACTTTCTATCAACCCTGTCACCGGCATAGTCCGAGTCGGAATAGCCAACAAGGTCGAAAGAGGCCCTCTTAGGATACCAAATGCCAAAGTTTGGTGTGTGTATCAAATATCTCACAATCCTTTTAACAGCTTTAAGATGACATTCTTTAGGGGCTGCTTGACATCGAGCACACATGCATACACTCAACATTATGTCAGGACGAGAAGCACAAAGATATAGTAGAGAACCAATCATAGATCGGTAAACCCTTTGATCAACGGGTTCTCCATCTTTTGTCAAGTCATTATGTCCACCTGTAGGCATGGGGGTTCTCATACCTTTGCTTTCTTGCATGTTGAACTTCTTGAAGAGATCCTTGGTGTACTTTGTTTGTGAGACAAAATTACCCTCCTTAGATTGCTTGATTTGCAACCCAAGGAAGAATTTGAGTTCACTCATCATGGACATCTCATACTTCTCCGACATGAGCTTTCCAAACTTCTTGCTAAAATGAGGGTTAGTTGAACCAAAGATAATATCATCAACATATATTTGGCACACAAATAGTTCACCATTAACCCTTTTCGTGAACAGCGTTGAGTCTATCTTTCCAATCTCAAAGCCTTTTTCAAGAAGAAAGCTAGTCAAGCATTTGTACCAAGCTCTAGGAGCTTGTTTAAGACCATAAAGAGCTTTGTGCAACTTGTAAACATGATTAGGCTTTTTGGGATTCACAAATCCGGGAGGTTGTTTCACAAATACTTCCTCCTCAATTTCACCATTTAGGAAAGCACTTTTGATATCCATTTGATAGAGAGTAATATCATGGTGATTGGCATAAGCAAGAAGAATGCGAATGGACTCAATTCTAGCAACGGGGGCATAGGTCTCACCATAGTCCATACCTTCGACTTGTGTGTAACCTTGAGCTACGAGACGAGCCTTGTTGTGGATGACTTGTCCATCTTCATCTTGCTTGTTCCGAAACACCAATTTGGTTCCAATGACGTTTTGATCATCCTTGGGCTTCTCTACCAAAGTCCATACCTTGTTCCTCTCGAAGTTGTGTAGTTCTTCGTGCATAGCGTTCACCCAATCCGGGTCTTCAAGTGCTTCTTCTACCTTCATAGGTTCAATACTAGAGATAAATGAGTAATGCTCACAAAAGTTAGCTAAGCGAGTTTTAGAGCGAGTAATTCTCCCGGAGTTGATGTCGTTCATCATTTGTTCCATGGGATGATTTTTCTTGACTCTTGCTCGGACTCGGGATAGTTTTTGTTGAGGTTGTGGCTGAGCTTCCTCATCATCTTCATCTTCCTCTTCTTCTTCTTCATTGTTGTTGGTGTTGTCTTGAGGCGGTGGAGAAGGAGGTTGTGGTGGATCTTCTTGTTGCACTTCCTCATCTTGGTGAGTTCCACTTGTGGAGGCCTCCATGTTGTCTTGAGGTTCATCTCGCCGTGAGGTAGGGGGCTCCACATATGTAGATGAGGTACTCTCCTTCACTTCCATGGGACAGATCTTTCCAATAGATAAATCTTGGATAGCTTCCGATGGGTCCTTGTCTCCTACATCAATAGGCATTTGCTCTACTTGCGAGCCATTAGATTCATCAAACTTCACGTCTACCGTCTCTTCAACCTTTCGGGCGAAATTATTGTAGACACGGTAGGTGTGGGAGTTTGATCCATAACCAAGAAAAAAGCCTTCATGAGATTTAGGAGCAAATTTAGACCGACAATGCTTATCAAGGATATAGCATTTCGAACCAAAGACACGAAAGTATCCCACTTGGGGTTTGTTACAGGTGAGGAGCTCGTATGATGTCTTGCCGAGGAGCTTATGAAGATAAAGCCTGTTGATAGCATGACAAGCTGTCTCGACCGCTTCCCCCCAAAAATGCTTCGGTGTCTTGTATTCATCAAGCATCGTTCTAGCCATCTCTATGAGCGTTCGGTTCTTCCTCTCAACAACTCCATTTTGTTGAGGAGTGTACGTAGCCGAGAACTCATGTAGAATCCCTTCCTCATCGAGAAAAGAGTCCACATTGGCGTTCTTGAACTCCGTTCCATTGTCACTCCGAACTTTCTTGATCTTCACCTCAAATTGATTTTGGGCCTTTTTGGAAAAGGTTTTGAAGATTCTCTGAACCTGCGATTTGTCATCAAGGAAAAATACCCACGTAAATCTGGAATAATCATCAACTATAACTAGACCAAAGGAGTTACCACCAAGGCTTTTGTAAGCATTGGGACCGAAGAGATCCATATGAAGAAGCTCAAGCGGTCTCCTTGTGGTCATGATGTTCTTCACGGGATGACTTCCGCCTACTTGTTTTCCTGCTTGACAAGCACTACAAAGTCTATCTTTGTCAAAGAAAACATCTTTAACGCCAAGAATATGATCACCTTTGATCAGCTTGTCTAGATTACGCATACCAACATGTCCAAGCCTTCTATGCCATAACCAACCTTTAGAGGATTTAGCAATGAAGCAAGCTCTAGGTTGGGCTTTCTTAGTGAAATCAACAATATATAGATCACCTCTACGGATACCGGTAAACACCATGTTATGATTGTCACGTCGAAAGACTTGGCAATCTACTTCGGTGAATAGCACATTGAATCCAAAGTCAGCTAATCTAGACACGGAAAGTAAATTGTATCCAAGAGATTCTACAAGCATGACATTTTGAATAGAGCTATCATGAGATATGGCCACCTTACCAAGGCCAAGTACCTTACCCTTGGAGTTGTCTCCAAAAGTCACATACTTGCGTGGCCATCGTTCTTTGCAAGCTCTCGAAACATGCCTTTGTCTCCGGTCATGTGGTCGGTGCATCCACTATCAAGAATCCACTCTTTTCCGCCGGACATGTAGTCTCTCAGATTTGCCATAAGATTGAGACTCTTCATGATCTTGTCTAGCTCGGTGTCCGAATCGGAGTAATCATCATCATGCTCATGCTCATCATCATATTGACCCATAGATTGTTCATCATCAACACCTAGGTCAATTTGATAACTACTTGCATTAGTTTTGTCAATGTGACAATAATCATCGGAATGCAATACAAGAGCATTTCTAATTAAAACATTGATTAGACCGGGATCACCCTTCTTTTTCATAAGATCACGAAGCTCAAAGAAGCATTTATCAAAGTTGGGATCATTGGGGCGCATCATATCAAATTCAATAGACTTGTATAGAATTTCATCAAGACCTCTCAAAGAGTAGTCCGGATAAAGTTCTTCCAAGAACTTCCACATAGCATAGGCACACTCAAAGTTTGTAACGAGCTCAAGCAAGTTATCGGGTAACCCTCTAATGATAAGATTTATAGTCCTAAGGTTACGAAGCAAATCAAGCTCTTCATCCATGGTAGGGTGCAAGGGGTCAAATGGAGGCACATAGGGGGTCTTAACATATTTGCGCAAATTGTACGTCTTAAAGATAATAAGCATTTCAATCCTCCATGAGTTATAGGACACTCCATTAAGAATAGGCACTCTATGGCTAACACTCCCAAACGTAGACACGTCCATCTTCCTCCAATGGTGTGTAAACCAAAGCAATGGAGACCAAAGCTCTGATACCAATTGAGGGATCGAAGAAGGTGAGAGTGTCTAGAGGGGGGGGGGGTGATTAGACTACTCGACAAGATAAAAATTCTGTCTTTTATCAAGGACAGATTTTGGCAGATTTTGCATAACACACAAGTCAAGTAGCACACTACACATGCAATTCTAGAGTATGGGCAGCGGAAAGTAAATTGCACAAGTAGTAAAGAGAAGTGGAGAAGATCAAACGCAATTTGGAGACGCAATGATTTTTCCCGTGGTTCCGATAGGTGGCGCTATTGTACATCCACGTTGATGGAGACTTCAACCCACGGAGGGTAACGACTGCGAGAGTCCACGGAGGGCTCCACCCACGAAGGGTCCACGAAGAAGCAACCTTGTCTATTCCATCATGGCCTACGCCCATGGAGGGCTAGCCTTACTCGGGGTAGATCTTCACGAAGTAGGCGATCTCCTTGCCCTTACAAACTTCTTGGTTCAACTCCACATCTCGACGACGGAGGCTCCCAAGCGACACCTAACCAATCTAGGAGGCACCACCCTCCAAAAGGTAATAGATGTTGTAGATGATGATGAACTCCTTGCTCTTGTGCTTCAAATGATAATCTCCCCAACACTCAACTCTCCTCACTGATTTGGCTGTGGTGGAAGAAAGGATTGAGTGGAAAGCAACTTGGGAAGGCTAGAGATCAAGCTTCATATGGTGGGAGTGGAGCAACTTGATCTCAACACAAGGGTAGGTAGTTCTCTTCTCAGAAATGTAAGGTAGGAGTGGTAGTTCTTTCTGATGGCTCACTCCACGAATGAAGAGGGGGTGGAGGGGTATAAATAGGCTCCACACAAAATCCAACCGTTACACACATTTGAGCAATCTCGGTGGGACCGAAGTGGACAACTTGGTGAGACCGATAGTTCAAATAATGTGAACGTTGGGATTTTCGGTGGGACCGAATATACAATCTCGGTTAGTCCGATTCGTGCAATGACAAGAGCATGCCAGTTTCGGTGGGACCGACTTCATCATCTCGGTGACACCGATTTGATGACAGAAGGTTACAGAAACTTGGCAACTCATGTTTCGGTGAGACCGAGTTCAGAATCAGAAAATCCGAGTTTACTAGGGTTTGGCTTATGGCTGAGGTGGTTCATCTCGGTGTGACTGAGTTTGGAATATCGGTGGGACCGAGACTACTTATGAGTGTATATGGCAGTGAAAGTTGCTGATAGTTTAGGAGATGTATCACTAAGCACTTGAGCAACCAGATCATCATCATAACCTCATACCCTTTTAATAGTATTGGCTTTTTCTATGGACTCCATGTGATCTTGGATCACTAAACCAAAAATGGAGTCTTGAGCTTTTGCCAATGCTTGCCTTAGCATTTTGAGGGGTCCACTTCTTTAGTCCTTTTGCCATGCCAATGTGATTGAATTTCCTGAAACATACTTGATAAAAGCATTAGTCCAACCACAAAGTATGTTGTCATTAATTACCAAAACCACCCGGGGAGCAAATGTGCTTTCAGCTGGGCTTGCAGAAGTAGGGCTGGCTCGGATGGGATCGACCGGTTCATTATCATCCTCCATTAGAATGTTTGCTGGCTCGACAAAGATTTCATGATCCATGGGAATAGGATCGTCATTCAAGGCGTCAATGGGTTCTTCAGTATGTTCTGGATCCTTGGCCGGTTCAAGAGTCACATCGTCGCCTGTCGGCTTATTTAGTTTGGCCTTTTTGCTAGGCTTGGGTTTACTGCGAAAGTTAAAGACAACGAAAATTAGAAGAGTCAAGACAAAAGATAAACCGGACAAAGTGAAAAACAACTTACCCATGAACAATCTTGAGGGGAGGAATCTGAGTGGCTGTTGATTCACCAGAAGATGAATGAGGAGTTTCCTGATAATTCGAATCAGACGGATTAAGGGGTTGTCGAATAAGACCTGCTTTGGGGTAAAGAGCATCTGTAGTGAGTAAAACTTCGGAACGACGCCTCCGAGTTGGAGTGTGCGGTAATCCAGTGGATTCAATAGCGTCACCGCTATGACGAGTGGTGCGGCGAGCTTCATGTTGTTGTTTCTTCAAAAGAAAGTTTGGATCCAAATAAGCGAAAGGATGAGAAAACTGTACTTTCTAGCTTGTCCGACGAATTTTTGGTAGTGGCAGCGGTTCTGAATCGGAAGAAAGAGTAATTACCTCAACATCGTCCCATTTACTGCCTTCGGCGTGTCCTTGGGAACAATCATTGTTAATAAAAATGCAGATAAAGAAAAGACAAGGAAGTCAAAAGAATCAGGTGGTACCTCGGAGGCCGGTTCATCTTCTTCCAGATTGGATTCAGACGCGGCAGTGTTCTTCTTCTTGACGGTTTTCTTGACAGCATTTGTTTTTTGGCGAGGCACCTTCGCCAGTTTATCCTAGGCCTTCCTTTTCCAGAAAGGGTCATTGCCCTATTGAAAGAAATAAAGACACTCCAAGACAAGTGCTGCAGACGGATTAAAACAAAGCAAAGCAATAGGAAAGAGATTTTTACCAATGGTGGTTTGTTGGTCACACAGAAGGGTGCCATGCTGGTCTGACTGCAAGCTTCGATAGGTTCATTCAGCAGCCTTTTAACAGAGTCATTGACCTCAGTTTCTGATAGCACTACCTCGGTATGGCGCAAGGGATCTTTTGGATTCCCAGTATATTCACACATTAAACCGGAATGCCGGCTTAGCGGGAGAATACTCAAAGAAATCCAGCAACGGACGAAGTCAACACCCGTCAGACCATTGGCCATAAAGGCCGTGAGCTTTGAAAGCTAAGGACCATACTGAGCTCGTCCCTAGGCACTTAGCCGCTGTGGAAAGGGGTGATTCTCTGAATGACGGTGGGGGCGATAACCCGGCAACGAATTCTCCTCTGCTGGGAAAGTATCTAAGCAGTAGAACCAAGTCTGATTCCACTCTTTTGGATGGATGTGGAGACTGGCGTGAGGAAAACTAACATCTTTTCTTTTCTGAATAGTCATCCCACCAAGCTCAGTGTTTGGACCGTCATGAAATTCCATGCGACGGTTTAGGTGAAAGAAATCCAGGAACAATTCGACTGATGGCTCCTCTTGCAGATAAGCTTCACAAAAGACTTGGCAATTGCAAATGTTTGACACAGAGTTGGGACCAAGATCTTGCGGATGAAGTTGGAAATTTGCTAGCACGTCACGGAAGAACTTTGACCCGGGAGGGCTGAATCCCTGGGCTAAGTGATCAAAGAAGATGACAACCTCTCCCTCTTTGGGCTTTGGAGGACATTCTGATCCGGGAACCCTCCAGTGAAGGACATTTTTGGGCCTAAACCGCCAATTTCGGCCATTTTCTCTAAATCCTCCTTAGTAATCCGGGATTGGACCCAGTTGCAGGAGGTAAACTGCTTGGCTTGAGTGGCCATTTTTTGGAAGGAAAAGTCTGAAAATACAATGAAGACCTGGTTTACAATCTAAGCAAGTTTAAACCGGCATGCTCTATAAAAGTGCTGGTCTAAACAACGGTTTAGGCAAGGGCCTAATGGTATCTACCGGGTTAAAATATCTGGAACGACTAGAACAATGGCATCTACCGGATTATAGAGTCTGAAAAAGCTAAACTGCCAACAAGGGTAAACAAGACACAGATCTGAACTTATGAAGAAACCGTTTTCACACAGAAAGTAATGAAAATATGGATGTACAGCATGTTAGAAATTCAGAGATATTCAGGTTTTATTCGGCGGACTGATGAAAGCTCTAGCAGGTGCAATCTAAACTAGTATTACATGGAGAAACACAAGTATACTAATAAAGCGGGATTGCTGCTACGATGTGAAGACAAGAAGACTAGATCCACATTGATTCATGGGGCCGTAAGGAAGAACCGTGAAGAACAATGCCTACCAGCAAGCTCATATGAGGGAACCCTAAAACAAGATCAATGAGCGGGATAAGGAGAGGACGTACCCGAGGCCACGGGTGCCGAGAAGCGCCGGCGAGTTTCTGAACCAATCAGGTTGATGCAGCGGCCAAGACCCGACGAAGATGCGGAGCTTGACGACGGCGGCGGAGCTCGAGTACGAACGGACGCAAGGAGAAAGAAGAAGAAGAGGCAAGGGGGGAAAAAGAGATTCCCCTCTACCCTATTTATAAGCCGAAGGATAAAACGGCAGGCGTGGGAATCGAGGAGCCGAAAAAGTAGATATGGGACGATACTGTCGCCTCGATCTTTGGACATTTTAATGAATGAAAAATAAAAAAACAGGTACAAGCGTAAGTGGGCAAATGATGTCACGGCGGTTTAATGCGATCGGGGAAGGTGACGTCACGCCGGTTTATGATGTGCTTGAAGCTGCGGAAGGGGATATCTATACAAAACTTTGAAGATTGACATGAACAGGTTCAAATCAATCTGGGGCCTAATGTTAGGGATATTACTACCAGGTATAAACCGCCCAGGAGGGGCCAGTTTATGTCCGGTGAGATTACTTTTACTAAAGCCCAGTAGAGCATGGAGCAAGACGCTTTAGCCCATGAGGTATAGAGCCCGAGTATTAGGGCCCATGATTTGTAAACCGCCATACTGTGTGTAACTTGTGATGTAAGATAGGAAGGATAGAGACCGAGCCGGACACGTTTATGAGTCGGCCTCGGGATTCTCTAAACCGGACCGGGCGTCACCTCATATATAAAGGGACGACCCGGGGACGGTTCAAGGGCAGAAAAACAACAGCTCGAGACACAGGCAAACCGGATTCACTCACTGGTCATCGAAACCCTAGCAATACTACACCAAACTAGACGTAGGATTTTACCTTCATCGAAGGGGACAAACTAGTATAAAACCCATGTGTCCTTGTCTACTTTAACCCCTTTAAGCTAACATGTAGCGATGGCCTCACGACTAAGTCCTTTTGCTAGGACATCTACCGTGACAAAAGCACGACAATTTGGGCATCGTGGTACTTCGTGTGGAGGTAGCGAACCAGGGGAGCACCAGGTCTTGGTGTGTAGAAGGCACTCGGAATGGAGAAGCCATCGGGCTGCTGTTCCTTGGAAACGAGCTGCACTAGGAGTGGCCAAAGCAGCGGTGGCAACAACAGAGTTGGCCAGAGACAACGGCTCAGGCAGGAGCTCCATAGCACGGGGAGGAGAGTGACGGAGATGCCACAGAGGATGTGTGCAGGCGTCGAACTGCCCGTGGGCCATGATGAGGTCGGGAAGGGCAGAGGCTACAGCGCGGTAGGCGGTTGCCGGAGGATTTGGGCGGAGCAGAACCAAGGCAGCAGCGAAGCTCTGAGTTCAGCTTCATGGCAGTAGCTGCGGGCGGCTATGGATCAAGGGGACGATGCGAGGTTGCAGGGGAGGCGGACGACGGGGCAATGTGGTGGTGGTTGATGCGCACATGTGGGGACAAGGCCAGAGAACGGCAGGAGAGGAGGAGTGTGCGATGGCCTCGAGCTCACCAGTCGGCGGGGCGCCATGGTCAGAGGCCAAGATCGGAGAAGGCATGGGGCGAGGTAGGGCATGGACTACAACAGACACACACGAGGTGAAGGGCAGAGGGCTGGATGAAGGTGATGGTGCGGCGGAGGGAAGGCATGGCCTCGCCAGAGCCATCAGGGCATGGCGGCAGGGGCATCGGGCGCGAGGAGCTCCTCTCCCTAGAGCGATGCGTGTGTGCGTGTGGCGGTGGAGGGGATCGAGGAGAGGGAGATGGGGGTCGAGGGAACTAGGTTATAGGGTTAGGTGGGTAGCGGGCTAGATGGACCTAAGGAGGCCGCTGGCTACTAGGAGTAGGCCGAGCTGTGGGAGCTGGGAGGCCTAGTTGGGCTGGCTCTCTTCTATTACAAAAAAATACAAAGAAAGGAAATGAAGAAGGAAAGGTTAGAGAAAGAAGTCGGGCATGTGGATTATTTTCCCAGACTCACAAAAATGTGTATGATCCCAGAAAAATTGAGTGGCAAGATTCCAAGAATTGAATTCAAATTCATTTGAATTTAATTCAAATGATTTGAAAAAGGAGTAGGATTTAGATGTGTCTAAAAATGTTGAGAATTTAGGAGGAGCCTCGGTAAAAGAGATAAAGAATTGTTGCCAAGGTTTGTAGGTGAAACTTGAAGCAGAAGAGGCATGGAATTATTTTGCAAGTGTGTTATAGTTAATTCCAAATCAATGGAATGGTTTAATATAGCTCCCTAAATATTGGGAGGATATGTTATGAAGAGAAATCACCATGTGAATTCCCTTGGTTTAAATGGATCAAAGATCCAAACAATTTATTTATTTGATTTGCAAAAAGTAATGAGATGAGCATGATTACATGATGCTATGATGAATGCAACAAGAAAAATAAATCATAGAGTGACAACGAAATAGCCGGAAGTCTTCTAGAGCGTCAGTCTTGGGGCATCACACGGGAGTACGTGCGTCGCTGCGTGCACCTCTTCTCATCCTGCATGTACCCCACCTATGTGGGGATTTGTGAGAAAGATGGTGTGTGTGCGTGTGTTCGTGAGTGTATTTCACGGGGGTGATTTCGTGAGTCTATTTTTGTGCAAGAGACACAGATATGGAATATGTGTTGATGATATCTCAAACGAAAAAAATGGAACATACGCAATGTGTGTGAAACTGAGGCCTATCTAGATATATGATGCCCATGATGCGATCCATGAGAAGAGAGGGGAGGGATCATCAACATGTGGTGTCGATGGAAACGAAGAGAGGGATGGAGTGTATTGGTGCGAGATCGATAAAGAGAAGCCGCGAAATTTTGTGTGGACACGTCAAAGATATAGGACGGCCGGCCTACTGGAACGTGAGAGGGGAAAGGGCATTTTGTGTGTGCCAGGAAGAACTGACTATAGCGTTCGATCTATCTGTGTGTGTCGTTGGGGAGGGGGGATAACTAGAGTGGTAAATCGACTGGTACATTTGTGGAGAAGAAGAGACCTAGCGACGTATCGAGGGAGATCGATGGGCATCCATACATGTGTTGGAGAGGAATATGGTTGGGAGACAGACTGAGCTAGGGTGCTGGAGGTGTTTGGTGGAGTTGCTTCTCGAAGACGATGGTGCAAGAGACCTAGCTAGTACATAAACAGAGGGTAGAACTGCAATCAATAAGAGGTGTGTGTGTGTGTGTGTGTGAGTGTATGCACGCGCGCATGCTTGTGTGCGAATGCGTGCATGTGAGAGATGGGGCAGGAGGCATGCATGGATGATGAGGGGGTGATATATGTGTGTCACTGGCAGGCCTATCTAGACAGGTAGATAAATTGTTGTGTCGGGGAAAGGGAGATCGAGATATAACTATTGAGTTAGACCGATCGATGTGTGAGCAAAATGAGGGATAATTGACCTAGCTATATGTATAGATGGAGATCGATTGGTATACGCATGCATGCGTTTGAGGCAAATAAGGTCGGATAGATATATAGAGATAAAGGGATGCAGCTAGGATGATGTGGTGCAAGAGACCTACCAGACACAGAGAAGGGAGGAGTGTGTGAGTGAGAGACCGATGAAAAGAGGGACGAGAGTGTGCATTTGCATGTGAGCATGTGAGAGGTAGCTAGGGGGCAAGGAGGGTGAGAGGAGAAGAGGGAAAGTGTGTATGTGGTAGGCAGGCCTGACGTGGGAGGTATACCGATCGATGTGTGTCGAAAAGAAGGACCCGAGGACACATATAAAGACTGGGGGAGAGGGAGGGGCGGGGGCGAGGTGGGGTGTGTGCATGCACCGGAAACTAAGTGGTAGCTATATAGAGAAGAGGAGTGTATGGGTGTACATGACTAAAAGAGATCATACCTTGCAAAAGTGGATTCAAATATTTGAATAATAGACCATGGTGTTTTAAACCCATGAACACATGAATATATTAGTGATATTCTTGGTGTGGTTTTGAACATGCTATACTATATATACATATATCCTATATCGAAAATCTCACATTCATTTGAAATTCAGATACCGACGGCAGGCATTGTGTGACCGCATTGCATGCATGCACACCATGTTTTGAATTTGTGATAATGCATGGCTTTTGCAGCTCACATATAAATACATGTATTTGTGGGGGGCGGGGCACCATGCATAAATTGTGTCATAAACACACTATACATATGAAACATGTTTTAGATTATGAAGATCTAGCTAGAGCCTGAAATGTACTATTATTTGAAATCATTATAAAGTGGATTCAAAATATTGAATTCAAGTTTAATGGTACAAGTGGTTGATATCTAACCTGAAAATAACCATGTTTTGTGTTTCCAAAAGAATACACAAATGATGGTTTAACTTGACAAAAACTGTAATTGTAGATTAATATTCAAATAGAGAAATGAATTCAAATGGCGTTGGAGTTGTGCATGTGTAGATGGGCCTGGGAGTTGAGCTAGTAAGCCAGTGGCCTAGGTCCAAAGTAGTAGTAGTACAAAAATAGTTCTGCGGGCTATTGCCTGATCGAGCATGCCTACTAGAATTGCCACTAGATGAAAGGAAAAGTGAAGAAAAATATATGAATTAGAAAGTTACCTATGGTAGAACTATTCTCATGCATTTGGTTTAAAGGAATGGATGAAAGAAAATTGTAGGAATTTTTCCTTTATTATCTATTTCAAAGAATAACCATAGGAATTTTAATATCCACTTGGACCTCCTTTTCAAATTCCTATTCATGAAGAACAAGAATACGTGATAGTAGCATAATAGCATTATAACTGCATATTTTCTTTTGGTCTGACTTAATTTGATCATGCTTCTTTGCATTCCTGTGATCTTCCCATTCCTGTGACTGAAACACCCAGATTGACAAAAATCTTGTTTTGCAAATGCTCTTTTCTGCATGTGCATTCCTACCCTCTTCCTGTATTCCTATCCCTGCGTTGTTACAACCCTCCAATTGGAAGGAGCCCTTACAGATTTACTTCTGTTACAGATAGGTGTCAAACAAAACCTTGTGTGGTTTGTCCTGCTCCTGTCATCCCATCGTCCACCCCAGCTCACCTGCTCCAACGAAGGAAGGGTCCACCATAGATGGGATCCGCCCTCCAGACTATCTTTTGCCACCTCAGATCTTCTTCCTCGCCGCCGGCAGCGACCACAATAGCATTACCATCATCAACTGAGCAGAGGACCTTGAGGACTACAAGGGTCCGCAAGAGAGGTCACACTCTTTCGTGTTTGCTTACGATATGAATCACCTAATATAACCTGCTACTTTATCATCCTGTTCACCTCTTAAACTCTGAGTCTGGTCCAAACTAATGCTCAAACTCAAGTTTTTAAATGGTTGTGGGGTACATATTGGGGCAGCAATGATTAGTATATGTCTACTATCTGGTCAATCTCGGGTGTCTACTATGTGTTTCATGTTGGGTGGGAACAAACAGTAAAGGAGCTAGTATCTGTATTTATTAATTGAAGCTATCATCTGCCTGCTATCATTGGTTTTGGGTATATCCATAAGTAGTTACCATCACTCTGGATTTTGGCATGCACTCCTTACACAATCTCACTATGTTATGCAATCATCGCTCAATGTTACTGAACATGTAGAACAAAAGAGACGAGGCTTGTGTGACAATAAATTTTCATGCAGACGTCGCTCAATGGTGGGCGCAAAGACAGCCCCCCTCCCACCGTTCCATATTGTAATTAAGAGGAATATAACTGTTCAAAGGGGGATTCAGAGGGAGCATACAACTCCTGTTTACCCCCCGAGGTCTTTGTTGTAACTTGGCCTGCTGATGTTGGTCATGTCATGCATATGGCGCCTTGCATTGCTTACTTTACACATCAAATATGTCATCTACATAGCTTAGACATGCTTTGCGTTAATGCCATATGTTTAGTTTCTATATCATATGTGAATCATGCAATGCCATCTTGTTTATCCATGGATCATATATGTGAATTTTGCAATGCCATCCTGGTTAGCCAATCATCTGATATGTGAATTATATCATGCCATCCTTTTTTATAACATATTAAATTTGCCAACAATGTTAGTACATTGAATTACTCTTCCTGTGCATCAGCCATTCCATAGGATAAGGGAAAAATATTGAGTGAAAACAAGGTCTTCAGAGAAGACAATGCTATCTAATGAAGCGCATGTCTTGCTGGTTACGAATAGCTCTTCAGTGGAGGATGCAGAGACAGATGACCAGTCATATTTCTCCCCCAAGGTTATATTGCTCATATCATGCATATGGTGTCTTGCATTGTTATGTCATTTCCTTAGTTTAGACATGCTTTGTGTGAATGCCACATTTTTAGCGTGTAATTACCATATATGTGAATTATGCAATGCCCCCTTGGTGTAGTAAATTATATATGTGAATTATGCAATGTTATCTTGTTGCAAGGCATTATATATGTGAATTATGCAATGCCATGTTGTTTACCCAATCATCATATACATGAATTATATCATGATATCCTTTTTTTTGTATTACGTATTCCATTTGTCGACAATGTTTGTATATTCAACTAATCTTCCTGTGCATTAGCCATTTGAATTGGTGATGGAAAAATCTAGAGTGAAAATGTAGCGACCACAATCCGAATGGACCGAAGTCTCTGTGTTCTGTGTCAACCCTGGATCGGTAATGCTGGCACACACAGTACTTGAAGGATTTATAACAGAGTGGCAATCACATACTTATTACATCGAATGTCTCAAATGATAAGTTATTGCAAAAGTATATGCCATAAGGCCATCTAACAAAATAATCGCGGAAGGCTTGGAAGATATGTGAGTCCATCAACTCCAACGTCATAGCTGAGTGCATGACAAACGACCTAGCGCACCTTACTCTTCTTCTGAAAAGTCTGCAACGTAACATGTTGCAGCCCGAAACGTGCCAGCACATGGAATATGCTGGCAAGATAACACAGTAGAGCAAGTAACAGAATAAAGGCTAACACTACATGCATATTTGGCTGCTGGAGGCTCTAAGGTTAAGGTTTTTGCATAAAGCCAATTTTTTCCTACAACAAAGGAATAACTTTTATTTTAATTATCATGGTAGTTGAAACATCATTGAGAAGGTTCCTCCAACTCAATCTCAATTAAAGTAGTCATCATTAACCCAGCAAATTAGTTTTAGAGTGATGACACCAACCAATAATTCAAGTACCAGATACTCAAGATGTCCATAACCGGGGACACGTCTAATCATGATTAGTTTGTACACTCTGCAGAGGTTTGCGCACTTTTCCCCACAAGACTCGATCTCCTCCGTTGGATTTCTCGGACTGCATGGTGTTTGAGAAACGGATGACCGAGACACAGTCTTTCAGAAGCATTTACTCTTTACCCCGGGTGGACCGGTACACCTACTTTCCCCTACATCTGCTAGTCGACCATTGAAAGAGCTCACACAAATTGTGGCTGCACAGGGAAGTTTCTAGCATGAATAGTTTTATGATCCCTTTGAGCCTGGGTGGCATTCCATAGGATAATCACGCGGTTCCTCCGGGATTTCCTAGGACAACACTGGATTCTCCAGGTGCCCTGCAACCAATCCACCCAGATGTGTATTCTAGTAGCCACCTTAGGTTGAACCATTAATTAACAACTCCCATCTGTCATGGATACTATCAAACCCAATCCACGTCTACGAGCATACCATTGCAACCTAAGCATAATGTAGAAGTAACTCCCAAGGGTTTGAAAATAATGCAGGTAATAGGTTCTACCTCAATCTACTCCCCAGACCCACAAGTTAACAGATCCTACTCATGCAATGTCTGAGGGTTTGATCTAATGCATAAGAACTGGGTAATAAAGGGTATGATCACAGTGTTACTTGCCTTGCTGTTGATTCGCAAAACCTAGGGACTCGCAGTAGCACGCTTCGCACTCCCGGAATTCTATCGCAAGCAAACAATAGCATACATAAGCAATCAAGCAAAGATGCACGGATAAAACTCCAAATAAGAAGATCTAACTAGAAAGTTCAACTTAAGAACTCCGGTTTGCAAAAAGAATCAACACAAATGGAGCAACAAAACTCAAACTGCGAAAGAAACAAGATTCGTTTACTAGATTGATCTAAGGTCTACTTTTATAGTAGCAAAACCTTGTTCAAGTTTGTTAAACGGAAAGAGGGCTTCGACACGAAGATGTAGGCGCTTGAATCGCCTGATTCCGACTTTCGAGCGAAAATAAAAAACTAAAAAGAAGATCAGGGCAGAAATCGCGATCGAAAATAATCGCGAAAAACCCTGAAAAAGGAAAACGGACGAACATGCTAACGAACGAATGTTCGCTGTCTATTACTAAAATACGAAAAACATTCGTTAGAACGAACGTCCGCTAATAAACTAAACCGACAGAAAAACCGAACTGATCTATTAAAAAAACAGATCTAGGGTTTCGAAATAAAACCGATCGGTTTAAAAAAAACGACGGCTACCTCAGATCGGGACGGCGACGGCGGCGTACTCTGACGAGGCGGTGGCGGAGCTCCGGCAACTGCGGCGGTGACCGGTGGCATGGTAGCGGTGCTTCGGCATGGGCGGCGTACGGCGGCGCGACGGCGGCGGCGAGTGGCGACGGCGAAAAGCGGCGGCGGCGGCACGCTTCCCGAGGCGCGGCGGCGGCTGGCTAGGGTTAGGGCGTGGGGCGCGTCTGGGGGCGGGCTGGCTCGGGCCTCGGCCTTTTAAAAGGGTCGGCCAGAGGAGTCCTAGTCGGGTACGGCCCGATTAGGTCGGTTGCCTTTTTTTTCTAAACAGTCCTGACGTAGTAAAACGGCCGAAACAAATACTAAACGGACTTGAAAATTTACGAAATAAATTTTCACCATCCTCTAATAATATTTAGGACAATGTGAACATTTTTCCCGGACCCAAATGCAATTTAGAAAAATGCATATTTTTCCTATGCAAATAAAATCACAAATAAATCCGAATAAAATACCAAAAGTGATTTTAATATTTTTCCTCCAATATTTTTTTCATTTTGGAGAAGTCATATTATCTACGCTCATATATTTTATTAAGAAATATCTTTAGGAGAGAAAAACAATTAAAACCAAAGTGATCCCCGTACTGGTATTTGAGAAAATTCAAATACGAAAGGGGTAAAATCCCCAACTCTCTCCGTGGGTCCTTGAGTTGCTTAGAATTTTCGAGGATCGCAACACACAAATGCAATAAAATATGATATGCAATATGATCTATGTATAACATTCCAAATTATAAATTTGTGATGTTACAAACCTACCCCTCTTAGAATGAATCTCGCCCTCGAGATTCGGGTTGGCTATGGAATAGGTATGGGTGGTCCTTTCGTAGATCATCCTCTCATTCCCAGGTGGCTTCATCTTCGGTATGGTGACTCCACTAAACTTTGCAGAACTTGATAACCTTGCTACGGGTAACTCTGCTCGCATACTCGAGGATCTTGGCGGGTTTCTCCTCGTAAGTCAGATCACTATCCAACTGAATTGCTTCCAGGAGCACTATGTCTCTTAAAGGAATATCGGCCATCTCCGCATGGCACTTCTTAAGCTGGGAAAGGTGAAACACATCGTGAACTCCTGACAATCCTTCGGATAACTCCAACTTGTAGGCAACCTGTCAGGACCGATCCTTCAGTAAAATAATTACCGGAAGGCCGACCTTTTTATTAAACCAACGGGGAATATAATTCCTTGTTGGTCGACAAATCCTTGATACAGAATTCCAGTACACTGAATATTATACAGGGTTGAGCTGGAGGTTGCTCAACAATTTTATTACAAGCGCGCCAATATATTACATAAAGGCGGATATGACACAAGACAGGGTGGCATACTAATGACTCGTAATAAAAGGTGGTGGAATATGTCACAGTGAAGTGGGTGAAGTGACTCCAATATAATACAGTCCATCGGGTGTCGGAGTGAGACCCAATGAATTTATTTGGTGGTAGGCAGAAGCGGTTATAAAACAGTGATCAACTCCAGGATCGCAAGGGACTGACTGGGACTCCTCTAAGTGTCGGACTCGCTATCTAACTCTTCATCCATGAGATCGCCTTCGTCCACATCTGGCCAAATCAACAAGCCAGGTGAGTACTTTGAATGTACTCGCAAGACAGTTCGGACTAAAGATATAACAAATGCCAACATGAATGCATATGAGTATTCCAGCAAAAATGTGACCGGAATAAAATATGAATGCGCTGAAGGTAAAGATGGAAGTCGGGCGGTAATCCTCCCGAAGTCCAAAGATAATAATAAAGAGACCAAACGATGGTCTGGGTGACTCCTCATAGGAACAATAATAAATGTTAACAGGCCACAGTAGGGCGTCTAAGCGACACCACATAAAGGGCTTATAGAAAAATAAATAACAAGAATGCCTCAGTCGGACGTCTGAGCGACATCACATAAAGGGCTTATAAAAGAAAAGAATGCCACAGTCGGACGTCTGAGCGACATCACATAAAGGGCTTATAAAGGAAAAGAATGCCACAGTCGGACGTGTGAGCGACATCACATAAAGGGCTTATAAAAG
>LR738709.1:239957327-240083553 GCA_902687465.1 Secale cereale
ACATCACATAAAGGGCTTATAAAAGAAAAGAATGCCACAGTCGGACGTCTGAGCGACATCACATAAAGGGCTTATAAAATAAAAGAATGCCACAGTCGGACGTCTGAGCGACATCACATAAAGGGCTTATAAAAGAAAAGAATGCCACGGTCGGACGTCTGAGCGACATCACATAAACGGCTTATAAATAGCATTAGTGTAATGATGAAATACTTCTGGAAATAAATAAATACAGAGATAGTAGGGGAGTTCATCTACCAAATGAACTTGACGAAAATACTACTCTGGTTACCAACGAGAATATACTCGAAAATGGTCACCGGGTTGACATGAAGATTGACCCTAGGCCATAAACATGGCTACTGAAGGAATTTAACTCTGCAGAGCTTGTACCATTAACTCATAGCCAACGGGTTCTACTAGCCACGTGGGCTAGTCCCGTCTACGGTGTTTTAGCAGAAACTCAACTAACCAGTACACACCCATTTAACATCCTGTCGTCCGGAATCACTCGCGACGACATTCATGGAAAACATTAAGACGGGGAGGCTACAACCTCGAATAGCATGGGATCAAATTTATATATGCGCGCTCTAAGGGGTGCCCCCCTCTCGGTCCCTACCGGAAACACCCAAGCCCCCTGACCGGATGACGGGCTTTAATCCAGGGCCATGGAACCCTCATCCCGGCCCCTCTACTTGGTGTGTACTCGGGAAGTGGTTTACAACTGACTAGACCGTAATCCCAACGGACGGCCTATGATAGTACCATAAAAGGAGACGGACGGGGTCATGATATGATCTCCGTTGATATTGAGTGAACCAACTACTGGCATGCTTCAACAATACCAGCATTCCACCCATCATATCACCATATGATCGAGGTGGTGCAACATTCTCCTTCGGGACTCACCCGAAGCTAACTTGCATGAAATATGCCATACACATATGCCCATATGATCATGCTTATAAAACGAGCTACTTGAGCAAACATGCAACACACTCATTATATCAAGAGTTCAAACATGTTTGCCTGGTTCTGAAAAGTTGGAGCCTAACTCGGTGTGGTTCGCGTCTCCGTCACGGCCTCCGTCAAACAAATACATACTAACATAAATACCGCGCGTGCAAATAAAGTTGCTCAAAATATTTCCACATAAATATGACAAAAAACTAGACAGAAAACCAAGGTGGACAGAAAAAGAATCAACTCAAAATCACTTTTAGTTTAAAAGATATTAAGGTTTCTATCCAGGGACTCATCTGTAATGAAACTGAAAAGATCCAAGGGCTGGAACAGAAAGTAACAAAGCGAATCGGTACATAGTACGCCAACCTCAGAAGAAAACGCACTTTGCCTGAATACGCTAACAGAAAACGATTCGAGGGGGAGAGATGTGAGGCTGACAGGGGACCCCACTTGTCGGGTTTGAAAACCAGAAGTAGAGTCGCGCCGGCGCCGGTGCTGCGGTGATCGCCGGCGTCGATCCACGGCGAGTTAGGGGAGGGGGAAGGTACCTACGGCTTCACGGTGGTCCTCCACGTCGAACGGTGGTGAGTTGGGTGTCTGCGAGCCCCACGTCGACGGCGACCTTATCTCCGGCAGACGGCGGCTCGGTTGGTCGTGGACCTCGTCGGTGAGGGTTTCTGGGGTGAAATTGAGGTGGTGGTTAGGCCTAGGTGGATGCCAGGACGCTACGCTCAAGTTCACGGCGGCGGAGAAGCCCTCACTGGAGTGAACGGAGCTGGAGCCCAAAGCGGAGGTAGCCGGTCGGAGCTGGGGAAGAAAGGCCTCTCGGGGCTCTTCCAGAGGTTGGGCGCGGCCTAGGGAAGTAGTGGAGGCGTGTGTGCTCGAGCATGAGCTCGGGGGTGCCTTTTATAGGCGGCTCGAGGTGGCTGCCGCGAACCGATAAGTCCGGCGAGCCAATTACGGCGCTGCAGTGGCCGGACGGCGGGGTTAGGAGCTTGAGCATCCTCCAGGAGCTGTTGCGGTTCCATTCCCGCGCCTAACCTAACAGAAGAGGTGGAGTTACGACCTGTCCTCGGCGGAACGGCCGTGCGGCTTGTCGGCGGCAGAAACGGCGCTCTGCGCTTGCCAGTCCACGGCGACGGCGTGCCAGGCGTGCGTTGGCTGTGGAGAAGGACACGCGGAGCACTAGGATGGTTTGGGCAGCGCGAAACAGCGTGGAGCTGCGGTGGTGGCTTCTGTCAGCCGCCACGGGCATCGCTGTGGCCGTGGCGGTCGCCGGCGTGGTCGGCCAGGGCGCCACCGACGCCCAGAAACGGCCAAACGAGCGTGCGGCACATGGATAAGAAGAAGCTGCAGTGCAGCGTCGAGCCAAGTAAGATACAGACGATGTTTTTGTCGCTGCGCCTGACGAACTGTCGAAACTGACGAAGTGTAGACAGTTTTAGTTAATAGTTCTGAATTTGACAGAACTGTGTAGGTTAGGTGTTTGATGAAATGATTTTGGTATGTGCACAATGTTGCTGGGGCTGATTTTTGGTGGAGTGGCCTCTTGATGTATCTAGGGGCTACATGATTTTTGACATAATTTTTGGAAGAAGATAATATGAATTTCACCAAATTTTGCAAATCTGGTCCAAACTTGCAGCAGGTGAAATTTGAAAATTTTGAACTATGGACCAGTGAAACAAGATGGATCTAGGTTGTGGGTACTAAGGACTATTTAGGAGAGTTGGTTTGGAGTCAAATAACTAGATGAAAATGGTGGCTCCTTTCCAAATCACCAAGGTCCACTATAAAAGACAAAATTTGTTTTGGAGTGAAATAAATAGAAGAAAAATCCCAATAATGTTCAAACTTACTGGAATTGATGAAAGACTTGCCCTTAGGTGTGGAGAGGGTCTTGGAGAGAAATATTTCTGTTGGGATCATGGCAAGATGAAGGTTGGAGGGGAGATAAGTCCAAGGTTAAACTTGAGAAATTCAAAACAAGAAGGGGAGAATTCAAACAACCACCTTTGAAACTCAACTTGTGCTTGAGCCAAACACAAGATAAAAACTTCAAGGCCAAAAACCAAGCTTGAGAAGACTCACCAACTTAGGCCAGAAAGGATTTTATAAGGGTTTTAAGAGAAGCTCAAACAACCCTCTTCCAAAAAGGGCAGCAGTTCGAAAGAAAAACCAACTCAAAAATTTGGGGTGTTACACAACCTCTCCCATGCATTACAAAACATGGTATGGTCCTACAAATCTCAGGGCAAACTTTCCCTTAATCCAAAACGTTTAACTCCTCGAAGAGGCGACACCCTCAAGAACGCTCTGTCTCCGATTTCATAGACTACTTCCTTGCGCTTCGAGTCTGCATAACTCTTTTGCCTGGACTGAGCTACCTTTAGTCTATCTGAAATTAGCTTAACCTTCTCTTATGACTCTTTGATCAGGTCTGGTCCGAATAACTGACGGTCTCCAACTTCATCCCACATCAACGGCGTTCTGCCTCTCCTCCCGTACATTGCTTCGAACGGTACCATCTTCAAACTGGCTTTGTATCTGTTGTTGTACGAGGAATCTGCATAGGGCAAGTTGTCGTCCCAACTAGATCCATAATCTAGCGCACAAGCTCTCAACATGTCCTCCAAAATCTGGTTGACTCTCTCGTTCTATCCATCAGTTTGCGGGTGGAAAGCTGTACTAAATTCTAGCCTAGTTCCCAAATTCTGGTGTAGCTGATGCCAAAACATTGAGGTGAACTGTATTCCCCTATCTGATACGATGGTCCTCGGAACTCCTTGCAGACATACGATCCTGGTCATGTATTTCTTGGCCAACTTCGCACTGGTATACGTGCTTTTCAAGGGGATAAAGTGGGCTAATTTGGTCAAGCGATCCACTACTACCCAGATTGAGTCATATCCCGATCTGGTCCTGGGTAATCGAGTGATAAAGCCCATGCCAAGCTTATCCCACTTCCATTCGGGTATCGGCATAGGCTGTAGTAATCTTGCTGGCTTCTGATGTTCTGCCTTCACTCTCTGGCATACATCACATACGGCTACATACTCTGCAATGTCCTTCTTCATTCCCGTCCACCAGAAATGTTCCTTCAATCCAAATACATCTTAGTGTTTCCGGGGTGTATCAAGTATGAGGAATCGTGTGCTTCCTGTAGTATCAACTTCCTGATCTCAGTGTTGTTGGGCACATAGACTCGACCCCCAAACCACAAGTTGTCGTGTTCGTCCTCACGAAAACCCTTGGCTTTTCCTTCACTCATCTTCTCCTTTATCTCCGCAATCTCTTTGTCATCCTTCTGGGCTTCTCGTATCTCTCCCAGCAATGTTGACTGAACCTCCAATGTTGCAACAAAACCCCTAGGAACTATCTCCAAACGAAGCTCCCTGAGATCTTCTGCTAACTCCTTCGGCAATCCTCCTTTTACTAGGGTCTTGGCATAACTCTTACGGCTCAAAGCGTCTGCCACGACATTGGCCTTGCCTGGATGATAGTGCAGCTTCATATCATAATCCTTTATGAGCTCCAACCATCTCCTCTGTCTGAGGTTCAACTCCTTCTGAGTGAAAATGTACTTAAAACTCTTGTCATCCGTGTACACATCACAACGATTTCCAATGAGGAAATGTCTCCAGGTTTTGAGTGCATGCACTACAACTGCTAGCTCCAAATAATGCATAGCATAATTCAACTCGTGCGGTCGAAGTTGACGAGATGCATAAGAAACTACTCTTCCGTCCTGCATGAGTACTCCTCCAAGTCCTAAGCGTGAAGCGTCGCAATATACTTGGAAATCCTTGTGTATATCTGGCAAGATCAGCACTGGGGTTGTTGTCAAACGTTTCTTCAACTCCTGGAAAATTTCTTCGCACTCTTAAGTCCAATGGAACTTGGTGTCCTTCTTCAACAATGCCGTCATAGGCTTTGCAATCTTGGAGAAATTTTCTATGAATCTTCGGTAATATCCTGCGAGTCCAAGAAAACTACAGATTTCTCCAACTGAGATGGGTTCCAACCACTCAGTGAATGCCTGTACCTTGACATGATCCACTGCTATACCTTCTCCTGATATAACATGCCCTAAGAATCCAACTTCCTTCAATCAAAACTCACATTTGCTAAACTTGGAATGCAACTGATGTTCTTTGAGCTTCTCCAGAACCAAACGCAAATGCTCCTCGTGTTCCTCTTTGTTCTTGGAGTACACCAAAATATCATCAATGAATACCACGAGAAACTTATCCAAGAACTCCATGAACACCTTATTCATCATACTCATGAAATAGGCAGGGGCGTTAGTCAATCCAAATGACATAATCGTATACTCATATAGCCCATTCATTGTGGTGAAGGCTATCTTAGGTATATCCTTCTCTTGGATCCTCAACTGGTGGTATCCTGATCGTAGGTCGATATTGGAGAATACTTTAGCTCATTGGAGTTGGTCGAACAAATCATTGATCATCGGCAGTGGGTACTTATTCTTAATCGTCACTTTTTTAAGTGCTCGATAATCAACGACCATCCTTAAAGATCCATCCTTATTCTCGAACAAAAGCACTGGGGCTCCCCAAGGAGATGAACTTCGTCGAATAAATCCTTTCTCCAATAACTCCTTAATCTGCTTCTTGATCTCCTCCAGATCATTTGCTGGCATCCGGTATGGTCTCTTCGATATTGGTCCGGTGCCAGGAAATAGCTCAATAAAAAACTCAATGTCCCTATCCGGCGGCATGCCTGGTAGCTCCTCTAGAAATACATCCGAATAATCCCTTACTACAGGCACTTCCTCCTGAACAACTCCTGAGAGAGAATGTACTTGTGTCCTCCTAGGCGAATGTCTAGACACATACTTGATCCTTTTTCCCTTCGGGGTGGTAAGTAAAATAGACTTACTGGCATAGTCGATGTTCCCTCCATACACAGATAGCCAATCCATACCTACTCTCACATCCAATCCTTGTGACTCCAAAACTATCAGGTCTGAGGGGAAAACAAGGCGTCCAATGGTCAATGGCACTTGAAAACATCCTTGATGTGCCATATACTCTGCTCCTGGTGAACTTACTAACATGGGGGTCTTAAGGACTTGGGTGGGCATCTTATATCTATTCACGAATCCCCTTGAGATGTATGAATGCGATGCACCAATATCGAAAAGAACTACTACAGTAAATGACTTAACAAAAAACTTACCGACAACTGCATCAGGTTGCTCCTCAACCTCCTCCACGGTCGCGTGGTTCACTTGTCCTTTGTTGAAAGGGTTGGGCTTCTTCCCAGTGCTTCCTTTGCCATTCCCATTCTTCGCTTCAGGGCACTCCGTGGCGTAGTGTCCATTCTTCCCGCACTTAAACCAGGTAATGTGACCTAAATCCCTCTTGGCGGGTGTGGATGGAGTGGAGCGGTTCTGATTATTGCTTGCTCCATTCCCATTCCCATTCTTGGAGCCATTGTGGTTATGAGAACTCCCTACATTATGGGTGTGGCTTCCATGGTTATGGGTGTATCCTCCCGAGCTCGGGGTGAACCGAGGCCTTTGCTGGGCTCCCAAATTATTCCTGCCTTGTCCATAATTGGTCTTGCGGCTTTCAATCTGCTGCTACTTCCCTTCAATCATAAGAGCCTTGTCTACCAACTCCTGGTAGTTGTTGAAGGTTTCCACCATCAACTGTATGCTCATCTCATCATGCAGCCCTTCCATATACTTCTCCCGCTTCGCGGCATCCGTGGCCACATCATCAGGGGCATAACGAGATAGTGTACTAAACTCATCTACATACTGAGCCACAGTACGATTTCCTTGGCGCAAGTTGCGAAACTCTCGCTTCTTCATGCTCATGGCTCCAGTTGAGACATGGGTAGTGCGAAAAACTTGCTGAAATTGATCCCAAGTGACATTGGCTACAGGGAAAGTGGCTGTGTAATTCTCCCACCATGTTGTTGCTGGTCCAGCCAATTGATGTGCGGCAAAACACACATTCTCAGCATCCGTGCAATTGGCGGTAGTCAACTCCCTTCCAATCTTGTGCAGCCAGTCATCAGCAACTATTGGTTCAATGCTACTAGAAAACATCGGTGGCTACAACCTTAGGAAACATGTCAGGTTGTCCACTGGTGGTGGTGGTGGTGGAGGGTTGTTGTTGTTGTTGTTGTTGTTCTGATTTTTCTGATTGTTCTGGACAAGAAGTTGCATCAAAGTGTTCTACTGCTGGATCAACTGAGTGAGCTCAGGCGGAAACTAAAATCCAGGCTCATGTCTCGGAGGCATCTGATGGGTGTAGAGAGAAGAGATTAGAATAGAAATGAGGTCTAAGGGAAAATTCACTACCCATATGCACATGAGACAAACATAATCATATCACACCAATCAATTTCAAACAAGGGCATACAAAAGATTCTAACTAACATTACAAAAGTGCTCTAAATTCTACTTTATGGGGGAAAAACTACTAGTCATAGGGTGGTCATCTAGAAATTTTGATCGGCGGAAGATTCCATGATATCTGTTCTAGCTTCATCTTCATAGTCATCATCACTATCATCGGGGTCCCAGTCGGTGTCGTTGATGATGATGTAGTCCTCAGAACGAATCTCATTGGGTTCTTCTTCTTCTTCTCCTCCTGGTGCTGGATCTCCCATGAATACTCCTAGGTTCCTTGTCAAGTCATCATTCTTCTCAACAATTGTTGTCATCTCGTCCTCATATCCGTCGTGTGTAGACTTGAGTTCCTCTTCTAGCTCCAAGTTCCTGGTTAACGCCTTCTTCAAATCTATCATCCCTGCGCACATCTGGTGCTCCTGTCGACGAATGTGCTGGTTTAACTCCTGGATGAACGCTGCAATGGACCTGTCCTTTCGGGTACTAATCATGTCCCATTGCTCATCTCGGTGTCCACATATCTGGTAGATAGTATCCTTCAGCTCCTTCTTGTAGACTTCTCCAATACGTCCCATGGTAATTTGGGCTGCCATACTCTTGCCTAGGCTCCAGGTTGGTGCATCAAAAGAAAACTCTCTGTGCTCAGTGGATGGTGTGAATGTCCTCCCGGGAATTTGAACTTGAATATTCCATTGCTCCTCTTCTAGTAAAGTGGCAGTGTAGGTCACGGTGAAGCTTGGTATTCCGATGTTCAAGTACCTAGTGACTTTCTTCAAGTATCGTCCCAAAGGTGTGTCTTCATCCGGTTGGGTGAACTTGTTCCTTTGGCCCACCATCCTAAAGAGTAGAAAATGGAGAGGAGTCAGAAATGAGTAGAGAAGAGTGACCTAGGGTTTATCTTTGTGGTCGTGTCCTATATTCAGTGTGTGCTCTGATACCATTTGTAGCGACCACGATCCGAATGGACCGAAGTCTCTGTGTTCTGTGTCATCCCTGGATCGATAATGCTGACACACACAGTAATTGAAGGATTTATAACAGAGTGGCAATCACACACTTATTACATCGAATGTCTCAAAAGAGAACTTATTACAAAAGTATATGGCATAAGGCCATCTAACAAAATAACAGCTGGAGGCTTGGAATATAAGTTAGTCCATCAACTCCAACGGCATAGGTGAGTGCATGACAAATGACCTAGTGCACCTTACTCTTCTTCCGAAAAGTCTACAACGTAACATGTTGCAGCCCGGAACGGGTCAGCACATGGAATATGCTGGCAAGATAACATAGTAGAGCAAGTAACAGTAGAGCAAGTAACAAAATAAAGGCTAACGCTATATGCATATTTGGCTGGTGGAGGCTCTAAGGTTAAGGTTTTTGCATAAAGCCAACTTTTTCCTCCAACAAAGGAAGAACTTTTATTTTAACTATCATGGTAGTTGAAACATCATTGAGAAGGTTCCTCCAACTCAATCCCAATTAAAGTAGTCATCATTAACCCAGCAAATTAGTTTTAGAGTGATAAGATCAACCAATAATTCAAGTACCAGATACTCAAGATGTCCATAACGGGGGACACGACTAATCATGATAAGTTTGTACACTCTGCAGAGGTTTGCGCACTTTTCCCCACAAGACTCGATCTCCTCCATTGGATTTCTTGTACACTCTGCCAGAAGGAGTTTTTGCGTGATATACAGGGGTGGAGGAAGAAGTCAATCCAGATTAAGTGTCCGACGCCTTTGCCAGGAGACCCATAGATGCATCGACTGACGGCGATGCTGGTCCCGGCGCCGTACAAGGCACCGGCCAAGAAGTCCAAGAAGAAGAGCAAGGAGGCGGAGGGTGGCCCCCACCCTGCGGACGGGAAGTCCGAGGAAATGAACATCCTCTCCTCCGAAGAGGAGGAGGATGACGAAGAAGAAGAAGAAGAGCCCCCTGCGCAAGGCAGGGGGAAGAAGAGGGTGGTTGCCGCTGATGTGGGCAAGGCTGCACCCCGGAGGAGGCTGAACCTCCCCATTCTTTCGAACTAATCGTCCGAACATAGCTTTGTGGTGAAGCTCAGGGAGAAGCCCCCGACCAAAACGTAAGTTTGTCCGGATATATTAATTGTTGCACCTTGTTTGTTTAGCATTTAATGCTTACTTCGTATTTCTAACCAGCTGACCTATAGACCTCCTCGAGAACACCCCGACGCCTCCTTATTGGAGGGGAACTCTCTAGGGCCTGGTGAGACAGACGAAGTATCCATAGTATAGCATGTAATAGAGCTGAACTATATGCTTCTGTATTTGAACAGGCTTCACTAGTTGCGGCAACTGCATGAGATGCAGAAGTTGCCGAACTAAATCGGAAGCTTTTATTGGCCAACGTGGACCTCGACCGCGACAACCAGCGTTTAGATGAAATGCAAGGTATGCGTATTAAAAAATTAAGATGTCAGAAGACTAAGTAATTGTGTATGAGTATAAATTCTTTATGATATTATGTATTACACAGTTGGCGCCACTTAGCTCGAGGCCCTCAAGGGCGACCTCGCGAAGGCCAAGAAGGAGGCCGAGGCGAGCAGGGCAATCACTGAGAAAGCGGTTGCCAATCTAGAGGCCAAAAAGGCCACGTGCCAACAGCATGTGTCTCGGGTGTCCGAAGTCGAGGACGAACTCAAAGATGCTATTTGCAACTGCGAGGCATTGGAGTTGAAGGCTTCGGAACAAGCGTCCGAGCTTAATGCGGCAGTTAAGGCTGCCCAGGATGCGCGAAGCGAGTCGCGCAACGCCTATGAAGAAATCAAGCAGGCGCGGGAGATATCATCTGGTAAGACCTTTCTCTTACAGAGCATCTTCGAAGGGTGGAAGTATCTTGGGCTGACATGGTTATGGAGTTCTCTAGGCGTGTTTGTTGATCTTCCAAGGAGCAGTGCTGACGCCGCCTAATACTTCCGAGCCCAGGAGGGGAACGAAACGGAGAAGCTGTTTTGGTCGCAGTTCTATGCGCCAAAATGTACGGTGCCCCTCAACGATCAAATGAAGCAACAGGCCGAGCTGCACAATATGGCAGGTTTGGCCATGAATGACTTTTTAGTCCGTCTATGGCCCGTTGATCCAATCCCAAGTAGCTACTTCGGATTGGTGAAGCGGCTCGTCGATGCGAGTCCGCGGGTCGACGCGTTGAAGCATTCGGCCTGCATAGAGGGTGCTCGGATGGCCTTCGCTCGTGTAAAACTGCACTAGGCAAAGATGAAGGCGCATGATATAGCTACTGCTGGCCCGCACATAGGCAAGGAGCACCACAAGCCGGAGAAATACTCTGAGGACATCATAGAAGGCGCCCGCCTTGTAGAAGGCCAGTGATCAAAAGATGTTATCTTTGAGTATTTGTATCCGGTTGTAAAGACTTGAGCTTATGAACCGATGTATATAACTTTTGCGCTATTATAATGTGAGCCACTTTTACCTCCTGTGTGGTTGTTTGCTTAAATATGAAAGTTCCCAGTCATCAGCTTTCGCTCCCATGTAAATAGTACTGGGGTGTTCGGTCATATGCGTAGACACTCTTTATCCAACGTCTTGGTCTGTGCAGGAGGTGTATGTGGAGCAGACTAGGCAATCAGACTATGCGGCGTTATTGCTTTCACTTAGCCATAGGAGTTTGACAAGTGGGGCTAGGTACTAGCCCCTGGTGAGGATATGGTATTTCTGAATTAAGGTATCCATTTGCACGCGGCTGGGCGAAAAAAACCAAACCTTCGTATACCACGGGGTAGACCTCCATCGATCATAGTATATCACTAAGTCACCGGATCGCGGACCAGGTTCTCACATATCATGTCAGTCAGTTTTCGGCTTTCTCTACTGAGGTACTTGACCGGACGAGCCAGAAGTACAATCGCAGTAGTTCTCCCTTTACACCCTAGCCAAACAATCGGGAACGTAGGGGTAAGCACTGGAGCCGGGCAACCCAACTATTGACCCAAGACATGATCCTGAACTGATGCATATACATCAAATATCCAGGACACCGAACACTCCTTATAGGTGTTCGGACTTTTCGACATATATCGGGCTTTATACATCCCCTGGTAATGGACCCTGTTGACAAGGCACATGTGGCAATCTGGCATGGGGAGAGAGCATAGGTGGTGAGAGAATAAAACTCCAAACATAATATGAACCAAGCTGTTTCTATAATATCCCGTTATAGTACGGCGAGCCGTAAGCTTACAGATAATGCCGATAAATTTCTTGGACTTTTTACATGCCAGAAAAGTATAAAACAAAAAGAGAAAAAAAGGTTTACATAGGGTCTTAATCTAAAAAGAAACCTTAGCGCGGGTCCCTGCTGCACGTCTGCGCCGTTTCCTCCTCTGTGATGTATCCTTGAAGGGGGGAGTGTGATGGCCATCTATGAAAAAGAGAAAAAAGAAAAAACCTGGAAAAGAAAAGAAATCCAGTGTGTCCATAAACATAACCGATTCGTCTAATGGACCTTGAAAGATAATTTTAGAGTCCAAACACTGTTGAGCTGAACTATGGACTATGTTTATGCAGTGTGCCCCCAGCGTCGCCCAAGGGATTTTGAGGGCATAATTATGTACCCGAGGCACGTATGCTATCACCTTATAGGGCGGTCGATGGGGGAGTAACTGCTAATCTAGCTGAGGTTCATCTGAGCTGCCGTACTAAGGCGTATGCCGGACATGTTTAGCTGTCTCCGTGGTTTTAACGACCGATAGGTTGTCCGGCTTAAATATGTCGTTTTGGACTTCGGCTGCTAAGGCCGCAGTGTCCTCCTCCGTGCGGAGAGAGCGCTCCATATTTCCAATGACCGTGATGATGCCATGTGGTCCAGGCATTTTAAGCTTTAGATAAGCATAATGCAGGACTGCATTAAAGCGGGCGAAGGTCATTCTTCCGAGTAGTGCGTGATAGCCACTTTGGAACGGAGCTATGTCAAAGATTAGCTCTTCGCTTCAAAAGTTATTGGGTGAGCTGAATACGACCTCCAATGTTAAACAACCTGTGCAGCGGGCTTCTACGCCCGGTATCACTCCCTTAAAGGTCATGCTGTTTGGCTTGATTCTTTACGGGTCAATCCCCATCTTGCGGACAATGTCCTGATATATCAGACGGAGACTGCTACCGCCATCCATAAGGACTCGAGTGAGATGATATCCATCGACTATTGGGTCGAGCACTAGGGCAGCCGAACACCCGTGACATATACTAGTTGGATGATCCCTGCGATCAAAACTGATCGGACAGGCCGACCATGGGTTGAAGTTGGGGGCAACAGGCTCGACGGCGTAGACATCTCGGAGTGCGCGCTTGCGCTCCCTCTTTGGGATATGAGTGGCATAGATCATGTTCACTGTTTTGATCTTTGGTGGAAATTTCTTCTGTCCCCCTGTATTCGGCTGGCGAGCTTCATCCTCGTCTTCGCTCTGAGGTCCCTGTCCCTTGTGTTTAGCGTTGAGCTTGCCGGCCTGCTTGAAGACCCAACAATTACGGTTGGTATGGTTTGTAGGTTTTTCTGGGGTGCCATTGATCTGGCATGGCCTATCTAATATTTTGTCCAGGCTAGATGGACCATCTTTGCTGCCTTTCAATGGCTTCTTCCATTGACCGGGTCTGGAGCCGCTGAATCCGGCATTTACCGTTGTATCATCTGGGCTTCCAGCATTCTTTAGACGTTTGTTTTTATTACGTCGTGGCTTCCCATTGCCGTCCCTACCTTTAGATGTTCCAGGGTCGCTGGTGCTGCTACGAGCTAGCCTGTTGTCCTCGCCCGCGCAAAAGCGGGTCATGAGTGTAGTTAGGGCTGTCATTGTCCTCGGCTTTTCCTGACTGAGGTGTCTAGCTAGCCATTCGTCCCGGACACTTTGTTTGAAGGCCGCTAATACTTCGGCGTCCGGGCAGTGGAGGATTTGGTTTTTCTTAGTGAGAAACTGATTCCAAAGCTTGCAGGCTGACTCCCCAGGTTGTTGGATGATGTGACTTAGATCGTCAGCATCCGAGGGCCGGACATAGGTCCCTTGAAAATTAGCCCGAAAAGCATCCTCAAGTTCTTCCCACGTTCCAATGGAGTTCTCTGGGAGGTTGTTTAGCCAGTGCCGAGCTGGTCATTTTAGCTTGAGGGGTATGTATTTGATGGCGTGGAGATCATCTCCGCGAGACATGTGGATGTGAAGAATGAAGTCTTCTATCCAGACGGTAGGATCCGTCGTTCCATCATATGCCTCGATATTTACGATTTTAAACCCTTCTGGAAAATCGTGATCCAGCACCTCATCGGTGAAGCACAGAGGGTGTGCGGCACCCCTGTACTTTGCTATGTCATGGCGTATGTCTGACGGTTGTGATGTTCAGTATTGACCCCGAACTGGTATATGACCGGCATGATTGGCTTGATAGCCGTCCTCTCGCGCGGGAGCATGGTCCCTAGATCCATAGATGGATCTGGTCTGGACAGCCTTTTTGTTCAGGTCCTCATGCAGATCGTGTTTCCGGGCCTGAGCCGTATCCTCCTTTCCTTTACGGGGTGGGGGTGCGGGCTTGTGCACGCCATTGCTAGCCACTCTGTCCCATCCTCGAGGTGGTCGGTCCGGCTTGTCGGTGGTGTAATTCTTAGGTGGTACAGGCGCAGTGGCCTCATCGTCGAATTCGGGCAGCAGTTTACGCTTAGGATAGCCTTTGGTTTGGCGATTGTAGCCATGTTTTTGCTCAGCGTCTAGCACTTCGTTCCATCTATCATTGAGCATGTCCTGTGCGGCTCGAAGCCATCTCTGCAGCTTTTTCAGGCTCCTTGTAGTGGCAATAAGCCTTCGATGGAAGCGCTTTTGTTCTAAGGGTTCTTCTGGGACAATGTATTCGTTGTCGCCTAGGCTACCATCCTCTTCAGAGACAGGTTCATAATTACTGCCTTCGGCAGCGCTGTCATCGGACAACGGTTTCAGACTATGTTCGTCGTCCTCTCACTCGTCCTGCTCCATCGCTGGGTCTACGGGGCTTCGACTTGCTCCGGAATGTCACCATCGTAGTGACAGTGTTGCTATCTTTCCCTTTACATGATTTAGTTCGGCGCTTCGGACACCGACGTTTGGGAGGTTCATCGACAGGCTTGTCCTTTGCGGGATTGTTTTCGCCGTCGCCCTCCTTCTCCTTAGGAGTATCCACCATATACACGTCATATGAAGACGTAGCTGTCCATCGCCCGGTTACGGGCTGCTTTTGGTCTAGATCTACTTCGGCTTTGAGGTCCATCCCTTTGATGTCTTCGAAAGCGTAGTAAAGTAGATCAGTTAGATCTTTGACCGTGGCTACCAAGTGGGTGGTGGGTGGGAAGCAGAATTCTCCATCATCAGCCTTAGTTCGAACAGGATATAATTCGGCTGAGTGTCCCCGGCTATGGAGAAAGATTTTAACGAGTTTAGCACATCGCCAAAAGGTGAGTGCCGGAAGATATCTGCAGCGCTGAATTCGGCGATAGACGCCTGATCGAGCTTGAAGGGCGCAGATGCGCATGGTTCGGAACCTATAGCTCGAGACGAGTCCGGAGTTCCGGTAACACAAATCCCGCTTAGAGTTGGGTCCGTGTGCGGCTCTCATGCCGTTGAGTCTATGGATTCCTCAGCCGGGTTGAGCTTCCTGTCCTCGGGTGACGCGATCTGTTCCGGATCTAGGGCCAGAACGGTTACAGGTGCTATTTCCTGGCCCGATGACATAGTTAGGTCATGTTCATCGTGGTGGCAGGGATAGGTCGCCGTGGGCTCGAATCCGTCGAAGATCAAGTCTCCGCGGATATCAGCAATGTAGTTCAAGCTTCCAAACCTGACCTGGCGGCCAGGGCCGTAGCTCTCAACCTGCTCGAGGTGGCCTTCTGTGTTGGCACAAAGCATGAAGCCGCCGAACACAAAAAGCTGGCCGAGTGTCGGGGTTAGGGTGCGACATATGCCAAAGGATGGCTTGTCATGCATGGGGAAAAGAGTACGTCGCCGGACCCTGGAAGCGGGATAAGGCGATACTTAGGACGCCTACGAATCTTACCCAGGTTCGGGGCTCTTCGTGGAGATAACACCCCTAGTCCTGCTCTGCGAGGGCTCCGCGTCATGACTAATGTCAATATGATGGCTACAAGATTGCTCCTTGAGCTGTGTCGTCTAGAGGAGGAAGAAGGCCAATGCTAGCTCTCTTCCTTCTCTCTAGGGAACGGGAGTGATCGCTAGGGTTTCTTCCCATCAATGCCTCTCTCTTTCTCTCTGTGTCTCTTAGGATCCAACCCCTCCACATGAAGGACCCTGGGGGGGGGGGTTATATAGGCCTACCCCCAGGGGTACAATGGTAATCTGGGCGGAGTGGCCTCCGACCGTTAGTGTCTCTGGGTGCCTGTCTCTCTGTTGTCTGCTAGGGCCCGCCGTCTGTGGGCCCGCATGATTGTCTTTTATTGTTGGCGTCCCTCTACTGACGGGAGCATCGTCAGGAGGGGAGTGGCTACAGTCCCGCCGCCTCTTGGTCATACACTGCCACCACATCTTGTATTGTCATCTTGATGGGGTTCAGACTCCCAGGGCACATTCAGCCGCCTGCTACAAGGCGACCCGTCCCCCAGGCCGCCTGCCAAAGGTCGCTCGTTTCTGGGTGGCTCACTGGCGGGTGGGGCCTGCCGCCTGCTGGACACTCCGCCTACGGGTAGTGGGATCGTGGCTTCCTCTGACCAAGGCTAGGTCATCGGCAACATGGCTACAGTGACACGCCGTTTAGGGAGTGTCCGTAAGGTACACTCTCACTGTAGCCACACTTCTGTGGATTTTTTAGGGACAGGCTTAACTGTAGCCATGCCTTAGTCTAGTTGTGGCTTTCCAGCACACGCCCCGAGGGAGAGGCCCGGGGCCGTCTTCTGGATGCTGGCCGTCAGGCTGTCGCCTGCTGCCAGCCGGCTCCTGGACGGCCCTAGGAGGCGGCCCGATAAACAGGCGGCCAGAGGATGGCAGGCGGCCCTTGTTTGTCTCGAAACGCCATGGGTGGTCGATGAAGACACCCGTGGTCAATATCTCCGACAGTAGTCCCTGAAGCTGGTGGAGCTCTGCGGTCGTGAGCGGGACTGCGGGGTTCCAGTAGCTTCCCTCTCTAAGTAAGGTTTGGCTGTGCTTCTCGTCCGTCTTCTGGAATGGCTAGCTTCTAGCAGCCGGGCTTTTGTCTTCGAGTCTTCGGGGAGAAGGTATCGTTTGGAAGGCGGGCCGTGGAGCGGTTTTGCTGCCCGTTGGCGGCATGCCATGCGTCGTCTTCATGTAGAGCCATCCTGCCAGCCCACGCGCGCGATGGAACGTAGCAGCAGGCCGGGGCCCACAACTATAGGGCCTCGGCGCACGCGCAGATCCGTTGTGGCAGAGGCAATGGATTGCCCTCCCCACGCGCATTAAATGTACGCAGATTAGGCGCGAAAAAGGCGTGGGTCACGCGGGGCGTGGCGCAGTTAATCCCATGCCCCCGCACCCTCGGCTTCATCGTCCCGGGCCTATAAGTAGGCGCGGGAGGGGGCGAGCGCTGCTCACGCGCACACCACCGCTCCACCTTCTTCTTCCCCACACACTCTTGCGCACTTCGTCACCGTTGCCCGCATCGCTCCACCAGAGTTTGCCCTCGCCCCAAGCCATGGCCGCGGAAGCGCAGGTCCACCGCTCCGGCGAGTGGGACAGCGGCGACAACATCGATGAGCACGTGTATTACCTCCGTTGCTCGCGGCGGTTGCCTCCCGCGGCGAAAGTTACCGTGCGTCTTGCTCCGTCGGTCGAGATCAGGCCGGTGCCACGGCTGGGCGAGTGTGTATTCTTCCGCTCGCACTTCCCCTGTGGCCTCGGGCTCCCCGTCAGTGGGTTCTTCCATTCCTTCCTTGATTTCTACAACGTGCAGCCCCACCACCTCATACCGAACATGGTGGTGACGCTGTCGTCCTTCGTCGTCCTCTGCGAGGGGTACTTCAGGATACTCCCCACGATCGAGCTGTGGAGTAAACTCTTCTACCTGAAGCTCGGCACCACACTCCGGGGCGAAGCGGCCGGGTGCGTCGTAGTGAAGTGCACCGGGGCCAATAACCACTACCCGAAGTTTCGCTCATGCATTCGGGGAAGTTGTGGCAGAAGACATACTTTTATGTCTCCAATGTCGACACGGAGCCCGACTTCATCAATCTGCCGAATTAATCCGCTGGCCCGCCTGCTGAGCCCCGCACCTCCTGGAAGTTCCGGCCTGTCTCCCTCACGTCTGGGGCCTCTATAGCCATGAGCCGCCTTCGGGAGATGAAGGAAGACGAGGGCCTGGTGTTCTCGGACCTCCTAGCCACTTTTGCGGAGCACCGAGTGCTGCCACTACAGTCCCGCCCGCACTTGATCTGCGACATGAGCGGGCACCAGGACCCGAGCCGGACCTGGACCAAGCAGATGCCGTACAAGGAGGTGGCCCATCTGGTGAACTCCATCTCCAACTGTAAGAAGTCCGATTGGGGCTAGGAATTTGGCAAGCCGCCGTACAGGCGTAACAACCCGCCGCCTGTGGTGAGCCCCCTTTCTCTTTCTCCTTCTTTTCTTCTTCCGCCTGCCCCAGCCTCCCTTGTGCCGCCTTGCAGCTCTTCCCCGACCAGCCGGAGCCGGGCTCTGACCAGCCGGGCCGCCCGTTGTTGCCGGACAGCTCCCAGAGCAACACGAGCGGCCATGATCTAGGGGCGACCGCCATGGAGGAGGAGGAGGTCACAGGCAGTGGGGGCCAGCCAGCAGGTGGCTCGTCAGGAGGCGGAATCGAGGACTGGCCGGAGGAGGAGGAGGACGAGGAAACGCCGCCTCACATCCAAGAGGCAGACCCGATTGGGAGCAGTAGCTACTCGATGGCGTCGCCAACCGCAGCCGGCGGATGGAAGCGTCGGGCCACCACCGGGCTGCCTGGCGGCCGGCCCAAGAAGCCCAAGGCTTCGGTCGCCACCAACAAACGCCAGGAGGCGGCCGCCAAGGCGGCCCTTCTTAGGGTCGCTAAGCCCAGGCCGACCGTATCCGCGTAAGTGCCGCGTCCTGCCTTTCTCTTTATGCGTGTTTTAATCCTTTGCCCTCTTCGTGGCTGATTTTTACTGTCTTCCTGGGATCATTTGAATAGAAGCCCGCTTTCCCTTTCACGAACTCCTATTGGCTCGGTGGTTGGAGGTGCGGATGCCTCTTCTGCTCCACGCCGTGTGGACCCTGCCGCCGCCCTCCAAGAGGCGACGGAAAGGAATGCGCGAGAGGCGCGAGAAGAGCGAGAGGCCGCAGCTCGCCAGCAGGCGGAGGTCGATGCTGCAGCCAAGGTCGAAGCCGAGGCGGCCACCAAGGCGCAGGCAGATGCCGCTATCCGAGCCCGGAAGGAGCAGGCGGCCCTCTAGCAGTCGGCGAGCCGCGTCGATCCTCAGCACGCGGCTCCTGCAGAGCCGTCTATTCAAGCGTCGGCTGGCGGCAATCAGCCGGCTCTAGACAAGGAGGGGGATGGTTGTGCCGTCTTGAAGGCGGAGCCAACTCCTCCCGTGCCATCTTTTGAGGCATGGGACAGCTGGCCCGGGGGGAGGACGTGCCGCCGATGGAAGGCGTGCTGGTGGTAGGCCCGCTGCCTACCACCCAGGTTCCGGCCCGTCCGCGCCCGGCGAGGGCGGCCTCAGCCACGTGGCAGGTAGAAGCCGGCGCGGCCAGCTCGTCCTCGCCAGACAACGAGGCCACCAGCGCAGCGCCGCCAGGCTGGATGCCCAGGGGCGGCGGCGTGTTGAACGTCGCGTCCCAGGATGTCCTCGATCGATTCAACACCCTGGGCGAGATCATGCAATCGGTCTTGTGGGAGTTCTTGGCCACGCAAACTTCCGTCCAGGTATGTTGATTTCTGCTTTAATTTGTATTCCTTCAATTTCTCTTGTGGGGGCGTGTCAGCACACCCACTTGGTGTATTCCTCGAGTTCCGAGACAGTTGCTGAGCAGGCGGCTTGGAACTCCAATGTGCTATTTTGTGAGCTAACTTATTCCTCGCCTTTCTCGCTGTAGGATTACCACAATCTTCGGGTGGTGGCCTACAACTCCTAACATCAGGAGCTGGCCCAGCTGAGGACCGCCCTGGCCGAGAGCCGGAGTAAGTACCTCTCTTTTTTCTCCTTGCGGGGGCGCGTCAGCGCACCCGATGGCTATAGTCCCCGAGTTCCGAGACGACTGCTGAGCAGGCGGCCTGGAACTCGAAGGCTGTTTTGTCTTCTATCTGATGGTAACGCCTCTTCTTCCTTTCTTGTCAGCCACCACAACCAACCTCCGCAACCAGCTGGGCGGGCTCCAGGCCGAGCTCGCCGTCAAGGAGCAGGAGCACAGTCTCACCGTCCAAGAGCGTGACCGCCTGGCCAAGGAGTTGGCAGACCAGGCGGCGACGTACAAGGCGGAGCTTAAGAATCTAGCAAATGCTGAGGAGCTTCTTCGGGCCGAATTTGATACTGAACGCTCGAACTGGGCTGAGAGGGAGATGGCCATGCAGGACGGCTATGGGGCCATCGAGGACATGGTTGACGGTAAGCTGCTTTTCCTTGCTTTCGCATGTTCGCCGTCTGTCGCGGTAGCTGGCTACTTTTTCCTGATTCTTTGTCTTGTCCTTGGCGCAGAGTACTTCCCGTGCCATTCTGTTGCTGCCAGCCAAGCCATTGAGGCCCAACGCGATGAGAGGCGCTGGGCGGGTCGGCTGGTTGCACCCAACGTGCCTCGGACTCCCATCGAGCAACTCCTTGCCGTAAGAGCGCGCCTCCAGCCGGCACATCGTCTGCTCCGCCGCCATCGACGCGCCGGGTCCCAGGTGCTGGCTGCCCTCTGGCCAGACGTCCCAGGACCCCGCACTCCCAGCCGGGCCGCCGAATGACTGGAGGCGGCCGTCGGCCGCTTCGAGGCTTGGAAGGGCGCCGCAGCGAGAGCCGGCATGCGGGCTGCCTTGGAATTTGCCATGGGTTGGTACCCCGATCTAGACCTCTCTCAGCTGGCGACCTTCTGCCTGGAAGCCGAGCCTGAGCTGGCAGTGGTACGGGGAGATCTCATCAAGCGCGCCACCGCGGTTGCTGATTACGCCGACACTACCATCTTCATTCCGGAGTTGGATAAAAACGGCCATGTGGTGCCGCCTGACAACTTTGGGCTGGACCTGGTGGTGCCGGAGGAGCTAGATGAGGAGATCGCCTCGAGCGACGAGGGTGAGGACGAGGATGACGATGAGGAGGAAGGCCGCTTTCTGGAGGAGGAGCCGCCTGTTCGTCATCAACCCGACCAGGCCTCGACGAGCAGACCCTGCGGGACTGCACCTCTGGCCTAGGCGGCCGTGCTATCTTTTATTTCCTGTTTTCTTTATGACTTGGTATGGTTAGTCTTGAACAACTCCACCCAGTCGGCGTATCAAAAACATTTGCTGGAAGGCGGCCATGGAGGCCTTTTGTTATGTAAATATTCTCTTAATCCTACATATGTTTATGCTATTTGCCGGGTTCTAGAGTTAGCACCGTACTTTGTTCCTTCGGGCGTTTTTCTTTTGCCATCTCCTTTAACTGCCGCCATGCCAGCCAGACAGCCACTCTATGGTCTGTGGCTGGGTCAGGTACTTAACTGTTTTCTAGATAGGCAAGTATCCTGCCCTCTGGAACGCAGTTTGGCTAAGCTAGAAGCCGGTTGGCCGACTGCTCGGCAACCGGCCAACTTGTCTCAAGGGCCGTCTGGCCTTATGTTTATTTTTCTTTAGCCATTTTTCCTGTGGGCACCACTTCCTGCCTTTGACTCCCGCCAGTCAGATAGCCGCGTTATGCGAGTCTGTGACCTTTAGGTGGGAAAGGGCTTGGATGTCGGCACACTACTTGTCCGACTGTTGGAGAAAAACTTTATACATAGGACCAGGCGGCGAGCCCTCGGGCCGTCTGTTCGGTCCCGGTGCCGGGTGAAGGAATGGAAATAACACATTCACAGGCATAAAACTTATCATATAGATAAAGGAAGGGGCAGTCCCCGAGAGTTCCTCGGGGGTCCCGTTGTTTCTCAAAATACAGTAGATAGTATGATACATACTGCCTTTACCTGTAAAAGCGGCGAAGGAGATTAGCGTTCCACGGGCGCTCTGACTCCTTGCCTGAGTCATCTCTTTTGCGTGCTCTTGGCTTCTGCGCGTAGATAAGGTAGTAGGCACCGTTGCCTAGTACCTTGCTGATGATGAATGGCCCTTCCCAGGGGGCTGAGAGCTTGTGCTGGCCGGCTGTTCGCTGGATCAGCCTGAGCATAAGGCCCCCCTCGCAAAAGGATCGCGACCTGACTCGCCGGCTAGGATAGCGACGGAGACCCTGCTGGTAGATGGCGGTTCGACGGAGTGCTACCAGCTGGGCTTCCTCCAGCAGGTCGACGTTGTCTTCTCGTGCTTCTTTTGCTTCGGCTTTTGTGTACATGGTGACACGAGGCGAGTCAAACTCAACATCTGTTGGGATGACGGCCTCGGCCCATAGACGAGGAAGAAGGGACTGAAGCCGATTGTTTTGTTCGGAGTTGTTCTGAGGCTCCAGAGGACAGCAGATAACTCCTCGATCCAGCAGCCGACCGATCGTTGCAAGGGCTCGACCTGTCGGGGCTTGATGCCAGACAAGATGAGGTCGTTTGCATGCTCAACTTGGCCATTTGACTGCGGGTGGGCAACGTACACTAAGTCCAATCGGATGCCCTGTGTTGCGCAGAAACGTGCCAATGCTCCTTTGGCAAAGTTTGTGCCGTTGTCGGTGATGATGCTGTGTGGTATGCCATACCGGACAGTGATATCAGCGATGAAGGTCACGACAGTCGGGCTGTTGAGTTTCTTGATTGGCTTTGCCTCGATCCACATGGTAAACTTATCCACAGCAGCGAGCAAATGGGTCAAGCCGCCGTGTGCTGTTTTGAAAGGGCCCACCATGTCCAGTCCCCAAACTGCAAATGGCCATGTGATCGGAATGGTCTTGAGTGCAGAAGCAGGCAGATGCTGCTTGGAGCTGAAGCGCTGACAACCATTGCATTTATTGACTAGGTCTTTGGCGTCATCCAAAGCAGTCGGCCAGAAGAAACCGTGGCGGAAAGCTTTGGCGACGAGGAATCTTGAGGCTGCATGGTGGCCGCATTCGCCTTGATGAATATCTCTCAAAATGGCCAGACCCTTTTCTGCTTCCACGCAGCGCTGGAAGATGCCGGTTGCACTGCGTCTGACGAGCTCTATGTTTACTATGTATATGCTGAAGCTCTGCGCTGAATTTGCCATGCCAATGTCTCATCTGCTGGCAACTCTCTTCTCAGCAGAAATTTGTGGATTGGTTATGCCCATGATGGTGTTGTGACTCCTGTTACTTCTGCCACTGAAACCAGGGTGGTTGGGCTGAGAGGCGGAGGGCTGGAGTGTGCCGCTTGCTGTGCTTCTGAAGTCCCCGGGCCGGCTGCAGCAGTCCCCGGGCCGGGTTCTGAAGTCCCCGGGCCAGGTGCTGGTGCAGTAATCCTTTGAACGCCTGTTGGAGCTAAAGTTCTTTGGCCGCCTGCCGGAGCTCCTGAGCCGGTCACAACAGTCCCCAAGCCGGGTTTTGAAGTCCCCGGGCCGGGTGCTGTCGCAACAGTCCCTGGGCCAGGTGCTGGCGCAGCAGTCCCCGGGCCGGCTGCTGAGGTCTTTGGGCCGTCTGCTCCAGGGTCGGCTGGCATGAAGATTGATTCTGACTCTGGTGACGGCTGGATAGACGGCTTGTGCAAGCATTGGAGGGACACGCCGGCTGGTATTGCTTGCTGGGTGGAGCCAATTCGTGCCAAGGCGTCGGCCTGAACGTTGTCAGCTCATGGTATGTGGAGGAACTCGCAGCCGTCAAAATGCCCACTAATTTGCTGGACTAGCAAGAGGTAAGTTGATATGTTTGCATTTTTGGTGTCCCAATCACCAGACAACTGTTGGACCACCAATTCCGAGTCACCATAACATAGCACTCGACGGATGCCCATCTCTTTGGCCATCCGGAGCCCGTCAATGAGTGCCTCGTACTCGGCCACATTGTTGGAGGTAGCAAAGTGGATTTGCAAGTTGTACTTGAGCTTGTCGCCTTTGGGAGAGGTGAGGACGACGCCGGCTCCCAGACCAGTGCGCATATTTGATCCATCAAAGTGCATCGGCCAATTGGTTGAATATGGAGCAAGCGGCAGGTACTGGGTCTCGGCCCAGTCGACGAGGAAGTCGGCTAGCGCTTGTGACTTGATGGTGGTGCGGGGCTGGTAGAAGATGGTGAAGGGGGCCAGCTCAATGGCCCACTTCACCACTCGGCCTGAAGCATCTTTGTTGCCCATGATCTCAGCAAGCGGGGCCGTGCATACGATCGTGATCGGATGCTCTTGGAAGTACTGCTTGAGTTTCTTTGCGGCAAAGTACACACCATAACACATCTTTTGGTAATGGGGATAGTTCTGCTTGGAAACTGACAGCACCTTGCTCAAGTAATAGACCGGCCTCTGGATAGGCAAGACTCTGCCGTCTTCTGGGCGTTCTACCACACTCAAAGTGCTGACCACCCGGCTGGCGGCGGCTATGTAAAGGAACATGGGTTCCTTGTCCGTTGGCGCCGCCAGGACAGGCTGCGTGGACAACACTTTCTTGAGCTGGTGGAAGGCTTCGTCTGCCTTGTCATTCCACTCGAAGCAGCTGGTCTTCTTCATCAATTAGTACAGAGGGAGTGCCTTCTCGCCCAGCCGGCTGATGAATCGGCTGAGCGCTGCCAGGCACCCAGTGAACTTCTGGACGTCTCGTATGTGAGTTGGCCTCTCCATCCTCTCAATGGCCTTGATCTTCGCTGGGTTGGACTCGATGCCGCGTTCAAATACCAGGAAGCCAAGGAGCTGGCCTGCTGGTACCCCGAAGACTCATTTCTCCGGGTTTAGCTTGATCCGAAAGCGGCGTAGGTTTTCGAAGGTCTCTTGGAGATCCTCCAAGAGAGTTCCCCTTTGCTTCATCTTCACCACAATATCATCCACGTAAACATGGGCGTTTCTGCCAAGTTGCTTGAGGAGACACTTCTGCATGCAACGCTTAAAGGTAGCGCCAGCATTTCTTAAGCCGAACATCATGGTCAGGTAGCAGAAGGCCCCAAATGGCCTGAGGAAGGCGGTCTTCAGGCGGTCAGCCAAATCCAGTTTGATCTGGTGGTATCCGGAATAGGCATCAAGGAACGACAGCAGCTCGCATCCGGATGTGGAGTCAATCACTTGATCTATTCACGGCAGAGCAAACAGATCTTTAGGGCAAACTTTGTTAAGGCTAGTGTAGTCAATGCACATGCGCCATTTGTTATTCTTCTGCAGCAATAGGATGGGGTTGCAGAGCCACTATGGGTAGAACACCTCCATAATGAAGCCGGCTGCTAGCAGGCGGGTGACTTCTTCTCCAACAACTCTTCTTTTTTCTTCTGACAGGCGGCGGAGTGGTTGCCTGACCGGCTTCGTGTCTTCTCTCACATGTAGCTTGTGCTCGGCGAAATCCGTCGGGACACCCAGCATGTCCTTGGGGGACCATGCAAAGATGTCGCGATTCTCACGGAGGGAATCGACGAGCTCGCTTTCCTATTTGCTGTCTAGGTTTGACCCTATGACAGTAAATCGCTCCGGGTGTGATGGGTCCAAAGCAATCTCATTTGTTTCCTTGGCCGGCTCGAAAGAGCCTTGTGGTTCCGCCTCCTTAGGATCGGATGGTATGGTCGGCTACTCTCCAGCCATTGCCACCAACCGATCAAGGCGGCGCTTCTCTTCAGCTATGACAAGGGATTCGGCCAGCCGGCTGCTGGCAGAGGCACATGCGATGGACTTCTCATAGTCCCCGACTATGGTGATTATTCCTTTGGGGCCCGGCATCTTCATCTTGAGGTAGGCGTAATGGGGCACCACCATGAATTTTGCGAGAGCTGGCCGGCCCAGTATCAAATGGTAGGGGCTTTCCAGAATCACCACCTCAAACCAGACCGGTTCTCGCCGGAAATGCTTCTTGTCACCAAACAGGACATCAATCTTGACCTTGCCGATTGTGAGCAAGAGAGGCCGGGGACGATGCCGTGGAACACGGTCCTGGTAGGCTGAAGCTGCTTCTCTTTGATGCCCAACTTCTCCATGGTGTCTCGGTACATGATCTTAATGATGTTGCCGCCGTCTACCAGCACTCGGGAGAACCGGCATACTAGTCTGTCAGTGGAGGAAGTTGCATCCAGAACCATGGCGTAAGATCCTGGCGAAGGCATGACAGCCGGGTGATCTTCACGGCTCCAACTGATGGGCCTCTTAGACCAATGCATGAACTCTGGGGCTTCGGAGGCAACGACATTGACTTCTCTATGCTGCTGACGCCGGCTGTGCCTATCGCCCGCCTGGATGGTGAAGACGACATAGGCTCCCTTCTCCTCTGGGAATTCGTCCTGGACCTGGCTGCCTGGGCGAGTAGCCGGCGGTTTTAGAGGCAGAGCCTCGCCTCTGGCAATCCGTGTGAGCTAGTGGAACTTTCGTGTGACATGATTGGATGGCTTTTCACCGCTGTGAAACTTGCAAGGAGCATCCAGGGCTTGCTCAAAGGAAAAGGCGGGCTGCCAGGATGGCTTGCCGCCCTTCTGGCGGTTGGGACCTGCTTGAGCATCTGGCTGCTGGTCATCAACTGCTGCCACCAGCCGGCTGTTGGAAGCCGGCGTGGGGGGGGGGGGCTTTGCGCTTGTTATCTGTCTGCTGCTGGCGCCGACTGGACTCTCCAGACGGCGTCCGAGGAGCCGGGGGGGCCATCTTTCCGGAGGCATCCACGTGCAGCTCAGACTTCATGGAGGAATCCGTAGTGGCATACTTGTCTGCTATGCTTAGCAGCTCGTCCAGCGTGGTGGGCTCGTCCCAGAGGAGCTTGTGCTTGAGCAAGGTGCCTTCTCTGCACTTGGCCGTGAAGTACTCGATAGCTTGCACCTCGTGCACGCCTTCAAAAGAATTGGGCAGCTCGTCCCAACGCGTCAGGTAGTCACGAGCAGACTCGTTCGGACCCTGGACGCGTAGGGAGAGCTGTCATTGCTTGGGCGGCCGCTTGTAGGTGCTGGTGAAGTTGCGGGTGAAGATGTTAGTGAAGTCCAGCCAGCTATTGATGCTATTGGGCTTGAAGCTGTTTAACCACGTCCGGGCCATGCCCTGGATCATGAGAGGTACATACTTCAACACGACGCGCTTGTTGCCAGTCGCTATGTTGATGGTTGTGGAATAATCCACTAGCCAATCCTCCGGCTTCACGGATCCATTGTACTTGGGGGTGTCTCGGGGGAGTGAGAAGCCTTTAGGGAAAGGCTCATCACGGATGCGGGGAGCGAAACAAGCTGGGCCGAGTGCATCTTCTTCCTAGACCGCCTGGGACCAGGCAAGTCGGTCAAGGCGGTGACGGGCATCATTCTCCCCAACTCCCTCGTGGCGGCCCAAGCAGCCTCCGAGGGACGGATGGTCGACACGCGGAGGGATACACGCCTCTCCCGGTGAGGGGGAGGTGAGCGCTCGTTTCGTCGGTCTACAGCCCTTGGGCGGCTGTCTGGATCGTGCTCGATGGTGATGCAAGTCTGTCGGCTGCGGCTGGCAGCTGGCTCCGTGTCACGCTGGCTGCGAGCATCGACTGTTGGTGAACGGGACGTGGCCCCTTGCTCCCGCCGAAGAAGACGGTTGTCCGCCTGCGTGTTGGCCTCCAGAGCCCGGAGACGGGCTTCCTACTGCTCAGCAGCCGTGTCGAGGGGCTGCTGGACGCGCTGTATCATGCAGCGAAGCTCATCTCCCTCCAAGTGGATCAGCTCATCAACTGCCGCCTAGGCGGCCCTTAGGTTCTCCGACGGGGTGGCGTATACCAGTCGTGCCCCCCCAGCATATCGGCCAGGACCCCGCCTCGATCACGGATTGCGCCGGCCCGGCTTGGCTCGCCCGCAGCCGTTGTGCTGCCTATGGAACGTTCCATCTCGCGGCGGTAGACTTGGGTGAGGCGCCGGGAGGCGACTAACTTGTTGGGGTTGTCGAGGAGCGAGACGCGGAGTGCTTCCAACGTCGCGCTGTCTGTCCCCGCGGCGATGGGGGCGGAGAGACTCTGCATGGCCGCCCGCAGCGGGTCCTGGCCAGACCAGTTGGAAGGCTCACCGTGGCCGGCGGCCAGCACCTCTGTGACGGTGCTGACGCTAGTGTTGCAGGTCACAGGGTGGAGGGGATCGTCGATGACCACCACGTGGTCGGGAAGGAGTTGGCGGACATTGTGTCGAGGTCGACGATCATGTCAACGGGTGGATCGGAGGAGCCAATGGACTCCATATCGGAGGCGCGCTCGTCGATGATGTGGAGCTTGTTGAGGAGCTCGACGAGGCAGCTCTCCGAGCCAACTGGTACTGTGACCGGAGAGGGCTCGTCGTGGAGGCGGACATCACTGAGAAGATCGGCGAGCCCACTCGCGGTGCATGCGGCCTCAGCTCCGCGAAGCATCCCGGCATCCACGCCTGCTGGTGTGTCGGGCCGGCTGTGCTCGCCAGGGAGGAACAAAGTTCCCGTCCAGAACATGTCTCCGGACGACGAAGCACCTTGCCCCATGGTGGGCGCCAAATGTTGGGGTTTTGGTGCGACATATGCCAAAGGATGGCTTATCATGCATGGGGACAAGAGTACATCGCCGAGCCCAGGAAGCGTTATAAGGCGATACTTAGGACGCATACAAATCCTACCCATGTTCGGGGCTCTCTATGGAGATAACACCCCTAGTCCCGCTCTGCGGGGGGCTCCGCGTCATGACTAATGTAAATATGATGGCTACAAGATTGCTCTTTGAGCTGTGTCTTCTAGAGGAGGAAGAAGGGCAAGGCTAGCTCTCTTCCTTCTCTCTAGGGAATGGGAGTGATCGCTAGGGTTTCTTCCTATCGATGCCTCTCACTTTCTCTCTGTGTCTCTTAGGGTCCAACCCCCAACATGGAGGACCCTGGGGGTTTATATAGGCCCACCCCCAGGGGTACAATGGTAATCTGGGCGGAGTGGCCCCCGGCCGTCAGTGTCTCAGGGCGCCGGTCTCTCCGCCATCTGCTGGGGCCCACTGTCTGTGGGCCCGCGTGATTGTCTTTTATTGTTGGCATCCTTCTGCTGACGGGAGCATCGTCAGGAGGGGACTAGCGACAGTGCCATCGCCTCTTGGTCGTACACTGCCACCAAGTCTTGTCTTGTCATCTTGATGGGGTTTAGACTCCCAGGGCACGGTCAGCCGCTTGCTACTGGGCGGCCCGTCCCCCAGGCCGCCTGCCAAAGGTCGCTCGCTTCTGGGTGGCTCACTAGCGGGTGGGGCCTGCCGCCTGCTAGCCACTCCGCCTATGGGTAGTGGGATCTTGGCTTCCTCTTACCAAGGCTAGGTCATCGGCAACATGGCTACAGTGACACGCCATTTAGGGAGTGTCCGTAAGGTACACTCTTACTGTAGCCACACTTCTGTGGATTCTTTAGGGATGGGCTTAATTGTAGCCATGCCTTAGTCTCGTCATGGCTTTCCAGCACACACCCCGAGGGATAGGCCTGGGGCCGTCTTCTGGATGCTGGCCGTCAGGATGCCGCCTGCCGGGGCTCCGCCGCCTGTTGGCAGCCGGCTCCTGGGCGTTGCGGCCCTAGGAGACGGCCCGATACACAGGCGTTCAGAGGATGGCAGGCGGCCCTTATTTGTCTCGAAACGCCATGGGTGCTCGATGAACACACCCATGGTCAATATCTCCGACAGCGAGAGGGAAAGTTCCCTCGGTTGTGCCGTCGTGGTTGACAAAGTGATCCATCAGTCCTTCTGTCGATGACATAGTGGAACTCTCAATGAAAGCACCAATGTCGGTGCCAAAACCGGCGGATCTCGGGTAGGGGGTCCCGAACTATGCATCTAAGGATTGATGGTAACAGGATACTGGGGACACGATGTTTACCCAGGTTCACGCCCTCTCGATCAAGGTAATACCCTACTTCCTGCTATCTTAATCTGGATGAATATGATTACAAGAGTTGATCTACCTCGAGATCGTAATGGCTAAACCCTAAAGTCTAGCCTATGATGATGTTATGATTCTCTGGCCTCTATGGCCTAAACGCTCCAGTTTATATATGCACCGGAGGGCTTAGGGTTTGTACATAACCAACTTGTAGAGGAAGGAAAGATTACACCCGAACCTAAAACCTTCCATTATACGAATACAGGAGTCCTAGCCGGATATGAGAGACAATCTTCAGCAATGATCTTCACGGCCCACCAGTCCGGCCCACCACGAGTTTATTCGGCCACATGGGGACCCCTCAATCCAGGACTCCCTCAATCATACAATTGATGGGATGGATCAAAATCTCCTAAAATGGATGAGGAAACTATGGTGGTGTCCTCATGAGCAATATTGGAAGCATAATGTGGAGAAGAGGAACAACATCCAGAACAATGCATGTCCGAAGCTAGGTAATCATGGCATGGCATATGATGGATATGATGCAAAGGGAGCATGTCAATATCATCACAAGAAAAACAAATGCCAATAACCATGGGCTTGTCATCTATGCCATATGTGCAAATTGGGTTTATTTTAATGGCATACGCATAGTTACTACGATGAGATTGCAAATGTGACATATTGTTGATCTCATGCATAGCATACGTCAAGTCAAGCGGATTAGCAAACATGATGTGACCAAGAAAATTATCACAAGAAATCCTATGCAACATGGCATCACAACTAATAGACTCCACATGGCAATCATCAAACTCATCATAAATGGGTAAATCATCGCATGGGGAAATCATACTAGCACGAAGCACGGCAATAGGTGGATCAACATCATGCAAGCAATAAGTGTCAACATAGTCCACTAGTGGGACGAGGGCATCACCTTCACCTATGTTACCTTTTTAATTCTACTCATGTGGTGTAGGTGAGGTGGGAAAGACCAAATGGTGGTCATCATCTTCATCTTGATGGAACCATGTGGGGGGTGCATAATATTCCACCATGGCCATCGTCTTGTCCATATGAAGGACGAAGTCGTCGAGGATCGGCGCCTCACCAAATGTGGGACCTAGCACCAAATGAGAAGACACAATAGATGTAGAGGTCAAGTCGTTAGTGTTGAAAGTGGACTCACATGCCATATCAACTACTCACTCTCTCTATGTGGTGGCTCACTCACTCCCTTAAAATAGGTGCACTCAAACTTATATTTGGTGGAGTCACTCGTCTCACTCAAGTGATGGGGGTTGTGGTTCTCCTCACATGAGAATTTCGGCAGCTCATCATTTATGGGGCTAGTGATGAAGTCACTCTCACTCTCAATATGGTGGCAAAAGTCGCTCAAGTCATCATACGTCGTCGTGGTCGATGGGAAAAACCCACGCTCAACCATCTCATCATTGTCACCATGGATGAAGTCCAAAGATGGCACATCATCACTCTCGCCTCCAAAGATGGAAGCATCATCCTTGCTGGCCACCTTGTAGCTCGCCTCCAAAGCTTTGTCCTCGAATGGCTCCATAGTCGTAGTCGTCGTCGCGTCATCTTGAAAAAGAGTCAAAGTAGACTCGACATCATCAATGCCACAAAGATCGATGGCGATGAAGTCAAACTTGGGAACATCGTCTTGGAGCTCATTGGGCTTGGACATCATTGTGGAACTAGCCTCATGCTTGTCATATTGGAGTTGGGTCTTCGAGAAGTTTGCTTGCGGTGGAGAAACCTTGGCCTGCATGAGTTCTTGTTCCGCCTTGAGGGACTTGTAGTTCTCGAGGAAGATAGTCTTCGAGATTTCGTTGTTCAATCCCATTATGAAGTGGAACTTCAAAGAAATGGGGTCATCCACGCCGGCTCGTCGCAAGGTATTCTTCATCTCCTTGAAGTACTCGTCAATGGACTTGGATCCTTGTATGGTGTTCGCAAATTGGCGTAGAAGATGTTCCGTGTAGGTGGGAGGCATGAACTCTTGCTTCAAAGCTCTCTTCGTCTTGTTCCAACTCATGTCATAGTCGTCCAAAGGTGTATGAACCACCATGTCGACGCGTAGTCATGGAAGTTCCTTGTGGCGCACTTCACTTGATCTTCGTAGGGAACTTGAAGTAGCATGAGGTAGTCGTCCATCAAGCGCTCCCACTCGAGATACTCCTCGGGTTCTTGAGTCCCATAGAAAGGAATAGCGTGGTCGTTTTCGAGGTCGTAGTAGCTCGTGGAAGCTGCAGACTTGAACTTGGGGAGCTTCTCTTGAGCAAAAGCTTGAGGTGCATGTGGGCGAAGATGCCGCATATCCAAAGGCGAAGATGCCTTGATGTCTCTTGGCAAAGATGCCAAGGTACATGGTGAAGTCGTTAAGCGGTTGTTGGTGTTGAGCTCGTGACCTTCAAGTTCTTTTCATTGATGGTGTCGATGCCGATGTGATCTTGCCGAAGATGGTAGCTTAGAAGGATGTGCACTTGAGCGTCTTCTCGAAGATGAGGGAGACCTCGTGCGGTTCTTGATGAGGGCTTTGAGGTCCTACATTTGAGCACACACCTTGGCATTGAAGAAGGGGTTCGTGGCATCGAACTCGTCGTTGTTGGTCTAGACCGGAGATGAAATGCTTTGCCTATCCATCACAAGACTCAAGTAGTGGTGAGTGGGAGAAAGAGAAGAACTAGACCAATGTAACTTACCCGATGTTGAGAATGGATCAATGATCAGTCAATATGTATCAAGGAAATAGCACAATTGGTACCGATTCTTGTCAATTCTCGTACCTACAGAATAAAGATTTTGGTGTAGCTTGGTGAGGATAGTGGCACAAAAATTTGATGCAAAATGTTAGAAAGAGTCAATAATGTTGAAAGAGATTCAGAAATTCGTAAGTGCAACAAGTAGACCAATAGCAATGAGTGCCACACGGAAACACACGCACAAATAGATAAATGTGATTGTGCAACCAAGGATTGAGCGGAATTGTGGAATCCGCTCTTGTCGCACAACACTAGAGAGATGCTAGCCGATTGCTCAATAGGCGGATACGCCACTTGTGCACAACCTATGAGATGCAAAATGTAGAGACTTCCTATCGCAAGTATGCTATGTTTGTATGATGTTCCAGTGCTTTTAGCATAAGATGATCCAAGATGATCAAGTATGATATGATATTTTGTGATACTATGGCTCTTGCTTACAAGCTCTTTGTTTTTCTCTTTTGCTTAAAAGCTTATTCTTTTTTTGTATGGCCACTATAAGAAATGCACAAACCAAGATAGCAATTGTGTATATGCGGGAACAATCTTGTGACACGGGAGATGATATGATGATACCAAGATGATATGGTATGTATGCAATGGAAGCGCGTATCGATGATCACTAATGTGCACAAGTAACGTGGCGGGCAATACTCAAGGGCTAGTCTCGATAGGCAAGTGACGCAAAATGGACTAGGGGTTAACAATGCAATTGCAAAGGGGAATATACAATGATGTCATCGAAGTTACCGTCCGATGATGATGATGATAGGCGATGTTCTTGATGTAGACCCATTCCTCATTAGCCGAAACACCTTAGGAAATGGAAAAACCACAACTCACAATCTCAAGGACAAATGTCAAATGGTGGTAGCGGAAAGTGGTGGTGGTTTGCACTCGGCAAGTGGAATGATGTGGCTATACACGTTGTCGGAGTTGGAGTCACGGTCCCTAAGTATCTGAAACACCTTAGGAGACACAAGCCACAACTTAAAAAAGCTCAAACAAAATTGGGTTAAGTTGCGGAAGGCTATGGTGGCTATGCGGATGATATGGTGGAAGGCCTAGGCAAAGATGCAAAAATTCACAAAATAAGAAGGAGTCAAATGATTATGGTGGTACTTTTGTGTTATGGGGGATGTCAAGAGCTTCGAAACGAGCTAAAGAACGTCAAAATTGGACTCCGGATGAAACGGTGAAATGGAAAAGTCTGAAACTACACGGGTCGGACATCCGGGGACGGGGACAGAAATCCAGGACCTGATTCCAGAAACTTGACAGATTTTGAGCTCCGGGAGCCGGATGTCCGGCTAGGGGCCCGGATGTCCGGCGCGACGATTCCAGGTCGGGATTCGGACTTCCAAACTCATTTGGGGGCGGAAATTGATGATTTGGGGCTCAAAAATTGTATGGATTTTGTGGAGGAAAGATGTGGAAACTTGGGGAAATGCTAGATGTGAAACCAAGCAAATCCAAGGATCAAAATCAAAAAAACATCATCAAACCAACAGATCACAAAAAACTTTGGGGCTATTTTTGGTGGGGAATTTTCAAAAATGGGGAACTACACAACAAAATCAAGCTAGAAAAGGTTGAGGGGGCTCCAAATTCGTGAGAAACCTTGGCTCATGATACCACATGATGCGGGGCTAACCCGATCTAGGCCCATCTTTCATGATTGGAGGGATCCCCGAGGATGAACATGAAGAATACGAGGGGAAATCACGAGGGGAAACAAGAGAAAACACTCAATCAACAAGAAACGATCACACATGTGCTAGATCCTCAACACAACGAGATACACGGTCCAAATCCAATAAAGAAAATATACAAGGTAACTAGTTCATCTCCGTGAGGAGGTCTTGAATCCATGAAGGATCTTCTCCATGAGGAGGTCTTGAATCCGGTGTGGATCTTTTCCGTAGAGGCCGCGGTCTCTCTCGTGGAGTAGAACCACTGTGGATGAGCAAAGCTCTAGGTCTCAAATGGGCTAACACAAAGCTAACCCTAATTAGGAGGTGGGGTAGAGTATGTATAGTCTTAGTAACGAAGGGGTAAGTGAGAAGGGGATACATGGGCCTCTGGCCCGTCTCTGCGCGCAGGCACGCGCGGGATGTCTGGGCTGTGGCCCGGATGTCCGGACATCGTGGGAGGCCGGATGGCCGGGGCACGGGCCAGATGTCCGGACTGGAACAGGCCGTTCCAGACCTCTCTGGATAGACGTCGTCGGCATTCCGGGGTGGTCGCCGGATTTCTGGGCCTTGCTGAGGCGCCAGATGTCCGGCCTCTGGCCCGGATGTCCAGCTTCTGTAACTTCAGCCGCTCTGTCTTCTTCCGTCTTCGCTTCCATGCATCCCTCGCGGATGGTGTAGGTGTTCCTTGGCGCTTGCACTCCTCCTCGTCGTTCGTGAAGCTCCAATAGTACCTGTGCATGCACACGTGTGGAGTGTCAAGTAGTATACCATCCTCGAAGGGGTGAAGGGAACACATGTAAAGGAGATGATTCACCTTTATGTATGTGAAGTAGATGTCGCATGTGTCAATTGCCAAGCGGACTATTGACATGGTGATTATCGGCGTACTGGGTACCAGGGTAACCAGACTTGCCTGTCTGCGGGCCGCGACGCGCTCCTACAAGCGGCCTGGTACGGCCCAGCTGATCGACCAGCCGCTCAAGACCCTCGCGAGGGGCCAGGCCTCGCGAGGAGAACAACGTCAAGACCTCCTCGGGAGCGGCCTCGGCAAGGCGTTCCGGAGGGGCAGAGAATCCAAGGCCAAACCTGCCTCAAGAGGAGGCAGTGATGTCACCAGTGACGCCCCGCGCCAGTGGGTGCCAGCGTCCACCAGCGGCGTAGTTGCCATTTCGGTGCAAAGGGGACAACATAGCCGTTGGTTCCCAAGGAGCGGGGCAAAGGTTTCCTCTTTGGTGCAACGAGACCGAAGACCGCAAGGACGACAAGGAGGATGTCATCGTCGGGCCCACCACCGTGTCACCGCCCGATCCTTTTGCAGGCGAAGACCGCTTTTGTCAGGGCAGGAACGTCCTTGTGTTCCCGCTCAAAAAATGGCCGTTGTGGGATCCCTTCCCGCCTAAACATTTTGGGGGAAGAGGACCGTGGCCGCCTATTTAAGTAGCTTGAGCCCCCACTTCAAAGGGGGCGAATGGGCAGACGAAGGAACACACTAAGCCACCGCGCAAGGAGCAAGAACGCTAGCCTCCTGACCCTCCTGAGCTCGCCTCCTGAGCCCAGGAACCGTTGTACCAGTTCATATTCTAGCCCGCCTGGAGCCAATCCACCAAAGCAGGAAGTAGGGTCTTACACCACACGGTGGTCCGAACCTGGATAAACTCTTGTGTGCTTCTTCGTTGTTTGCTTGAATCTTTCCACCGAGACGAGAGCAAGGTGCTAGGTAGACGTGAGTGGGAGAGATCTTCATTCACGCCCCTGTGTTCGAACTTAATGGGTTTTGCGGAGCCGTGAATCCGACAGTGATGTCCGTAGGATGCTCCACATTAATTATCCTTTAACCAAGTCAAACGGGCCGGCCTTTTGACCTGAATGGACCCCTGTTGGGCCGTGCCATGTGTCGACGTATCATTGGTGGCTCATGTCCATTGGTTGATTGACATCTGTTCGTACGTCGAGCTGACACGTGGTTCCTTCGGCCAATGAGAATTTTACACGTGGAAAATTCCCATTGGTCCTCACTATTAGCGGGTTATCGGATCAAAAACCAGACCCAATAGCTTAACGGCGACCCGTTATAGTGGATGTCATATGTCGGTTACCCTTGATGAAAGCACTTCCATGATGCGCCATTTATCATCATGGAAGTGAACACTTCCGTGATGATAATTTTGGTATTGTCATGGAACACTTCGACGATAGCACATGTATGACTATCTTGATTCTGTCATAAAATCATCATGGATGTACATGCATCACAGAAAACGTGACCTACTATGACAAACACGTATTATCACGAAAGTGATTTTTTTGTAGTGAGGGGTGTGGGGCGCAGGAGCTGCTTGCGCCCGGTCTAGAGGTCGGCGGGTCTTGATGGATAAGCGGGGGGTGGTGCCAAGCACGGCGGTGCGGTGGGGTCAAGGGAAGGGCGGAGGCAAGGGACAGGGCCAGTGGTCGCTGGCGTTTCAAGGAAGATCATCAACACTGGCTGGGTGGAGGTAGATGAAGGTCATTTGCCCGTTCTTTGTACATCGAACGGTGTAGAAAAAATGGACTGGCCTATTTGTTTTCAGTTCATTGTTATTTACATAGGACCACATCTTGTGGTGTGCTGGAGGAGTACCTGCATTTCCAAATCATCCATGTTCTCATATTTTAAAATCCTATTATCTAATTTCATGTGCCATACATGTGGTAGAGGTATAATATGTCTCCCGTCATTTATTTCTCACACACTTGCTATCTTCTACTTATACAGTTTACTACTTGTGCACACACTTGACCCATACTCACGCTATTGTTTTTTATGCATGGGTATTTCAGACTCTGATGCTCTATTGATAAATACACAATAGAAAAGACAGAAGGCGCTCCAGTCTAATTGAGTATAAGCAATAAGCGTTTCACAGTTCTAAAGGGTGTAGTGTGAGCAGATTTGGAGACAGTAAGCATAGCTCTACAGATGATGATCTCATTCGCCATGAACCACCATCCCATGTGCTTGCTTTAACTTTGCGTACTCATATGTGGTCGAATGTTGCTTATGGTGTCTAGCTTGTGTTGCTTCCAATTTGGTTAAATTGCATCTGCTTACTTTACAGAGTATATCGTTGATAATGACATGCCTTCCTGTTTTTGATACATACTACATATATCTATTAATCATGTTCTTACATCAAACTAATGCTCTTGTGTATCCCTCACCAATCCCCTATGACGAGAGAGTCAGGCAAGTGGGTTACTGTGAGATGTGCTACTCTTTTAAAGAGTGTAATGTCATCCTCCCCACGTGATTCTCAAGAAACAGCAAGGCTAGATGAAGATAGTCAACGTAGCTCTGTAGTTGCTGACTGATGATGCCATGGACCTAGGGTAGGTTCACACGCCTGACCTAGGTACCCTACCCAAGTTCACTGCCCTGGGATCAAAGACGTTCCAAGGATGATAAAAGATACTGACTGGAATGACCAAGGAGAGCAATCCACTCGACCATATGCCTCACTCGGATATCCCAATCCCATTTGACAGAATGAAGCCACTCACGTACAAGAAACCACTCGACACACAGAAGGTCTAAGGTCACTCAAGGCTAGCAACAGTCAGGCATTCACTCCGCAGTCTTAATGGACTTTACTGCCCTTTATTACAGGCGTTATCATTAACGTCATGTCTTTATGTACATTGAACCCTCTGTAACATGGGGTGGCTGGGGTCCTGGCGCACTCTATATAAGCCACCCTCTCCTCCGATACAAGGGTTCGCACCCCCTGTAACACACATACACCTATATTCCAGTCGACAGCCTCCGGGAACCGAGACATCAGGCTTTTACCTCCTTCGAGAGGGGCCTGAACTCGTAAAACTCGTGTGTACAACCTTGCCATAGCTGGGACCTTGCCTCCTCCTACGTACCCCCTACTCTCACTGTCAGGCCTAGTACCAAGACAATTGGCACCCAAGGTGGGGCACGTGTCTTAGCGCCTTCTGGTGAGGTTGCAAGTTTTCCTCCGATCTTCATCAGCATGGTTTCCAGCGGCGGTCTGGCGTTGGGCCGCGACATCCGACTCGCCGCGCTTGTTTTCATCGCCGGCGGCTCCGCCTGGCTCCAAGAGCCCCACCTCGACGTCGAGGCACTTCCTATCCGCGGGGCAGCGCACTTCCGCGTGAGTGCTTGTGGCGTCCTTCTCCGGTAGCCGTCGACCTAGTATCAGTTGGCTCCCTCGTCATCTGCTCTCCTCGCTGCATGCCATCACAAGCGATCCGGTCTATTGTGGCTACAGCGGTGGATGAAGAACACAATGGCTCGCTAGTCGGCCACCCCCCAAGTCGTGGCCATCGAGCCCGACGAGTACCACTATGGGCCGGTCGACCAGTCGACTGGCTCTGTGGACACGCTTTCCATGTGCAGGAGCAGCGACCCCGCGACAGAGGTCCTCATGGTTGGTTCTCGACGCGGTCCACCTGGGTACTCTCGCGGTGATGGCAGCGACAGCGACAATGGTCAGTCGTACGATCATGATGGGTACGTACCCGAACCTCTCACTGCCGAGCAAGGAGAAGAGTTGTGTCGCCGTAACGAAGAAGCATTGTATACCCCCATCTTGGCAGAAACTCCCGAGGCTCGGGCCCTGGAAGCCATGCGCCTGGCCACCGTGGCTGAGCGCGTGTGTCTAGAGATCCTTCAGTGTTCACTCGATGATCGAGCCCGCCGACTGACCCGAATCCAGTCGACGGCCGCGACAGTTGTTTCCTCCCGAGCCCCAGATATTCCGCACTCTAGTTCAGAACCTCGCAGCTGCGGCTCATATTGCAGAGTCGATCCAGTCATCCCAATCAGAAGCTGGAAGAGGTCTGCAGCAGATTCCGGCGCAGCTCCGAACAACTGGTGAGAAAAATGCGCAGTTTCTTAGTCGCACAACAGAATTCACAGAAGATCTGTGGCAGTGGACACAGTCTGGTCGGCCCACAACCCAAGATCGCTCCCGCGGCGCAAAGGTCGTGGTCCCTTCCAAGAGCAGCATCTGGGTCGGAGTTAGGATCAGTATGACCGTCAACTCGGCCACAATGACCGCTGGCGAGTGCCTATGCCCCCTCGGGGGAGTGGATATTACTCGCCCCGACGGTATTATGGTAGGCGCCCGCATGGTGACAAGCAAATGATCCCGATGGATCCCCGAAGAGCTGGCTTTGATGCGAGATCGATTCTTGTACAAGGTCTGGTCGACAGGAACCGGGCACACAGAGAAGGGCAAGACAGAGACCGTATGAGTGGCAGCAGAATGTACGTCTCCGGGCTCGAGTGTTTCAGCAACACCATCAAAGCCGTAGAGATTCCCCCCAACTTTAGATTGGCAGCGGGGGTGAGCAAGTTCACTAGTGAGTCGAAGCCATATACTTGGCTGGAGGATTACCGAGTGGCCGTGCAGATTGGTGGCGGCAATGATGATGTGTCCATGAAGCAACTCCCCCTGATGTTGGGAGGATCGACCAGAGCTTGGCTGAATTAGTTGGCCCTTGGAAGCATATACAGCTGGGAAGAGTTGGCCCGAGTGTTTGTCAGGACCTTTGAGGGCACCTGCAAACGGCCTGCCGGGCAGGCGGAATTGCAACATTGCATCTAGAAACCGAATGAAACTTTGAGAGATTACAGCCAGAGGTGGACCACTCTACATCACACAGTGGAGAATGTGTTAGAGCATTCGGCAGTCTACGCCTTTAAAGAGGGCATACGGTACAGGGAGCTGAACCTGAAATTCGATCGGACAGGAGATATTTCCCTGACTCGGATGATGGAGATAGCCAGTCGGTACGCTAACAGAGAAGAGGCGGATCGACTCCGTAGTGGCAAGAAACCAGTCGCCCAAGATGATGGAAATTCCAATCGGAAACCGAAGCACAAAGCAGAGCCTGCAGCTCCAGGAGAGGATGCGGTTGTGAACCAGGGAAAAAACAAAGGGAAGCCTAAAGGCCCCTGGATCCCCAAGAAAGTGAAGGATCAAGAAGGAAATGATGTGCTTGATTTGCCATGTCCGATACACACCAAGAAGGATGAAGAGGGGAATTTCATTTACCCCAAGCATACCACTCAATAGTGTCGACTCCTGATTCAGAACTTCCAGAAGGACCAGCCCAGTGAGAAGGAGAAGGAATCAGAGGAGAATGAGAATAAAGAAGAAGAAGATGGAGGTTACCCCCGTATCAACTCCACCTTGATTATTTTTGCTAACGTTGAGAGCAAGAGCCGACTGAAAGTTATCAGCAGAGAAGTCAACATGGTTGCTCCCGAAACTACGACATATCTGAAGTGGTCGAAGACTCCCATTACATTCGACCAGTCCAACCATCCGGCGCACAATGCTACCCCTGAGCGGCAAGCGTTGGTTGTCGACCCAATTGTTGATGGCACACGTTTGACAAAAGTTCTGATGGATGGTGGCAGTGGTATGAATATCTTATATGCTGAAACCTTCTGTGGGATGGGCATTCTGATGTCCAAGCTGAGTGAGAGCAACATGAGGTTCCACGAAGTCATCCCCAGGAAGAAAGCCGACTCACTCGGTCAGATCACTCTTGACGTGGTTTTCGGTGATTCGACCAATTACCGCAAGGAGAAGTTGACCTTTGAAGTGGTGGATTTCCACTGTACTTACCACGCTATCTTGGGCGGACCTGCATATGCCCATTTCATGGCTCGACCATGCTATGTGTATCTCAAACTGAAGACGCCAGGCCCCAATAGCGTGATCACAGTCACCGAGGACCGGCAGAAAGTAGAGGAGTGCTTCCAAAACGGCTCAAAAATTGCTGACGAGCATATGGCGGCAGCGGAGATGGAAGAATACCGGAAGAACGTAGATCCGAGTGATTTGTTGCAAGCTAGGAAACCTTCTTCCAAGTCAGCATTTCAGTCGGCCGGAGAAACGAAGCATGTGCACATTCATCCGACTGACCCCAATGCCGCTCTGACTCACATCTCGATAACGCTTGACAGCAAATAGGAAGAAGCACTCATCCAGTTCCTCCATGAGAACTAGGACATCTTTGCATGGAAACCATCTGATATGCTAGGTGTACCCAGGGGATTGGCTTAGCACCGTTTGCGAGTCGACTCTAAAGCAAAACCTGTCAAGGAGCACCTCCGGCGGCCCACCACGGAGAAGAGAAAGGCAATTGGTGAAGAGGTGGCTCGGCTTCTGGCAGCTGAGTTCATCCGCGAGATATACCACTCCGAGTGGCTCGCCAATGTTTTCATGGTACCCAAGATGGACAAGTCACTCTATATGTGCATCGATTTCAAACATATCAATTGGGCCTGCCCAAAATATCACTTCCCACTCCCCCGCATCGATCAAATTGTTGACTCGGCTGCGGGGTGTGAGCGTTTGTCCTTTCTGGATCCATATTCCGGGTACCATCAGATCCGACTGTTTGGACCCAACAAAATAAAAACGGCCTTTATCACCCCCATTCGGGTGTTTCTGCTACGTTACCATGCCTTTTGGTCTCAAGAATGCTGGCGCAACATTCATGTGCATGATTCAGAAGTGTCTGCTGAAGAAAATCGGTCGGAATGTGGATGCGTACATGGACGACATCGTGGGCAAGTTGCATAAAGGTTCCGACCTACTGACTGACCTCGCCGAAACATTTGCAAACTTGAGAAGTTATGATATCAAGCTCAACCCGTCGAACTGCACATTCGGAGTTGTCGGTGGAGAACGACACCTATGGGATCACTGGAATCCCTTCTGCGGTTGGTGGGCGCGAGGTTGTGCAAAGAGCGGGTCTAAGAGTCAGTACAAGGATCGTTTACCCAGGTTCGGGCCGATTGAATGCGTAATACTCTAGTCCTTCTTTGGTGTGTATTTGAGTGTTCTTGAGTTCTTGAACTAGCTACGGTGCATGTCTCACTCCAAAGATCTGAATCCTTCTCCAGTATTCCTCGGGCCTCCTTTTATAGTCAAAAGGGGCTGCCACAGTGGCACATAGGAGATGGAAATGTGTATAGTGCACATGCTTATCTCATGCCATTACGGGAAAATACGCATTAAATGCACTGCTTAGGTGTCCACTCGCTTTCTCGGGGACGGAAACGAGGCACGTCCCGTCCGTGGCCGCTTCGTCTTGTTGCGACGTGCGTCCAGTCCAGTGGGGCAGGCAGCTGAGATGGCGTTGTGGTACGGTCTTCACGAAGATCTTCATGCCACCACGCAGGTGCTTGACTAGATGGACCAGGAACCATGTACTTCCACGTGGGTACCTGCCTGGGCTATTGGATCGCCCCCTGAGCTTAGGTGACGATGGGGCGGCAAGGGCTTGTCGTGGTCCCGCATCTGTTCCCGGCAAGGGTCTTGCCGGGGCCTCTGTGAGTGTCCTCGGCAAGAGGCTTGTCGGGGCTTCTGTGAGCGTCCTCGGCAAGAGGCTTGCCGGGGCTTCGGGGTGTCTTCGGCGAGGAGCCTTGTCGGGGCCTCGTGGGCATCCTCGGCAAGGAGCCTCGCGATCGCCTTGTCTTCTGGTTCTCATCTTAGGAGCCATGGACCCTTGTCTTTACAAAGATCTGCATGCCATCACCTGGGCCCTTCCCGAGCCTTGGTTCCAATGTTTTTGATGATGTTGGAGCTCCTAGGCTCAAGGGTGGCTGCAACAGAGACGTTTGGGTGAGTTGCCTTGGCAAGGGTTCTTGATGGGGCTGTGCAGGCCGCCCCGGCAAGAGGCTTGTTGTCACATCGCTAGTCAGTGCTTGCATTAGGACTAGATAGAGTGTGCATCATGTTTACTTTCCACATAAACTTGAAATGGGAATGACAGAAACCCCAGCACCCCTCTTCTAACAACTAGGGTTTGATAAAATCTTTTCCAATGTACCCAAAATGCCCTTCAAAAATGTTCATCATTTTTGCCTTGGTCTTAAATCTCTCGGAGACGGGTTAGTGCCTTGAGTGCAGCAGCCTCGACAACGAGTGGGAGTGTTGCCATCTGTGGTCCCTCGAAGAACCAACTTGTGGGAGGATCATTTGCCTTCACGATCACTTCCACATGGTACTCCACCTCAGTGTCGCTCACCCAATGCTCAAGGTAGGTGAGGATGGGTGCTCGGTGGAACTGACACTCCTGGAGTCTATCCTCGAGAAGTATGGGAAACCCAGTGGTCAGGTGCTCTTCGGGTACCGTGGCCATCTACAAAGGTGGAATAGGAGGGGTTAATAAGCTGATGAAATCTTAGGTTTAGAAAAGAAGAGATGTTCAGAAGGTTTTTGAAAAGGGGTCTCATCTAACTAACGCCCATGCTAACAAAGGCCTCCTACAGTCAGGATGGCTCTGATACCAGCTCTGTGGGGACCCCGACTTAGAAGTCGAGATCACCGAATGCATGTGTACAGTGATCCCAGAGATCAATGCTCACTGAACACACAGAAGCTGAAATAACAAGAGTCTTACATCCATACAAATAGTCTTACACGAATTATGGCCATTATGGCCAAGTCTTACATAGATAGAGCCTCACGGGCTGAATAGCAAATAACTCAAATAGCGGAAGTCTTCGATAATGGGTAGAACCCATGCCATCTGCCTTAACCCTACATGCATTCTGACTGGGATAGCGTCCTAGTTCGCATGTTCGTCTCCAAAGAACTCTTCCTCATGTTCCTGTTCTTCCATGCCTGGCCAATTAAATAACTAGTGGCAAGCCAATGAGTACTTTGAATGTACTCGCAAGCAACCCATGATGTGGTTCAAAGTAACAATGCAATTGAACGATAATGAAGAATCTAGCAAAGGCTAGAATAAATATTCTACTATCAAGTTTATGCATCAATAACTTTGCGTAACCTCGAAGACAGGTTGCCGATATCAACATGAATATGATTCAACTTGTCAAGTCAAGTCACCACCTTGACTCATCACACACATACCATCACCGATGAAGTAAAATTCTGGACATAGTTTTAGTAGCACCACCCAACTGTCCATGACCGTGGACACGGCTATTCGAATAGTTTTACACTCTGCAGAGGTAGCGCACTTTACCCACAAGATCCGGGGAGCTTCCGTGTCATCCACGACCCGCGGTACCTCAAGTACCCGGGGTAAGCACCCGGTCATTATCTTTCCTTTAGACGATACTAACATACAGTCCACTCGTTGGTACACGGCCCTCGGGTACAATAATAGATCACGGGACTTGCCCTAATTTTAATGTCACGCGTACCCGAAGGGACCAACGGTGTGTCCGGTGCCCTGTAAAAACAGTCATGGTCGTCTATCCAAGCACGACCCCGTCTCGGAAAAGACCTCAAGTCTTCCCGTCACTAGTAATGCGGGCACCATGCTAGTATCGACCTAAGTAATCAATAAAGCCCCGTCCCATAAGGGGTAGTGTGGTTGCACATGTTTGGTTGGGACGGTAGTCACACATAAATCTAATCCATCATTTCACCGTACACATGATTCTACCGGCACATCACTTCTTCCTCAAGTGATGACCTAGTTCAACATCACCCTCGGGCATTAGGGGCACCCGATGGGTTCATGCAAAGATTTTAACTACGAAGGTTAAAATCACACATGCATCATTTAAGCTTCATGACCAACTATTTGCATGTCATCTAGCATTTAGCAAGATCAAGATCAAGCATGCATCATGTGGTGGTTGCAACTAGGTTACCACCGTGAATCTATCATCATGCATCGGAAACAACGGGTTCCGCAAAACAAGTGTATCATGGTCAAAGGGTTGCTTGCCTAGATTGGCTTGGTCTTCAAAGTCTTCAAATCCTTCTCCTTGTCCTTCCACAGCAACTTCGTCAAATACGGGATCTATACGTCGCATAATAACAACGGAAAAATAAGGCCCCAAATAAAACAGAAAAATAAAAGTGCTCAGAAAAATGTCAACTTATTTTTGTTAAATACTAGAGGAATTTCTAAGATGGGAAAAAATCTTAGTTGGAGTTTTGGAGTAACAGAATGGAATCTATTGATTTTAGAACAGGAGTTTTACTGCTCAAATTTGAATTTAAATTTGAACAGAACAGAAAAGTTTCATAGATGTGAGTGAAAGTGGTACCATTAAATAGGTTGGAATATTACAAGATTTTAGGAGTTGTAATTATTTTATTTGGACCATTATTGTTTTCTGTAGAAATGTTTAAAACAATTACAGAAAGAATAAAGAAAAATCGCACCTGTGCAATTGGGCCAGAGGGCCACAGTGCACGGCCCAGGGCTGACTAGCCCAGCCGCACGGGTGCCTGCGCGCGCACGTCAGGTTTTTTAACCTGACGGGCGGGGCCCGTGGGTCAGTGGCAGAGAGGAGGGGGAGAGAGGTGTGGGGATGACAGGCGGGGCCCGCCTGTCATCTCCAACCTTGCGGCCACGGCGACGGCGAGCTCACCGGCGAGGTTTCCGGCCACGGCGACGGCAACGGAGGGCAGTAACGTGACCAGCGTCGAGTGGCGGATGTAGGGGTGGTGGTACGGCACGCCGGGGAGGTCGGGTTTGCCGGCGGCGAGGTGGGACGGCGGAAGCTCGTCGGGAGGTCATTGCTCCGGTCGTTTCCGACTGCAACAGGAGGGGGAAACAGAGGGAAAACGGTCAGTGGAGCACGGTGGTTCTAGATCGCGCGAAAGGAAGGGCAGGGGAGGCCCGTACTATGAGATCACCGGCGGCCTGACGCGGCGGCGCTCCGGTCGATCCCGAGTACTGGGACTATCTAGGGAGGAATGGGTGGTGCTGGAGGGCTCAGTGAGGTGTGCTGGAGCTGCTGATGCTGCTGGATAGGCCCGGGGGTCCTATTTATAGGGGGTCGACGGAGACCCGTGGTCCAGTGCGCCGGCGAGCTCCGGCTCGAAGCTACAGCGCACAGGGGGCGAGGGGAATGTGTCCACGGTGTTGCTGGACGAGCTCCACGTCCAGCTGAGGTAAGAGGAGGAGCGGGGGAGGTTCTGGACCGCGCGCGCGTGCGAGGCAGCAGAGTGGCCGTTGCGGGCGGTAGGTGCGCGTGCGACGATGATCACTGGAGGGCGCAGGAGGAGGGGGGACAGCGCCGGGGCGGTCGCCGACGTCGAGGAGCATCGACTGGCGCGAGGGAGTTGCCCAAGGCTGTCGGGGATGGCTGATTGGCTGGAGCTACAGTGCGTGTCCGCACTGTTGCGTGCTCTAGAGCGCGCGTACGGCTGGCACCTTCGCGCCCTCGCCGCTCCGGTCAAAACCAACGTGCCCCAGAGTGTCTAGAAGGTCAGGGGAGGAGTGAAGAAATGGCCTGCGGCCTTGGATGCCCTGAAGATGCTGAGAGAGAGGGAGGATGCTGGTGACTTGGTGAAAACTTGCTGTCCAGCAAGGTAAACTTGGGTTCTCACCCCTCAATCATGGAGCTGGGGTGCTGGGGAAGTTACTGGGGGTAGCTAGTAACTCAATGATCATGTGGTAAAAAGTTGAGGCCATGGAGAAGAGTAAAAGTGATCAGGATGAGGGTTTTAGTAAATCTGCAGAAGGTGTTTGATCAGTGTTTGGTCAAGCAAATGACTTCCACTTGACATGGCACTTAACAGGATTGAAAGATATGAGAAAATAGGGTGCTTCACCAAATTTGGCCTCATTTTAAGAAACTAGCCAATGTAACTTTTGTGAACCCTAGAAATCAACAGAAACAGCATCATCTTGATTGAGTCAAGCTAATCATCTCCCCTTGATGCACCACTTGGTGTAGCATCATAATTTGGGGTATTGATCATGCCCACAAAGTTTGAAGCTCCAGATAAAAAGTTGGTAATGTAAAGTTGTTCAAATTTGCATTTGAACAGAAAGGGTTTTGGGGTGATCTGATCAAGTTGCTCTATTCCAAATCTTGTGCCATTTGGTCTAGGTGCCTTATTAGGCCATTCTAGCATGTGCACCAAATTTGAGAGCAGTTGGACAAGTTTGGCAATGTAAAGTTGCTCAAACTTCAAATATGGACAGAATGGTTTTGAAGGGGTTTGAGGATGTTTTCTTGCTTCCCAAGGCATGGGACTTGGCAAGATCATCAAATATGTCATATATGACATGATAGAAATTCCCTGGAATTTTTGGAGAATATTTCCTTTGTAAATATTTCAAAAGCTTGAAATATCAAGAAAGGGTTTTAGAGGGTTTAGCCTATTATGTTGAACATGACCAAGTGTTGAAACTCTTATATATGGACAATATATGTCCTCTGAGTCTCTCTGAATTTTGGCAAATATTTTTGAAACAGTTAAGTAATTTTCCCCTATTAAAGACCATTTTGGCCTTAAGAAAAAGCTTTTAAATAAAATAGGAAAATAACTTTTAAAAATATACCTTTGTGGTTTCTGGGAGTCCTATGACTACTAGGTCTCAAATGTTCTTTTTGAAATAATTTTCTCACCCTAAATCAAGTACTTGCAGTGCAATCTCAATTCAGGGGTTTTTGGAAAACTAAATTTATAAAATACTTTTTGGCCAAATTAATTTTGTAGGAAAATACTATACTGTTATATAACACTTGGCATGATCATTGGGCAGAAGTTTTGGGTATGGAGATGAATTCTACAAGAGGTCATAGTTGACTTTAATGAGCACATGAAAAAGCACATGAAGAAAACTCAATTCCAAATAAAAGCCAAATGATGCTAAAAATTTTTGCTGGTCCAATTTTTCATGTTTCAAAGATACAAATAACATGTTACAAAATGCAGGGTGTGACAGACCTACCCCCCTTACAAGAATCTCGTCCCCGAGATTCCTAAACTAGGTCTTAAAAGAGGTCGGGAAACTCGGATCTAAGATAGTCTTCTCGTTCCCAGGTTGCTTCTGCCTCGGTGTGGTTGCTCCACTGGACCTTGAAATACTTGATGGTACGGCTTCGCGTCCGTCGTTCTGCTTCGTCCAGAATGCGAATGGGCTTCTCGCGGTAGGTCAAATCAGGCTGCAGATCAATGGCTTGGTGATCCACATCCTTGTAGAGATTGGGCTTGTCTGGAACTTGGAGACATTTCCGGAGTTGTGACACATGGAATACATTGTGCACATCGGATAGCTCAGGTGGTAGTTCCAACTGGTAAGGCACTTCTCCTCGTCGTGCAGTGATCTCAAAGGGCCCAATGAACCTTGGTGCGAGCTTCCCCTTGACGTGGAAACGCTTGGTTCCCTTCAGAGGAGTTACCCGCAGGTACACATGGTCCCCGACATGGAAACTCATGTCCCGACAGTGAGTGTCAACATAACTCTTCTGCCTTGACTTGGCTGCCTTTAATCGCTCTCTGACTAGTTGGACTTGCTCTTTTGCTGCGCGGAGATTATCTGGTCCAAAGACTAGTCCTTCTCCAGTCTCTGACCAGTTGAGGGGTGTGCGGCACCTGCGTCCGTACAACACCTCAAATGGTGCCATCTGAAGGCTCGACTGGTAACTGTTGTTATAGGATAAATCGGCAAACGGGAGACAATCCTCCCACTTGGCTCCATATGCCAGGACACAGGCTCGGAGCATGTCTTCGAGAATCTGATTGACTCGCTCTGTCTGACCTCCGGTCTGTGGGTGGAAAGTTGTGCTGAAAGACAACTTGGTTCCCAAGGCTTCTTGGAACTTCTTCCAGAACTTGGAGGTGAATTGGGTTCCTCGATCTGACACAATCTCCTTGGGAACGCCGTGAAGACTTACGATTCGGTCGATGTAGAGAGCTGCACAGCCGGTTGCCATCATAAGTGGTCTTGACAGGAATGAAATGGGCCACCTTGGTCAAATGATCGACTATGACCCAGATAGAGTCATGTCCTCTATTCGACCTTGGTAATCCAGTGATGAAGTCCATTCCGACTTTATCCCACTTCCACTCAGGAACTTTGAGTGGTTGAAGCAATCCAGCAGGTTGCTGATATTCAGCCTTGACCCTTTGGCACACATCACACTTTGCAACATAGGTTGCAATCTCTCTTTTCATCCCGTGCCACCAGAAGCGTGCCTTCAAGTCTTGGTACATCTTAGTTCCTCTGGGGTGGATGGAATACGGAGTGTCGTGGGCTTCTTGCAGAATCAGCGTCTTCAGCTCGGTGTTGTTTGGTACGCAGATGCGACCTTTGTACCAAACAATCCCGTGCTCGTCTTCGGAGAATCCTGGGGCCTTGCCCAGCTTCATCTTCTTCTTGATGCCTTCAATGCTTGCGTGTCCAACTTGTGCCTTCTTGACGTCGTCCATCAGGGTCGGTCTGACTTCCAAATGATCCAGAAATCCAGGGGTGACCAATTCCAAACTGAATTGTTCGAACTCCTTAAACAAGGCTGGCTGCCTTTCTTGAATAACGGCATTCAAAGAGCAAGCCTTCCTTCTTAAGGCATCGGCCACCACGTTAGCCTTCCCAGGGTGATACTGAACACTGAGGTCATAGTCTTTGATGAGTTCCAACCATCTCCGCTGCCTCATGTTCAATTCCTTTTGGGTGAAAATGTACTTTGGACTTTTGTGGTCTGTGTAGATCTCACACCGTTTCCCTAGGAGGTAATGCCGCCATGTCTTCAAAGCATGAACTACTGCCGCTAGCTCAAGATCGTGAGTAGCGTAGTTCTCCTCATGGGGTCGTAGCTGCCTAGAGAGGTATGCTATGACGCGGCCTTCTTGCATCAGAATGCTTCCCAATCCGGTTCGGGAGGGATCACAATATATCACGAACTCCTTGTGAATATCAGGTGTTGCCAAGACTGGGGCGGTGGTCAATCTCTTCTTGAGCTCTTGGAAGCTTTCTTCGCATTTTGGCGTCCACTCGAACTTCTTGTCCTTCTTGAGGAGCTGAGTCATTGGTCGTGCAATGCTAGAGAATCCTTCCACGAACTTGCGGTAATAGCCCGCTAGTCCGAGAAAGCTTCTAACTTCCTTGACGGTCGTTGGAGATTGCCATTGGGTCACAGCTTCGATCTTCGCGGGATCAACAGATAATCCTTCCTCGGTCAAGACATGACCTAAGAATCCAACTTTATGTAGCCAGAACTCACACTTGTTGAACTTGGCATACAGTTGGTGCTCACGAAGCTTGTCTAGGACCATCCTCAGATGCTGCTCGTGCTCTTCCTCCGACTTCGAGAACACAAGAATGTCATCAATGAAGACGACAACAAACTTGTCCAAATATTCCATGAAGACTTTATTCATGAGATACATGAAGTAAGATGGGGCATTGGTTAACCCAAAGGACATGACCGTGCACTCGTACAGGCCATATCTGGTTACGAATGCCGTCTTCGGAATATCTTGGGGTCTGATCTTCAGCTGGTAGTACCCAGATCTGAGGTCGATCTTGGAGAATACCTTGGCTCCGCTGAATTGATCAAACAGATCTTCGTTCTTGGGAAGTGGATACTTGTTCTTGATTGTAACTTTATTGAGGGAACGATAGTCAATGCATAAGCGGATGGTACCGTCCCTCTTTGCCACAAACAGAACAGGAGATCCCCAAGGGGAGGCACTCGGGCGGATAAATCCCTTCCTTAGCTGCTCTTCCAGCTGCTTCTTCAATTCGGCTAATTCTTCCGTCCCCATTCTATAAGGCTTCTTATAGATGGGTCCTACTCCGGGCACGAGCTCGATGATGAACTCAATGTCACGGTCAGGGGGCATTCCCGGTAGTTCATCCGGAAAGACATCAGGATACTCACATACCACCAGTACTTGATCTAGCCCAACTCCAGACAGACAGTTGACTTTAGCGGCTTGAGCAGAAGAGGAGTTGGAAGCAAACTTGACTTCGACTCCTTGGTCATTGGTCACAATGACTGTCCAATTGGCATAGTCTAACAAGCCTTGGTGCTTGCTGAGCCAATTCATGCCTAGGATCACATCCAAGCCTTGCGATCTTAGGACGATAAGGTCTGCTAGGAAGTCTACACCGTTAATGGTAATACCGACTCCTTTACAGCCTATCTTGGCTCTCATCTCGGCTCCGGGGGTTTGTACCACCATAGGGTTATTCAGGGGTGTAGGGGTCATGCCACTTTTTAATGCAAATCTTTGAGTGACAAATGAATGCGTTGCTCCAGAATCAAACAAGACAGTTGCAGGTGCTGAGTTGACAAGGAACGTACCCAGCACGACGTCCGGGTCTTCCTGGGCTTCTTCAGCAGTGACGTGATTCACACGCCCCTTCCCATGATTCGGTGGATTGCGAGGAGCTGGGTTCCTTGGTGGCATTCCACGGCCTTGTCCCTGGTTCTGCGCATTGGGGCGCGGGGCATCAGGCTTCTTGTTGGGGCACACCCTTGAGATGTGTCTGGTCTGACCACATCCAAAGCAAGTGACTTGGTTTGGATTGATCTTGTTGCCACCACTGGTATTGGGGTTGAAAGCTGGCCTGGGGTTGGCATACTGCTGAGGCTGAGGGTTGGCACGAGGTGTAGGAGCTCTTGGTTGCTGATAGGTTGGCTTGGCCAGGGCTGACTGCCACGGACGAGGCTTCTGGTTGCTGGAACTCCCCTTACTGACCAACTTGCGCTTGCGAGTGTCTTCCAAAGCACGCCGCTTGTCTTCAAGCATAAGTGCCTTGTTCACCAGGTCAGGGAAAGACGGGCAGTCGCACACGACAAGCGAGTATTGCAGAGTCTGATTGAGGCCTTCCATGAAGCGCTCCCTTTTGGCAGCATCAGTGCTGACATCTTCAGGGGCATACCTTGACAGAATACTGAACTTCTGCATGTACTCCTTGACAGTGCCACTTCCTTGCTTCAAGGCTCGGAACTCACGCTTTTTGATAGCCATGATTCCGGAAGGAATGTGGGCCTTGTGGAATTCTGACTTGAAGTTAACCCAAGTGATGTCTTGTTCAGCATGCATGACGTTGAATCCATCCCACCAAGCTCTAGCAGTCCCCCCCGAGGTAGTGGGCTGCATAAGCCACCTTCTCGTGGTCTTCGGTGCATCCGACCAGTTCCAGTATCTCCTCAATGGAACGGACCCAGTCGTCTGCATCCAGGGGTTCAGCAGTCTCGATGAAGGTTGGCGGTGCATGCTTCTTGAACTCTGCCAACGTGGAACGTCCATTGCCATTCCCCGCCGGCTGGCGGTTGTTGGTGACAACTTGAGCAATCAGCTGGAGAGCTGCAGTGTTGGCTTGGCGTTCCTCTCGGAAAGCTTGGAGAAGCTGAGCCATGTCCATGTTTGGAGGAGGTGGTGGTGGAGCTTGGTCGTTGGTTTGGTCGTGGCCTGCCTCAGACTGAGTGGATGCTCCGGCTTCGGGCTGCTAGGTAGAGGTACGAGTACGAGTTACAACAGGCATCCTGTTGGAGCGGTAAATTGTCTCATGACTCGGAAGAGGGAAAGCAAGATAGATGGGTGCCTAGTAAGGGGGTGGGTGTGACACTAAATCAAATCATGCAAGGGTCGTAAGGCCAAAACACATCCATTAAGATCCAAATGGATGGTGTGTAGTCGTTTACACATTCCCGAAGGAGGAATACGACATACATCCAGACACAACAAAAGCAAACACTAGATGGTTTCATATGAACCATACAAGGACTCGACTACGCATACGGGTTACACGACCTATCCTACCGTATAGGTTACAACTGGCATATCCGAGTAGCGAATAATGCCTAAGCGGCGGAATGCTCGGTCGCGTATTCCGGCTCTTCTGGGTCTTCCTCCTTGTCATCATCTGTCTGGGCCCCCTTGTCACTTGAGGGTGTGGGGGAGTGGAGGAGTTGGATACGATGGTGCTTCGTCGGTGGTGCAGGGAAAAGCTTGCGATATTCCCTGGCCGTCATCCGGCGTCGCCGAGGCGGTTCTTCATTCTTGGAAGACACATCCTCGGAGGGCCTTCTGCCTCGATATGCGATAGCGGATTGTCCAGAAGGTGCTCCTTCCTTCTTGATCCTATTTGCCTTCTCTTGAGCTCGACGAAGAAGTGCCTTGGTCTTGTGAAGTTCTTCTCGAAGCTTCATTGATTCCGAGGCCCAGTCTTGTGCCAAGTTGTCGGCACATAGACTGAAGTAGGTCTGGAACCGAAGCGAGAGTCCTTCCTTCAGTGGAGGGGCTAGTGCGCTATTTTCTTCTTCACCTTCCTTCTGATAAGGTAAGAAGCGAGTTGTCATCTTGGCTGCCATCTCCGGAAGAAGCTCTCGGAGACGGGTTAGTGCCTTGAGTGCAGCAGCCTCGACAGCGAGTGGGAGTGTTGCCATCTGTGGTCCCTCGAAGAACCAACTTGTGGGAGGATCATTTGCCTTCACGATCACTTCCACATGGTACTCCACCTCAGTGTCGCTCACCCAATGCTCAAGGTAGGTGAGGATGGGTGCTCGGTGGAACTGACACTCCTGGAGGCTATCCTCGAGAAGTAAGGGAAACCCAGTGGTCAGGTGCTCTTCGGGTACCGCGGCCATCTACAAAGGTGGAATAGGAGGGGTTAATAAGCTGATGAAATCTTAGGTTTAGAAAAGAAGAGAGGTTCAGAAGGTTTTTGAAAAGGGGTCTCATCTAACTAACGCCCATGCTAACTAAGGCCTCCTACAGTCAGGATGGCTCTGATACCAGCTCTGTGGGGACCCCGACTTAGAAGTCGAGATCACCGAATGCACGTGTACAGTGATCGCAGCGATCAATGCTCACTGAACACACAGAAGCTGAAATAACAAGAGTCTTACATCCATACAAATAGTCTTACATGAATTATGGCCATTATGGCCAAGTCGTACATAGATAGAGCCTCACGGGCTGAATAGCAAATAACTCAAATAGCGGAAGTCTACGATAATGGGTAGAACCCATGCCATCTGCCTTAACCCTACAGGCATTCTGACTGGGATAGCGTCCTAGTTCGCATGTTCGTCTCCAAAGAACTCTTCCTCATGTTCCTGTTCTTCCATGCCTGGTCAATTAAATAACCAGTGGCAAGCCAATGAGTACTTTGAATGTACTCGCAAGCAACCCATGATGTGGTTCAAAGTAACAATGCAATTGAACGATAATGAACAATCTAGCAAAGGCTAGAATAAATATTCTACTATCAAGTTTATGCATCAATAACTTTGCGTAACCTCGAAGACAGGTTGCCGATATCAACATGAATATGATTCAACTCGTCAAGTCAAGTCACCACCTTGACTCATCACACACATACCATCACTGATGAAGTAAAATTCTGGACATAGTTTAAGTAGCACCACCCAACTGTCCAAGACCATGGACACGGCTATTCAAATAGTTTTACACTCTGCAGAGGTAGCGCACTTTACCCACAAGATCTGGGGAGCTTCCGTGTCATCCACGACCCGCGGTACCTCAAGTACCCGGGGTAAGCACCCGGTCATTATCTTTCCTTTAGACGATACTAACATAGAGTCCACTCGTTGGTACACGGCCCTCGGGTACAACAATAGATCACGGGACTTGCCCTAATTTTAATGTCACGCGTACCCAAAGGGACCAACGGTGTGTCCGGTGCCCTGTAAAAACAGTCATGGTCGTCTATCCAAGCACGACCCCGTCCAGGAAAAGACCTCAAGTCTTCCCGTCACTAGTAATGCGGGCACCATGCTAGTATCGACCTAAGTAATCAATAAAGCCCCGTCCCATAAGGGGTAGTGTGGTTGCACATGTTTGGTTGGGACAGTAGTCACACATAAATCTAATCCATCATTTCACCATGCACATGATTCTACCGGCACATCACTTCTTCCTCAAGTGATGACCTAGTTCAACATCACCCTGGGGCATTAGGGGCACCCAATGGGTTCATGCAAAGATTGTAACTACGAAGGTTAAAATCACACATGCATCATTTAAGCTTCATGACCAACTATTTGCATGTCATCTAGCATTTAGCAAGATCAAGATCAAGCATGCATCATGTGGTGGTTTCAACTAGGTTACCACCGTGAATCTATCATCATACATCGGAAACAACGGGTTCCGCAAAACAAGTGTATCATGGTCAAAGGGTTGCTTGCCTGGATTGGCTTGGTCTTCAAAGTCTTCAAATCCTTCTCCTTCTCCTTCCACAACAACTTCGTCAAATACGGGATCTATACGTCACATAATAACAACGGAAAAATAAGGCCACAAATAAAACAGAAAAATCAAAGTGCTCAGAAAAATGTCAACTTATTTTTGTTAAATACTAGAGGAATTTCTAAGATGGGGAAAAAAATCTTAGTTGGAGTTTTGGAGTAACAGAATGGAATCTATTGATTTTAGAACATGAGTTTTCCTGCTCAAATTTAAATTTAAATTTGAACAGAACAGAAAAGTTTCATAGATGTGAGTGAAAGTGGTACCATTAAATAGGTTGGAATATTACAAGATTTTAGGAGTTGGAATTATTTTATTTGGACCATTATTCTTTTATGTAGAAATGTTTAAAACAATTACAGAAAGAATAAAGAAAAATCGCCCCTGTGCAACTGGGCCAGAGGGCCACAGTGCACGGCCCAGGGCTGACTAGCCCAGCCGCACGGGTGTCTGCGCGCGCACGTCAGGTTTTTGAACCTGACGGGCGGGGCCCGTGGGTCAGTGGCAGAGAGGAGGGGGAGAGAGGTGTGGGGATGACAGGCGGGGCCCGCCTGTCATCTCCAACCTTGCGGCCACGGCGACGGCGAGCTCACCGGCGAGGTTTCCGGCCACGGCGACGGCAACGGAGGGCAGTAACGTGACCAGCGTCGAGTGGCGGATGTAGGGGTGGTGGTACGGCACGCCGGGGAGGTCGGGTTTGCCGGCGGCGAGGTGGGACGGCGGAAGCTCGTCGGGAGGTCGTTGCTCCGGTCGTTTCCGACTGCAACAGGAGGGGGAAACGGAGGGGAAACGGTCAGTGGAGCACGGCGGTTCTAGATCGGGCGAAAGGAAGGGCAGGGGAGGCCCGTACTGTGAGATCACTGGCGGCCTTACGCGGCGGCGCTCCGGTCGATCCCGAGTACTGGGACTATCTGGGGAGGAATGGGTGGTGCTGGAGGGCTCAGTGAGGTGTGGTGGAGCTGCTGATGCTGCTGGAGAGGCCCGGGGGGTCCTATTTATAGGGGGTCGACGGAGGCCCGTGGTCCAGTGCGCCGGCGAGCTCCGGCTCGAAGCTACAGCGCACAGGGGGCGAGGGGAATGTGTCCACGGTGTTGCTGGACGAGCTCCACGTCCAGCTGAGGTAAGAGGAGGAGCGCGGGAGGTTCTGGACCGCGCACGCGTGCGAGGCAGCAGAGTGGCCGTTGCGAGCGGCCGGTGCGCGTGCGACGACGATCACTGGAGGGCGCAGGAGGAGGGGGGACAGCGCCGGGGCGGTCGCGGACGTCGAGGAGCATCGACTGGCGCGAGGGAGTGGCCCGAGGCTGTCGAGAATGGCTGATTGGCTGGAGCTACAGTGCGTGTCCGCACTGTTGCGTGCTCCAGAGCGCGCGTATGGCTGGCACCTTCGCGCCCTCGCCGCTCCGGTCAAAACCAACGTGCCCCAGAGTGTGTAGAAGGTCAGGGGAGGAGTAAAGAAATGGCATGCGGCCTTGGATGCCTTGAAGATGCTGAGAGAGAGGGAGGATGCTGGTGACTTGGTGAAAACTTGCTGTCCAGCAAGGTAAACTTGGGTTCTCACCCCTCAATCATGGAGCTGGGGTGCTGGGGAAGTTACTGGGGGTAGCTAGTAACTCAATGATCATGTGGTAAAAAGTTGAGGCCATGGAGAAGAGTAAAAGTGATCACGATGAGGGTTTTAGTAAATCTGCAGAAGGTGTTTAATCAGTGTTTGGTCAAGCAAATGACTTCCACTTGACATGGCACTTAACAGGATTGAAAGATATGAGAAAATAGGGTGCTTCACCAAATTTTGGCTCATTTGAAGAAACTAGCCAATGTAACTTTGGTGAACCCTAGAAATCAACAGAAACAGCTTCATCTTGATTGAGTCAAGCTAATCATCTCCCCTTGATGCACCACTTGGTGTAGCATCATAATTTGGGGTATTGATCATGCCCACAAAGTTTGAAACTCTAGATAAAAAGTTGGTAATGTAAAGTTGTTCAAATTTGCATTTGAACAGAAAGGGTTTTGGGGTGATCTGATCAAGTTGCTCTATTCCAAATCTTGTGCCATTTGGTCTAGGTGCCTTATTAGGCCATTCTAGCATGTGCACCAAATTTGAGAGCAGTTGGACAAGTTTGGCAATGTAAAGTTGCTCAAACTTCAAATATGGACATAATGGTTTTGAAGGGGTTTGAGGATGTTTTCTTGCTTCCCAAGGCATGGGACTTGGCAAGATCATCAAATATGTCATATATGACATGATAGAAATTCACTGGAAATTTTGGAGAATATTTCCTTTGTAAATATTTCAAAAGCTTGAAATATCCAGAAAGGGTTTTAGAGGGTTTAGCCCATTATTTTGAACATGACCAAGTGTTGAAACTCTTATATATGGACAATATATGTCCTCTAAGTCTCTCTGAATTTTGGCAAATATTTTTGAAACAGTTAAGTAATTTTCCCCTATTAAAGACCATTTCTGGCCTTAAGAAAAAGCTTTTAAATAAAATAGGAAAATAACTTTTAAAAATATACCTTTGTGGTTTCTAGGAGTCCTATGACTACTAGGTCTCAAATGTTCTTTTTGAAATAATTTTCTCACCCTAAATCAAGTACTTGCAGTGCAATCTCAATTCAGGGGTTTTTGGAAAACTAAATTTATAAAATACTTTTTGGCCAAATTAATTTTGTAGGAAAATACTATACTGTTATATAACACTTGGCATGATCATTGGGCAGAAGTTTTGGGTATGGAGATGAATTCTACAAGAGGTCATAGTTGACTTTAATGAGCACATGAAAAAGCACATGAAGAAAACTCAATTCCAAATAAAAGCCAAATTATGCTAAAAAAAATTGCTGGTCCAATTTTTCATGCTTCAAAGATACAAATAACATGTTACAAAATGCAGGGTGTGACACCTGGCTACTCCCCCGACGCCCTGGACGCCCCTAGGCGTCGCCACGCACCCCCTGGCGCCTCTCTCACTCTCCCCCGTGTCTTCCCCCTCCTCTCTCCCCTCCGCCGAGCTCCATCGAGCGAGCTCGTCGCCGTCGATCGCTGCCACCGCGCCCTAAGCCACCCCCTCGCCTCCCCGACGCACCCGTCAGCTCCGCCGCATCGCCCTGAAGCTCCCCACCGACGCACACGATGCCAGAAGCCCCGTAGCGCCGTCCTCGCCATCGTCTTCAACCTTCGGCACCGGAGATCGCCACCGCCCGTACGTCGTCGTCTGACCTTCCCCAAGCCCGCTTTGACGCTCTCTGCGACCGCTGTGAGCTCATGCTTCGAACCCCCCCCCCTTCTCCGGTCTCAATTACGCCTTGGAGCCGCCGCCCCCTTGCTGACCGAAGCCCACCACCGCCGGCCAACTCGCCGCCGTGGCCACAGGCGCTGTGCCTCGCAGCCAAGCACGCCACTAGGATCAGTAACTCGCTAGCAAGCTAACGCCACCCCTAACTCCTCCTCCCGTGCACCACAACGCTGTTCCGGCCAACCTCGTGCGAGCGCCGCCGCGGACGTGCTCGTCGCCGTCAACTCCGGCGACTTTTCGACCAACCAGTGGCACCGTTGTATGCGGTGCATCCCCAAGAGCACATAGAACCCATCCGCGCAACAAATGGTCGCCGGAACAGAGATTCCAGCGTGTCACCGCCGTGTGAAATTGTCACCGCCGGCCAAACTCCGGCGGGCTGACGTGGCCTGTTAGTTAGGACCTAATGGTGATTAGTTTCACCACCACTGCCACTGACAGTGGGCCCCACCGCATAGTCAAACCCAGTCAACTCCAGTTTTGATCGGGATTAGCCTCTGTGACACTGACATGCGGGACCCACCAGTCAGGTTTGACCTGGACCAGGTCTGTTGACCTGCTGACGTCAGCATGATGCGCAGTAAAGGATTTTCTGGGATTATTTGATTTAAAAACAATTCAGGAAATTCCAGAAAATGCTTTAAACTTCAAAAAATCATATAAATTCAACAGTAGCTCAGATGGAAAAGATTTATATATGAAAATTGATCAAAAAAATCCAATATTTGCAATGGCACTGGTTTCATGCATGTCTGAGCAAGTTAACCTTGTTGTTCACATTAAAACATGATAATGCACTTAAATAAATAATAGTTTGGGTTTCAATTTGAATCTTTGATTCAAATGGGCTCAAACCCTTCTGTTTATAGATGCATTAGCCCAAAACACATGCATCTTGCCATATCATGAGCATGCATCATATTGTTGCATTTGTTTGCTTATTGATTGTATCGCCGGTGTTCACTGTGTTAGGTCCTGCTCCCGAGGATACTTCTGTGTATCCAACTGAAGAGCAGTACCCGACAACCACTCTGTCAGGCAAGCAACCATTGATCATTCTGATACAAACCCATCTTCTCGCTCCTGCTCTCTTTTACTGCATTAAGGCAACAACGTGTGAACTGCTACTTGCTGCGGTAGTTGAACCCTATTCCCTTGCATGACCTGTCATTGCCACAGTAAATAGTTGAAACCCACTAGCATGTGTAGGAGTTGATTGAGCCATGTGATGTGTGATCCACCATGCTATTTGTTTATGTTGCCTGCTATGCTTAGAGTTGTGTCAGGTCTGGTTCATCTTGGTGATGGATCAGAGTGAAATGATCATACTCGGTCAAGAGAGGGAAGTGTGGAACATGTTTGGTAAAGGTATCGATGAAAGGCCACGTGGGAGTACGTGGTGGGTTGTTTCATTGGAACCGTCTATAGGACCTGAGATCTGTATGTGTGATTCAAGTTACAGCTACTACCACGCATTGGGCTCCGGGCGCTCCAAGCCCTCTCGTCTTATTAACTGCCCTTGTTCTTTGTCAAGGAGTTGCAACTAGTTTCTGGTGTTTGTAGTTTACTAGTGTTCGTGCACAGCGCTGACCCTCGGGGTGGGCTGTGATGCGACAGGTACGTGGCCGGGTGTACGGAGCACCCGTTTGGTGACTCGGGAACCCTGTACACATCGTTTGGGGCCGTGAGCGACACCCCGACCGGATCTCCCCACGGATGGAACCCAAATAGGCGATAAACCTGGACGAGAGACTTGTGTAGTTAGTCAGATCGTGGCCGACACCCTTGCTGGGCTTCCGCTTGAAGGTAATTTCATTTGGGCATTTAAATGCTATAGAATATTTTATGTGCCCAAATAATCATAAACTAAAATGTTCCATACTGTTCATATTATATACAGTGGGCATGACTAGTTTTATGAGCTATAAAAATGTTCTAGTATTTTTATTAATTCAACAAAGTTGCAAAAGAAATGAAACAGAAAGTAAATAAAACAAAAAAAGAGGAAGCAGAGACTTATCTGAGGCCCACTTACCTGCCTGGCCCAGCACGGCCCAGCCCACCAGGGGCATGCCTGTCTTCTACCCTGTGCCAGCGCATGAAGCAGCTCGGTGGCGAGCGCCGCCGACACGCCGGGCACCTCCTGCGTGCCTGGCTACTCGCCCGATGCCCTGGACGCCCCTAGGCGTCGCCACGCACCCCCCTGGCGCCTCTCTCACTCTCCCCCGTGTCTTCCCCCTCCTCTCTCCCCTCCGCCGAGCTCCATCGAGCGAGCTCGTTGCCGTCGATCGCTGCCACCGCGCCCTAAGCCACCCCCTCGCCTCCCCGACGCACCCGTCAGCTCCGCCGCATCGCCCTGAAGCTCCCCACCGACGCACACGATGCCAGAAGCCCCGTAGCGCCGTCCTCGCCATCGTCTTCAACCTTCGGCACCGGAGATCGCCGCCGCCCGTACGTCGTCGTCTGACCTTCCCCAAGCCTGCTTCGACGCCCTCTGCGACCGCTGTGAGCTCATGCTTCGAACCCCCCTTCTCCGGGCTCAACTACGCCTTGGAGCCGCCGCCCCTTGCTATCCGAAGCACACCGCCACCGGCCAACTCGCCGCCGTGGCCACAGGCGCTATGCCTCGCAGCCGAGCACGCCACTAGGATCAGTAACTCGCTAGCAAGCTAACGCCACCCCTAACTCCTCCTCCCGTGCACCACAACACTGTTCCGGCCAACCCCGTGCGAGCGCCGCCGCGGACGTGCTCGTCGCCGTCAACTCCGGCGACTTTTCGACCAACCAGTGGCACCGTTGTATGCGGTGCATCTCCAAGAGCACATAAAACCCATCAGCGCAACAAATGGTCGCCGGAACAGAGATTCCAGCGTGTCACCGCCATGCGAAATGGTCGCCGCCGGCCAAACTCCGGCGGGCTGACGTGGCCTGTTAGTTAGGACCTAATGGTGATTAGTTTAACCACCACTGCCACTGATAGTGGGCCCCACCGCATAGTCAAACCCAGTCAACTCCAGTTTTGATCGGGATTAGCCTCTGTGACACTGACATGCGGGAGCCACCTGTCAGGTTTGACCTGGACCAGGTCTGTTGACCTGCTTACGTCAGCATGATGCGAAGTAAAGGATTTTCTGGGTTTATTTGATTTAAAAACAATTCAGGAAATTCCAGAAAATCCTTTAAACTTCAAAAAATCATATAAATTCAACAGTAGCTCAGATGGAAAAGATTTATATATGAAAATTGATCAAAAAAACTCCAATCTTTCCAATGGCACTGGTTTCATGCATGTTTGAGCAAGTTAACCTTGTTGTTCACATTAAAACATGATAATGCACTTAAATAAATAATAGTTTGGGTTTCAATTTGAATCTTTGATTCAAATGGGCTCAAACCCTTCTGTTTATAGATGCATTAGCCCAAAACACATGCATCTTGCCATATCATGAGCATGCATCATATTGTTGCATTTGTTTGCTTATTGATTGTATCGCCGGTGTTCACCGTGTTAGGTCCTGCTCCCGAGGATACTTCTGCGTATCCAACTGAAGAGCAGTACCCGACAACCACTCTGTCAGGCAAGCAACCATTGATCATTCTGATACAAACCCATCTTCTCGCTCCTGCTCTCTTTTACTGCATTAAGGCAACAACGTGTGAACTGCTACTTGCTGCGGTAGTTGAACCCTATTCCCTTGCATGACCTGTCTTGCCAGAGTAAATAGTTGAAACCCACTAGCATGTGTAGGAGTTGATTGAGCCATGTGATGTGTGATCCACCATGCTATTTGTGTATGTTGCCTGCTATGCTTAGAGTTGTGTCAGGTCTGGTTCATCTGGGTGATGGATCAGAGTGAAATGATCATACTCGGTTAAGAGAGGGAAGTGTGGAACATGTTTGGTAAAGGTATCGATGAAAGGCCACGTGGGAGTACGTGGTGGGTTGTTTCATTGGAACCGTCTATAGGACCTGAGATCTGTATGTGTGATTCAAGTTACAGCTACTACCACGCATTGGGCTCCGGGCGCTCCAAGCCCTCTCGTCTTATTAACTGCCCTTGTTCTCTGTCCAGGAGTTGCAACTAGTTTCTGGTGTTTGTAGTTTACTGGTGGTCGTGCACAGCGCTGACCCTCGGGGTGGGCTGTGATGCGACAGGTACATGGCTGGGTGTACCGAGCACCCGTTTGGTGACTCGGGAACCCTGTACACATCGTTTGGGGCCGTGAGCGACACCCCGGCCGGATCTCCCCACGGATGGAACCCAAATAGGCGATAAACCTGGACGAGAGACTTGTGTAGTTAGTCAGGTCGTGGCCGACACCCTCGCTGGGCTTCCACTTGAAGGTTGCCGAGTACATGTCGAGTAAACGGCGATAAGTGGTGGAAGCGTGTGTGAAGAAGTACACCCCTGTAGGGTTACCAATCTATTCGAATAGCCGTTGTTCGCGGTACGGACTACTTGATTACTCTTACAGTTCATAGACAAGTTGATGGATACTACTAAAAGCCTCAAGACAAGTGTGAGTGCCGTGGATGGCCCTTTCGTAGGATGACGGAAGAGGATCCACGGTGGTGTATTGTTGTGGTGAGTAGAGGACTCGTGTACGTGGTATTATCTTGCAATCTGTTGAGAGTTGTAGTATAGGTTAGCCAAGAGTCAAAGCTGGCTTGCTGCTATGAACTCCACTACCCTTGTTGATAATGTTGCATGTATGATAGGTTCTGTTGTAAGACTTGCTGAGTATGTTTGTACTCATGTTTGCTTAATAACTGTTGCAGAGGAGAACCCTGCCCATTCTGATGGGTTCTACATAGACGTTGACGTCGACGAGTAGCTTGCTACCCAGGCGGAGATCTGGAGCTTGTGAAGGGCCTTGTAGATAGTCAGGCTACACCAAGCCTGTTTTATTTTCTAAGTTGTCTGTACTCAGACATGTTAGCTTCCGCTTGTGCTTGTATGATTGTATGACTTGAGTGTTGGGTCATGTGACCCCTACCTGTATGGATATGTTATGTATGGCTTTTTGGAGCCTCTTAAATAAAGTACTTTGAGTCATAGAGTTCTGTTGTGATGCAATGTTGTATTTGCACACGTTGAGCATATTGTGTGTATGATTGAAATGCTTGGTATGTGTGGGATCCGACACCTAGTTGTTTTCCTTTGGTAGCCTATCTTACAGAGAAATGCCTCCTAGTGCTTCCAATGAGCCTTGGTAGCTTGCTACTGCTCGGAACACGTAGGCTGGCCGGCATGTGTCCTTCTTCATTGATGTGTCTGTCCCTTAGGGGAAATGTCACGCGTTGTTCCTTTAAGTCCATGTAGATTGCTACGACTTGGGTTCATACGTTGATGACCGACACGTTCGTTGCTGGGTCATGTATGTCTGTCTCTGTAATTTACTGCCACTTTTGGTTTATAACTAGCCATGTCGGCCCGGGTTCTCTGTCATATGGATGCTAGCGACACCGTCATATACGTGTGCCAAAATGCGCAACGGGCCAGGTAAGGTGGCACCCGTGGGGTTACCGTGCGTGAGGCCGCAAAGTGATATGACGTGTTACAAGCTAGATCGGTGTGACTTAGGATCGGGGTCCTGACAGCGTTGGCATCAAAGCCGGACTGCCTGTAGGTTTCTCAAGCCAAACTGGTCGATGTTGAGTCTAGAAAAATTCTTAGTTATATGTAGGGGAATTGATTGTGGAAGGGAACGTAAGTCTCTTTTTACTTCTTTACCTTATGCCCTTCTGATCTGAGTCAGCCTATTCTTTCTACGGGGGTTTAGGACTAGGCCTCTCATCCTTACTAGGTTCACGTGTTACTAATCCGTCGACTCTTAGGATTGTTGGTTTCAAGCCTCAGTTCAGTTTCTACCCTTTTAGTATGATGATTAGTTGGGCCGGAACCTTGATATGATATTGTTGAGTGGCTATGCTATCATTTGTATGATGTCTCAAAATGTTTTTTGAGCATTTACAGTTGTTATGCTGCCCGATTTCTTCCAGAAATACTAATGCCTTAGCATTACTTCGTGTTTCAGATGTCTGGCCGCACACCTCACCAAGTGGTTCGTTTGACTCGGTGCATTAATGTGCTCGGTCACATGGCCATGCTAGTCCGTGTGTTGACTGAGACCGGCTACCGCTGGTATCCAGAGTACACCGTAGAGGAACAGTACCAGGATTTCAACCAGAGTCAGTATTTCTGCATAGTCCGGATATACCCTTCATATCCCGGAGCTAACAACCCCATCCATAGGTCTTATGGACTCGGGGTTACTATCGAGATGGCAGTGCAGGATGCCACTTATTCGATGATGACCATCATCTGGGCTAGGCATGCCCTGCTGCTGAGCACTGAGTTCTGTTACCTGCCAGCCTCACTTCCTAGAGAGGAAGGCTACTACACTGGTCTGTATACTGATGCTGCTCATGAGGAGCCACTGCTTCAGACTACTGTCCAGATGCTGGAGGATAGGGACCGTGAGGTCCGTGCCCTCCGGATGGAGCTCTATAACACTCGAGCCGCCCACTAGACTACTTTGACACGGCTTGCACCTACTGTGCACGCCGGATATCTGGATATGCGGGATTTGTATCCCGTGCGGACTCTTCTGCCTGATCGTATGGATTGGCGTGATGTTGGGGGTATTACACCTCCACGTGGGCGTCGGTTACCACCAGCATCAGGCCCGAGGCCACATCCATGTCCCTATGGTCCACAGCCTTCGAGTGCTCAAGAGTTTCAAGATCCATCTGTTCCACTTCCAGTCTACGGTGGTAATCTTTACGAAGATTACTACGGGAATGTCTGAGCTAGACCGTGGCAGTAGTAGTATCGTAATAGTTGTATTTCCACAGTCCTGCGCGTCTTGTGGAATATGACTTAGTTTGTACTGAGTTCCGGAGGCGTAGTTAAATAATGTATAGGAGCATGGAATGCCTCTGATGAGATATATCGTCTTTCACCGCAGTTGTACTTTAGCCTTGGCTTGTACTAAACTATGTATGGTGTGTATGACCACTGGTGTATATATGGCAGTTTCTATATTACCATGTCGTATGGATGAACATCTCTGCATTCCATGTCATCCATTACATTCTGCACTCCTATGTCAAGTTTTTGCCATCCTTGTCTAAACCGTTGTTTTGTTTTCCTAAGATGGTCAACACTCGTAGCACTCCTGCTGCTCAGGAGCAGGGTGAGGCTAGTGGGGCTAGAGATGAGAATCTGCCCCAGCCACCCTCCCTGGCTGACGTTATGCTCAAGGCAGAACGAAACAAGAGAGAGACCAACCGTCTGCTGGAAGGCATAGAGCAGAACACTGGGTTTCGTCAGAGGAATGACGTGGTGTCAATCAATGACTTTATCAAGATGTGCCCACCTAAGTTCCATCATTCCACTGAACCTCTGGATGCGGATGACTGGCTATGTCGTATCACCCACAAGCTACACTCTGCCCGTGTGGCCGAAGCTGGCAAGGTTATCTACGCCGCCTACCATCTTGAGGGCCCTGCCAGTCTATGGTGGGAAAACTTTGAGGTTATGTGTCCCGCTGGCCAAATCACTACTTGGGCTGAGTTCAGTGAGGCATTACGTGAACATCACATTCCGGAAGGTCTCATGGATCACAAGCGGGAGGAATTCTGCAATTTCACCCTGGGCCGGTTAACCGTGGATGGCTATAGTCGCGAGTTTGGTAACTTGGCACACTATGCACCCGAGGAAGTATCAACCGATGCCAAGAAGCAGGCGAGGTTCCGTAAGGGACTCAGCCCTGAACTTGGCCGAGATCTACGTTTACACGAGTGCACCTCCTTCCAGAAGTTGGTGAACAAAGCTATCAGTGCTGAGACGGGCCAGACTGATTTCGAAGCCACTCGCAAGCATCCTTGTGATTTTGGTTCCTCATCCGGCTCTGGCTCTCACAAGCACCGTGTGTGGGTTCCTAACACTGCTCTGCCACCCAAGTACACACCGAGGCCATCCTATGAGGCGCCTCGCCCAACTCAACAGTATGCACCTGCCAAGACTTATGGAGGACCACCTACCAACTTTGTTCCACGCACTGGCACTGTGACATGCTTCAAGTGTGGAGAACCGGGGAACTACATGCATGAGTGTCCTCAGAACCAGCCAAGAAAACCCGTTGGCCGTGGTAAGCCAACCGGCAAGGTGAACTATGTCAAGCCAATCCCCACTGCATGTGGTCATGTCAACTATGTCTCTGCTGAGGAAGCTTATGAGGATCCTAACGTCGTCCTTGGTACGCTTCTTGTTAACTGCCATCCGGCATCTGTTCTTTTCGATACTGGAGCATCTCATTCATTCATATCTGAGAGCTATTCCCGAATGCACAACATGACTTTTTGTGACATGCCTACCACCATGGAAATTCAAACTCCCGGCTCTAGATGGAAAACCTCTAGAGTATGCCATGGAAATGAAATTCTTTTTGATAGACTTGTTTTCCTTGCATCACTAATCGCTCTCAAGTCCTCAGACATAAACATCATTTTGGGTATGGGCTGGATGACAGCTCATTACGCCAAGATTGATTGCTACACTAGGACCGTTCAACTTACACACCCATCCGGCAAGACAGTCAATGTCTTGACCCGAATGGCTGAGCGTCAGCTATACTCTCTTAATGCCAGCCCTTTACCAGAACTCGAAGATATTCTGGTAGTCCGTGACTTTCTGGATATTTTTCCGGAAGAACTGCCAGGTGTTCCACCTGACAGAGATGTCGAGTTCGTGATAGATCTTATTCCAGGAACTGTCCCAATCTCTAGGAGACCTTATAAGATTGCACCCCTAGAATTAGCTGAGCTTAAGAAACAACTCGATGAGTCCTTGAAAAAGGGTTTCATCCGTCCTAGTTCTTCCCCTTGGGCTTGTCCCGTCCTCTTCGTCAAGAAGAAGGATGGAACGGAACGGATGGCTGTAGATTACCGACCTGTCAATCTGGTCACCATAAAGAACAAGTATCCGCTCCCCAGGATCAACGACCTGTATGATCAGCTCGTTGGATCCTCAGTCTTTTCCAAAATGGATTTGAGGTTGGGTTACCGTCAAATTAAAATCAAGAACAGGGACATTCCCAAGACGGCTTTTGTTACTCGTTATGGCCAAGACGAGTACACCGTCATGTCCTTTGGGTTAACCAATGCCCCAGCCACCTTCTCCCGGCTAATGAATTCTATATTCATGGAGTATTTGGATAAGTTCGTCGTGGTATACCTCGATGATATACTCATCTACTCCAAGAACAAGAAAGATCATGCTGAGCATCTAAGGCTGGTATTGACGAAACTTTGAGAGCACCGCCTTTATGCCAAATTCTCTAAATGTGAATTCTAGTTGCCGGAAGTGACCTATCTAGGTCATGTGATCTCTGGCAAGGGTATTGCCGTCAATCCCGAGCGAGTTTAAGCCGTCCTTGATTGGACTCCCCCTGAATCGGTTAAGCAAGTTAGGAGTTTCCTTGGCTTAGCGAGCTATTGCCGACGCTTCGTCGAGAATTTCTCCAAGGTTGCTAAACCTCTAACTGAACTCCTCAAGAAAGATAGAAAGTTTGAGTGGACCCCACAGTGCGAGTCCAGCTTTCAGGAACTGAAAAGACGCCTGACATCTGCACCCATACTGGTACCACCAGACTTTTCCAAGGACTTTATTTTCTACTGCGACGCCTCGCGACAAGGACTGGGTTGCATACTCATGCAAGATCGTCAAGTGATCGCATACGCATCTTGGCAGTTGCGTCCACATGAGGATAACTATCCTACACATGATCTAGAGCTTGCAGCTGTAGTCCACGCGCTCAAAACGTGGTGACATTACCTTCTTGGTAATCGCTGTGAAATCTTCACTGATCACCAAAGCCTAAAATACATCTTCACCCAACCGGATCTAAATCTCAGGCAAAGACGTTGGGTTGAGTTGCTCACAGATTACGACTTAGGAATCACTTACACCCCCGGGAAGGCCAATGTCATGGCTGACGCACTAAGTCGTAAGTTTTATTGTAACAACCTGATGTTACAACAAGGGCAACCACTTCTCCACGAGGAATTTCGGAAGCTTAACCTTCACATAGTTCCTCGAGGATTCTTTTCCACCTTGGTGGCGAAACCTACCCTTACGGATCAAATCATAGCTGCCCAGAAGCAAGATACAGGGATTTCCCGAATTAAGAGAAACATTCACAAAGGAGTTACAGGTTGTTTCTCCATTGATAACAGAGGTGTTGTTTCCTTCGAGAACCATTTAGTGGTTCCCAAGAACTGTAACACCCCAAATTTTTGAGTTGGTTTTTCTTGCAAACTTTTGGCCTTTTGAAAAGGGAATTGTTTGATCCTTTCTTTTGCTCTTCTAAAATCCCCTTTTCCAAAGTTTGTGTGTCTTCTCAAGCTTGGTTTCTGGCCTTGAAGTTCTCCTCTTGTGTTTGGCTCAAGCACAAGTTGAGATTCAAAAGGAGTTGTTTGAGTTCACCACTTCTTGTTTTAAAATTCCCAAGTTTCACCTTGACTTATCTCCCCTCCAACCTTCATCTTGCCATGATCCCAACAGGAACAATCCTCTCCAAGACTCTCTTCACACCATGGGACAAGCATTTCATCAATTCTAGCAAGTTGTGAGCTTATTGGGATTTTTCTCCTATTTATTTCATTCCAAAAACAATTCTGTCTTTTATAGTGGACCTTGGTGATTTACAAAGGAACCACAATTTTCATCTACCTATTTGGCTCCAAACCAACTCTCCTAGATAGTCCTTAGTACCCACAACCTAGATCCATCTTGTTTTACTGGTCCATAGTTCAAAATTTTCAAATTTCACCTATTGCAAGTTTGGACCAGATTTGCAAAATTTGGTGAAATTCATATTTATCTTCATCCAAAATTTCTGTGAAAAATCATGCAGCCTCTAGATACATCAAGAGGCCACTCCACCAAAAATCAGCTCCAGAGACATTGCACAAATACCAGAATCATTTCATCAAACACCTAGACTACCCTGAACTGTTAGTTGTTAACTGAAACTATCGACGGTTTAACACTTCGTCAGTTTCGTCAGTTTCGACAGTCGTCGGGCGCGGCGACAAAACCTCGTCTGTGCTTCCTTGGCTCGACGCTGCACTGCAGCTTCTCCTTATCCAAGCGCCGCACGGTTGCTTGGCCGTTTCTGGGCGTCGGTGGCGCCCTGGCTCGACCGCGCCGGCGGCTACCACGGCCACAGCGGCGCCCGTGGCGGCTCACAGAAGCAAGGCCGCAGCTCCACGCCGTTTCGCGCCGCCCAGACCACCCCAGTGCCCTGCGTGTCCTTCTCCACAGCCAGCGCACGCCTGGCACGCCGTTGCCGTGGCCTGGCACGCGCAGAGCGCCGTTTCTGCCGCCGACGTGCCGCACGGCCGTTCCGTCGGTGACAGGTCGTAACTCTACCTCTCCTGCTAGGTTAGGCGCGGGAATGGAACCACAACAGCTCCTGGAAGATGCTCAAGCTCCTAACCCCGCCGTCCGACCACTGCAGCGCCGTAATTGGCTCACCGGACTTATCCATTCACGGCAGCCACCTCGAGCCGCCTATAAAAGGCACCCCCGAGCTCGTGCTCGAGCACACACGCCTCCACTACGTCCCTAGACCACGCCCAACCTCTGGAAGAGCCCCGAGAGGCTTTTCTTCCCCGGCTCCGGCCAGCTGCATCCGCCTCGGGCTCCAGCTCCGTTCACTCCGGTGTGGGCTTCTCCTCCACCGTGAACTTGAACGTAGCACCCTGGCGTTCACCTAGTCCTAACCCCAAACTCAATTTCACTCCAGAAACCTTCTCCGACGAGATCCACGACCACCCGAGCTGCCGTCCGCCGGAGATAAGCTCGCCGTCGGCGCGGGACTCGCCGGCACCCAACTCCACCACCGTTCGACGCGGAAGACCACCGTGAAGCCATAGGTACCACTCCCCTCCCCTATCTCGCCGTGGATAGACGCCGGCGATCACCGCAGCACCGGCGCCGGCGCGGCTCTGTTTCTTTTTTCAAACCTGACAGGTGGGGTCCCTTTGTTAGCCTCTCACATCTCCCCCTCGAACCGTTTTCTGTTGGCGTATTTTAGCAAAGTGCGTTTTCCCTCTGCGGGTGACGTACTTCGTACCGGTTTGCTTTGTCCTTTTCTGTTCTAGCCCCTGGATCTTTTCTGTTTCATTACAGATGGGTCCCTAGACAGAAACCTTAATATCTTTTAAACTAAAAGTGATTTTGAGTTGATTCTTTTTCTGTCCACTTTGATTTTCTGTCTAGTTTTTTGTCATATTTATGTGGAAATATTTTAAGCAACTTTATTTGCACGCGCGGTTTTTATGTTAGTATGTATTTGTTTGAATACATAGATACCGGAGGCCGTGACGGAGACGCGAACCGCACCGAGTTAGGCTCCGACTTTTTAGAACCAGGCAACCATGTTTGAACTCTTGATATGATGAGTGTGTTGCATGTTTGCTCGAGTAGCTCATTTCATAAGCATGAGCATATGGGCATATGCGTATGGCATATTTCATGCAAGTTAGCTTCGGGTGAGTCCCGAAGGAGAATGTTGAACCACCTCGATCATATGGTGATATGATGAGGTGGAATGCTGGTATTGTTGGAGCATGCCAGTAGTTGGTCAACTCAGTATTATCGGAGATCATGTCATGATTCCGTTCGTCTCCTTTTCGGTACTATCATAGGTCGTCCGTTGGGATTACGGTCTAGTCGGTTGTAAACCACTTTCCGAGTACACACCAAGTAGAGGGGCCGGGATGAGGGTTCCATGGCCCTGGATTAAAGCCCGTCATCCGGTCAGGGGGCATGGGTGTTTCTGGTTGGGACCGAGAGGGGGGCACCCCTTAGAGCGCGCATTTATAAATTTGATCCCATGCTATTCGAGGTTGTAGCCTCCCCGTCTTAAAGTTTTCCGTGAATGTCGTCGCGGGTCATTCCGGATGACAGGATGTTAAATGGGTGTGTACTGGTTAGTTGAGTTTCTGCTAAAACACCGTAGACAGGACTAGCCCACGTGGCTAGTAGAACCCGTTGGCTATGAGTTAATGGTACAAGCTCTGCAGAGTGAAATTCCTTCAGTAGCCATGTTTATGGCCTAGGGTCAGTCTTCAAGTCAACCCAATGACCGCTCTCGAGTATATTCTCGTTGGTAACTAGAGTAGTAATTTCGTCAAGTTCATTTGGTAGACGAACTCCCCTACTATCTCTGTATTTATTTATTTCCAGAAGCATTTCATCATTACACTAATGCTATTTATAAGCCCTTTATGTGATGTCGCTCAGACGTCCGACTGTGGCATTCTTGTTATTTACTTTTGTTATAAGCCCTTTATGTGATGTCGCTTAGACGTCCGACTGTGGCATTATTTTATTTATAAGCCCTTTTTGTGATGTCGCTCAGACGTCCGACTGTTGCATTCTTTTTATTTATAAGCCCTTTTTGTGATGTCGCTTAGATGTCCGACTGTGGCATTCTTGTTACTTATTTTTGTTATAAGCCCTTTCTGTGGTGTCGCTCAGACGCCCGACTGTGGCCTTTTATCATCTATTATTTTCCTACGAGGCATCACCCAGACCCTCATTTGTTCTCTTTATTATTATCTTTGGATTTCCGGAGGATTACCGCCCGACTTCCATTCTCTACTTTCAGTGCATTCATATTTTGTTCCGGTTGCGTTTTTGCTGGAATACTCATATGCATTCATCTTGGCATTTGTTATATCTGAAGTCCGAACTGTCTTGCGAGTACATTCAAAGTACTCACCTGGCTTGTTGATTTGGCCAGATGTGGACGAAGGCGATCTCATGGATGAAGAGTTCGATAGCGAGTCCGACGCTTAGAGGAGTCCCAGGCAGTCCCTTGCGATCCTGGAGTTGATCACTGTTTTATAACCGCTTCCGCCTACCACCAAATAAATTCATCGGGTCTCACTCCGACACTCGATGAACTGTAAAATATTGGAGTCACACCACCCATTTCACTGTGACTTATTTCACAGCCTTTTATTACGAGTCAGTAGTATGCCACCCTACCTTGTGCCATATCCGCCTCTATGTAATATATTGGCGCGCTTGTAATAAAATTTGTTGAGCCACCCCTAGCTCAACCTTGTATAAAATTCAGTGTACTGGAAATTCTATATCAAGGAATTGTCTGCTAGTAGGAATATTATTCCTCGCTGGTTATTAAAGAGATCGGTCTTCCGGTAATTATTTTACTGAAGGACCGGTCGCGACAACCTTGGTATCAGAGCCAGGCTGACTGTAGGAAGCCACTAGGTGCGCTCGCTAATTGGTTATTAGCGAAAAATCTGCTCTTCAACATTTTTACATCTGTAGCAATTTTCTGTTGGTCAGCATAAATTTATGGCCTGACTATTCGGAATTTTTGTCTACTTTTGTAGATGGCCAGCAACGACTGTGATGCACAGGTGTTCGCCAACATTCCTGAGGGGTTTGTCAAGCTCCTCATCGCCATCACCAAAGTCGCAATTGGGCCATCCACCCATCCCGAATTTACACTCTACCGTCACAAGCTCAACGACAGCGTGTCCATGCATCAAGCTGTGGTACACTTCAAAGGTGGGCGTTCTGAAGCGCGCCGCCTTCGATTTGTGGGCATAGCCAAGCCTACGGAGAGGCATGCTATGCAGATGGCTGCCCGTGAGGCGATAGCTCGTCTCCGGGACATCCTTCCTTCGATGAAGACTCGTCGCTTCCGTTACCTCCCATGCCACGTGCCTTATACGTGCCACTATGCATTTGCATGCGCAAATGGGGAGCGTGACGAAGCCATTGAATCAATGGTTGAATACCTCAAGGCTCTTGAGGCAGCCTTTGATAACCTGGTGGCCGCCCGTATGGAGATGGTCCAGAGTGGCTCCGCCAACAGGAGGGAGCTGCTCTATACCGCACCACTGATGACTTTCGTCTCGTCCGCCGCATCCTATGCACCTTCCATTGTAGCCACCGCTCGTCGTCTGCCTACCACTAAGGAGTTTGACCAAGTCATTGCTCCTACTCCAGTCAGAGCTGCACCGCCTGCTGCACCTGCTTCGACACCTCGTACTCATACTCCGCGCCTAGAGCCCATCAGTGAGGAGGAAGTTGAGTCTCCAGCACCACTGGGCCTTACCCTTGGCAGGCCGAGGGAAATCTTCAACATCTCTGACTAGCGCGTCATTTTGTGACGCGCCGTGCTCGCTTGTAATATTTGTGTGATATGTAAAATAGGTTGATGGGAGTAGTCTGTTTGCGCATCATGTAGGACCTTGGAGGAGTGCACTAGTTTCTAATAACATGTCAGGATGTGTACGCACACCCTGAGTGACGTATGTATAATTAGGGTATGCGTGTAACATATGTACTAGCAGCCTTCTCCGTGTGCAATCGACCAGTTTATTTCAAAAATCTTTTTCGAGCTCGTGTTTGACCGTTTTGCAAAATCTTGGTTTATTTTGCTGCTCGGTTCTTCTCAGGTTTTCTGCTTTGTTACCCCAGAGTAAGAAATGACTCGTCCCTGGACACGTTCCATGCCGAGTCCGCCGGAGGAAAATTATGGCACGCCGAGAAACAACAATTTCTCACAGGGGCAGTCAAGTCAGCAAGGCAGTGAGACAGCATTTTCTCAAGTATGCCGCCTTTATGAGCAAAGTCAGCAACAGCACCAAGAAATGATGAACCATGTCATTAACATGGCAAATCACCGCGAACCATACCAGCAGCACTCAAAATTGTCTGAATTTCAGAAGACGCGTCCAACAACATTTTCACACACAGACAAGCTTGTGGTTTGGACGCGACCAGTATCGGCATAGAGGAGAGGTATTTCTTCAAATCTTGTAGTGCTGCTTCGGCTTCTGGAGTCCACTCCGTTGGGCCCGCCTTTTTCAATATCTTAAAAAAGGGAAGGGCACACTCGGTAGATTTGGAGATAAACCTGGTCATGGCGGCAACGCAGCCAGCAAGCCGACGCACATCCTTGATCTGCCTGGGTGCTTCAATCTGCTCGATGGCTTTGATCTTGTCTGGATTCGCCTCAATCCCACGTTGTGACACGAAGAAACCGAGAAGATTGCCGGACGGAACGCCGAAGACACACTTCTCAGGGTTCAGCTTAAGGTTGATCTTGCACAAATTCACAAACGTCTCTTCCAAATCTTGTACGAGTGTTGCTTTGTCCTTGGTTTTGACCACTATATCATCCATATAGGTTTCCATATTTCTATGTAGCCGAGGCTCAAAACCAATTTGGACTGCTCTTGCGAATGTTGAGCCAGCACTCTTCAACCCAAAAGGCATCCGTATGAAACATTACGTACCACATGGGGTGATAAATGTTGTCTTCTCTTCATCTTCTCTTGTCATGAAGATTTGATGGTAGCCTGAGTAAACGTCGAGGAATGATAACAAGTCACACCCGGCCGTGGAGTCTAGAATCTGGCAATGCGCGGCAACGGGTAACGGTCCTTTGGACAAGCCTTATTGATGTCTGTGTAATCAATACTTAGTCTCCACTTCCCATTTGCCTTGCGCACCACCACCGGATTGGCCAACCACGTTGGATGGAGTACTCCTCTCACTAAGACTGCCACCTCTAACTTCCTGGTTTCCTCTCTTATGAACTCTTGCCACTCCAGAGCTTGCTTCTTGACGTTCTGCTTGACGGGTCGCGCATGAGGGTAGACAGCAAGATGGTGCTCAATCACCTCCCTGGGAACGCCAAGGATGTCGGATGCTTGCCACGCAAACGCGTCTGATGTCTACTACGCAACCTTCTTCTTGTAGACGTTGTTGGGCCTCCAAGTGCAGAGGTTTGTAGGACAGTAGCAAATTTCCCTCAAGTGGATGACCTAAGGTTTATCTATCCGTGGGAGGCGTAGGATGAAGATGGTCTCTTTCAAACAACCCTGCAACCAAATATCAAAGAGTCTCTTGTGTCCCCAACACACCCAATACAACGGTAAATTGTATAGGTGCACTAGTTCAGCGAAGAGATGGTGATACAAGTGCAATATGGATGGTAGATATAGATTTTTGTGATATGAAAATATAAAAACAACAAGGTAACTAATGATAAAAGTGAGCATAAATAGTGTTGCAATGCTTTGAAACAAGGCCTAGGGTTCATACTTTCACTAGTGGAAGTTCTCTCAACAAGGATAACATAATTGTATCATATAACTATCCCTCAACATGCAACAAAGAGTCACTCCAAAGTCACTAATAGCGGAGAACAAACGAATAGATTATTGTAGGGTACGAAACCACCTCAAAGTTATTCTTTCTGATCGATCTGTTCAAGAGTCCGTAGTAAAATAACACGAAGCTATTCTTTCCGTTCGATCTATCATAGAGTTCGTACTATAATAACACCTTAAGATACAAATCAACCAAAACCCTAATGTCACCTAGATACTCCATTTTCACCTCAAGTATCCATGGGCATGATTATACGATATGCATCACACAATCTCAGATTCATCTATTCAACCAACACAAAGTACTTCAAAGAGTGCCCCAAAGTTTCTACCGGAGAGTCAAGATAAAAACGTGTGCCAACCGCTATGCATAGATTCCCAAGGCCACGGAACCCGCAAGTTGATCACCAAAACATACATCAAGTAGATCACGTGATATCCCATTGTCACCACTGATAAGAACATGCAAGACATACATCAAGTGTTCTCAAATCCTAAAAGACTCAATCCGATAAGATAACTTCAAAGGGAAAACTCAATTCATCACCAGAGAGTAGAGGGGGAGAAACATCATAAGATCCAACTATAATAGCAAAGCTCGCGATACATCAAGATCGTGCCATCTCAAGAACACAAGAGAGAAAGATCAAACACATAGCTACTGATACATACCCTCAGCCCCGAGGGTGAACTACTCCCCCCTCATCATGGAGAGCACCGGGATGATGAAGATGGCCACCGGAGAGGGATCCCCCCCCCTCCGGCAGGGTGCCAAAACGGGTGTAGATTGGTTTTCGGTGGCAACAGAGGCTTTCGGCGGCGGAACTTCCGATCTAGGTTATTTTCTGGAGGTTTCTCTATATATAGGGGGTGTTGGAGTCGGGAACAAGTAAAGGGGGTCTCCAGGCTGTCCACGAGGCAGGGGCGCGCCCAGGGGGCGCCCCCTACCCTCGTGGGCAGCCTGTGGACCTTCTGGTCCTCCTCCGGTACTCCCTGGGCTTCTTCTAGTCCAAAAACTGCCTCCGTTGAGTTTCAGGTCAATTGGGCTTCGTTTGGTATTCCGTTTCCGCGAAACTCAAAAACATGGGGAAAACAGAAACTGGCACTGGGCTCTGGGTTAATAGGTTAGTCCCAAAAATCTAATAAAAGTGTATATAAAATCCATAAAACATCCTAGAAGGATAATATAATAGCATGGAACAATAAAAAATTATAGATATGTTGGAGACGTATCAAGCATCCCCAAGCTTAATTCCTGCTCGTCCTCAAGTAGGTAAATGATAAAAACAGAATTTCTATTGTGGAATGCTACCTAACATAATTCGCAATGCAATTTTATTTATTGTGGGATGAATGTTCAGATCCGAAAGATTCAAGACAAAAGTTTAATATTAACAAAAGAATAATAATACTTCAAGCATACTAACAAAACAATCATGTCTTCTCAAAATATCATGGCCAAAGAAAGATCATCCCTACAAAATCATATAGTTTGGCTATGTTCCATCTTCGTCACACAAAATACTCAAATCATGCACAACCCTAGTTTCAGCCAAGCAATTGTTTCATACTGAATTTTTTTCCAAACCTTTTCAACTTTCCGCAATACATGAGCATGAGCCATGGATATAGCACCATAGGTGGAATAGAGTGGTGGTTGTGGAGAAGACAAAAAGGAGGAATATGGTCTCACATCCACTAGGCGTATCAATGGGCTATGGAGATGCCCATCAATAGATATCAATGTGAGTGAGTAGGGATTGCCATGCAACGGATGCACTAGAGCTATAAATGTATGAAAGCTCAACAAAAGAAACTAAGTGGGTGTGCATCCAACTTGCTTGGTCATGAAGACCTAGGGCATTTGAGGAAGCCCATCGTTGGAATATACAAGCCAAGTTCTATAATGAAATTCCCACTAGTATGTGAAAGTGACAAAACAAGAGACTCTCTATCATGAAGATTATGGTGCTACTTTGAAGCACTAGTGTGGAAAAAGATAGTAGCATTGTCTGTTCTCTCTTTTTCTCTCATTTTTATTTCTCTTTTCCCCTTTTTTGGGCCTTTTCTCTTTTTTTATGGCCTCTTTTTTTTTTATTATGTCCGGAGTCTCATCCCGACTTGTGGGGGAATCATAGTCTCCATCATCCTTTTCTCACTTGGACAATGCTCTAATAATGAAGATCATCACACTTTTATTTACTTACAACTCGAAGCTAGAACAAAATATGACTCTATGTTAATGATAATGATGAAGCGTGTCATATGAACGGAACGGTGGAAAGTTACACGGCAATATATCTCGGAATGGCTATGGAAATGCCATGATAGGTAGGTATGGTGGCTGGTTTGAGGAAGATATATGGTGGGTGTATGGTACCGGCGAAAGTTGCGCGGTACAAGAGAGGCTAGCAATGGTGTAAGGGTGAGAGTGTGTATAATCCATGGACTCAACATTAGTCATAAAGAACTCATATACTTATTGCAAAAATCTACAAGTCATCAAAACAAAGTATTCAACGCATGCTCCTAGGGGAAGGGTTGGTAGGATTTAACCATCGCGCGGTCCCGACCTGCACACAAAGGATGATAATCAATGAATAAATCATGCTCCAACTTCATCACATAACGGTTCACCATACGTGTATGCTACAGGAATCACAAGCTTTAACACATGTATTCCTCAAATTCACAATTACTCCACTAGCATGACTCTAATATCAACATCTTCATATCTCAAAACTGTCATCAAGTATCAAGCTTCTCATAGTATTCAACGCACTTTACATGAAAGTTTTTGTTATATCCCTCTTGGATGACCATCATATTTAGGACTAAATTCATAACCAAAGCCAATGCCCATCATACTTTGCTTTGCGCAGTACAACAGAGGCTAGCAATGGTGGAAGGGTGAGAGTGCGTATAATCCATGGACTCAACATTAGTCATAAATAACTCATATACTTATTGCAAAAATCTACAAGTCATCAAAACAAAGTATTCAACGCATGCTCCTAGGGGAAGGGTTGGTAGGAGTTAACTATCGCGCGATCCCGACCTCCACACAAAGGATGACAATCAATGAATAAATCATGCTCCAACTTCATCACATAACGGTTCACCATACTTGCATGCTACATGAATCACAAACTTTAACACAAGTATTCCTCGAATTCACAATTAATCCACTAGCATGACTCTAATATCACCATCTTCATATCTCAAAACAATCATCAAGTATCAAGCTTCTCATAGTATTCAATGCACTTTATATGAAAGTTTTTATTATATCCCTCTTTGATGCCCATCATATTTAGGACTAAATTCATAACCAAAGCCAATTACCATGATATTATAAAAGACTCTCAAAATAATATAAGTGAAGCATGAGGGTTCATATATTTCTTCAAAATAAAACCACCGCCGTGCTCTAAAAAGATATAAGTGAAGCACTAGAGCAAATGACAAACTACTCCAAAAGATATAAGTGAATATCAATGAGTAGTTGAATAATTATGTAACTATGTGAAGACTCTAACATTTAAGAATTTCAGATTTTGGGATTTTATTCAAACATCAAGCAAAACAAAATAAAACAAAATGACGCTCCAAGCAAAACACATATCATGTGGTGAATAAAAATACAGCCTCAAGTAAAGTTACCGTTGAACGAAGACGAAAGAGGGGATGCCTTCCCGGGGCATCCCCAAGCTTAGGTTTTCAGTTGTACTTGAATATTACCTTGGGGTGCCTTGGGCATCCCCAAGATTAGGCTGTGGCCACTCCTTATTCCATAGTCCATCGAATCTTTACCCAAAACTTGAAAACTTCACAACACAAAACTCAACAGAAAACTCGTAAGCTCCATTATATAAAAAATAAAACCACCACTTAGGTACTGTTGTGAACTCATTCTAAATTCATATGGGTGTAATATCTACTGTATTCCAACTTCTCTATGGTTCATACCCTCCGATACTACTCATAGATTCATCAAAATAAGCAAACAACACATAGAAAACAGAATATGTCCAAAACAGAACAGTCTGTAGCAATATGTAACTTTCGAATAATTCTATAACTCAAAAAATTCTGAAATAAATTGGTGGACGTGAGGACTTTGTCTATTAATCTTCTTCAAAAATAACCGACTTGAAAGCACTCTCCAGTAAAAAATGGCAGCTAATCTTGTGAGCGCAAAGTTTCTGTTTTTTATAGCAAGATCACATTAACATTCACCCAAGTCTTCCCAAAGGTTCTACTTGGCACTTTATTGAAAAAAAGCTATAAACCATGATTACTAGTGTAACTTAATCATGTGAACACACAAAATAGTAGGGATAAATATTGGGTTGTCTTGCAACAAGCGCTTTTCTTTAATGCCTTTTAGCTAGGCATGATGATTTCAATGATGCTCGCATAAAAGATAAGAATTGAAACATAAAGAGAGCATCATGAAGAATATGACTAGCAAATTTAAGTCTAACCCACTTCCTATGCATAGGGATTTTGTGAGAACACAACTTATGGGACCAATAACCAACTAGCATAAGAAGGATAAACAAGCATAACTTCAAAACTTTAAGCACATAGAGAGGAAATTTGATATTATTGCAACATGTAGAAGCATAGGATCCTCTCTCATAATAATTTTCAGTAGCATCATGAATGAATTCAACCATATAACCAGCACATAAAGCATTATTTTCATGATCTACTTGCAAGGAAATTTTACTACTCTCCACATAAGCAAATTTATTCACATCAATAGTAGTGGGAGCAAACTCAACAAAATAACTATCATGTGAAGCATATGTTGGGGAACGTAGTATTTCAAAAAAATTCCCTACGCACACGCAAGATCATGGTGATGTATAGCAACGAGAGGGGAGAGTGTCATCCATGTACCCTCATAGACCGTAAGCGGAAGTGTTATGACAACACGGTTGATGTAGTCGTACGTCTTCACGATCGACCGATCCTAGTACCGAACGTACGGCACCTCCGCGATCTGCACACGTTCTGCTCGGTGATGTCCCACGAACTCACGATGCAGTAGAGCTTCGAGGGAGAGTTCCGTCAGCACGACGGCGTGATGATGGTGCTGATGAAGTTACCGACGCAGGGCTTCGCCTAAGCACTGTAACGATATGACCGAGGTGTGTTTCAGTGGAGGGGGGCACCGCACACGGCTAAAAGATCAACGATCAACTTGTGTGTCCATGGGGTGCCCCCACCCCTGTATATAAAGGAGTGGAGGAGGGGGAGGGGCCGGCCCTCTATGGCGCGCCCTAGGAGGAATCCTACTCCCACCTGGAGTAGGAATTCCCCTTCCAATAATAGGAGAAGGAGGAAAGAAGGAGGGGAGAGGAGGAAGGAAAGGGGGAGGCCGCCCCCCTTCCTTGTCTAATTTGTACTAGAGGGGGAGGGGGCGCGCAGCCAGCCCTGGCTGCCCCATCATCTCTCTCCCAAGGCCCGTGAGGCCCACTTCACTCCCCGGGGTGGGGGGGTTCCAGTAGCCCCCCGGTACTCCAGTAAATGCCCGAAACCATCCGGAACCTTTTCGATGTCCAAACATAGGCTTCCAATATATCGATCTTTATGTCTCGGACATTTCGAGACTCCTCGTCATGTCCATGATCATATCCGGGACTCCGAACTACCTTCGGTACATCAAAACTCACAAACTCATAATACCGATCGTCACCGAACGTTAAGTGTGCGGACCCTACGGGTTCGAGAACTATGTAGACATGACCGAGACACATCTCCAGTCAATAACCAACAGCGGAACCTGGATGCTCATATTGGTTCCTACATATCCTACGAAGATCTTATCGGTCAAAACCGCATAACAATATACGTTGTTCCCTTTGTCATCGGTATGTTACTTGCCCGAGATTCGATCGTCGGTATCTCAATACCTAGTTCAATCTCGTTACAAGCAAGTCTCTTTACTCGTTCCGTAATGCATCATCTCATGGCTAACTCATTAGTCATTTGCTTGCAAGGCTTATAGTGATGTTCATTACCGAGAGGGCCCACAGATACCTCTCCGACACTCGGAGTGACAAATCCTATTCTCGATCTTTGCCAACGCCACAAATACATTCGAAGACACTTGTAGAGCATCTTTATAATCACCCAGTTACGTTGTGACATTTGATAGCACACAAGGTGTTCCTTCGGAATTCGGGAGTTGCATAATCTCATAGTCATAGGAACATGTATAAGTCATGAAGAAAGCAATAGTAGTAAAACTAAACAATCAAGTGCTAAGCTAACGGAATGGGTCAAGTCAATCACATCATTCACCAATGATATGATCATGTTTATCAAATGACAACTCATGTATATGGCCAGGAAACATAACCATCTTTGATTCAACGAGCTAGTCAAGTAGAGGCATACTAGTGACACTTTGTTTGTCTATATATTTACACATGTATTATGTTTCTGGTTAATACTATTCTAGCATGAATAGTAAACATTTAACATGATATAAGGAAATACAAATAACAACTTTATTATTGCCTCTAGGGCGTATTTCCTTCAGTCTCCCACTTGCACTAGAGTCAATAACCTAGATTACACATTAATGATGCTAACACCCATGGAGTCTTGGTGTTGATCATGTTTTTCTCATGAGAGAGGCTTAGTCAACGGGTCTGCAACATTCAGATCCGTAGGTATATTGTAAATCTCTATGTCTCCCTCCTCGACTTGATCACGGATGGAATTGAAGCGTCTCTTGATGTGCTTGGTTCTCTTGTGAAATCTGGATTCCTTTGCCAAGGCAATTGCACCAGTATTGTCACATAAGATTTTCATTGGATCCGATGCACTAGGTATTACACCTAGATCGGATATGAACTCCTTCATCCAGCCTCCTTCATTTGCTGCTTCTGAAGCAGCTATGTATTCCGCTTCACATGTAGATCCCGCCACGACGCTTTGCTTAGAACTGCACCAAATGACAGCTCCACCATTCAATAAAAATATGTATCCGGTTTGTGACTTAGAGTCATCCGGATCAGTGTCAAGGCTAGCATCGACGTAACCATTTACGACGAGCTCTTTGTCACCTTCATAAACGAGAAACATATCCTTAGTCCTTTTCAGGTATTTCAGGATGTTCTTGACCGTTGTCTAGTGATCCACTCCTGGATTACTTTTGTACCTCCCTGCTAAACTAATAGCAAGGCACACATCAGGTCTGGTACATAGCATTGCATACATGATAGAGCCTATGGCTGAAGCATAGGGAACACCTTTCATTTTCTCTCTATCTTCTGCAGTGGTCGCGCATTGAGTCTTACTCAAATTCACACCTTGTAACACAGCCAAGAACCCTTTCTTTAACTGATCCATTTTGAACTTCTTCAAAACTTTATCAAGGTATGTGCTTTGTGAAAGTCCAATTAAGCATCTTGATCTATCTCTATAGATCTTGATGCCTAATATGTAAGCAGCTTCACCGAGGTCTTTCATTGAAAAATTCTTATTCAAGTATCCTTTTATGCTATCCAGAAATTTTATATCATTTACAATCAACAATATGTCATCCACATATAATATCAGAAATGCTACAGAGCTCCCACTCACTTTCTTGTAAATACATGCTTCTCCAAAAGTCTGTATAAAACCATATGCTTTGATCACCTCATCAAAGAGTATATTCCAACTCTGAGATGCTTACACCAGTCCATAGATAGATCACTGGAGCTTGCACACTTTGTTAGCACCCTTAGGATCGACAAAACCTTCTGGTTGCATCATATGCAACTCCTCTTTGAGATATCCATTCAGGAATGCTGTTTTGACATCCATTTGCCATATTTCATAATCATAAAATGCGGCAATTGCAAACATGATTTGGAAAGACTTAAGCATCGCTACGGGTGAGAAAGTCTCATCATAGTCAACTCCTTGAACTTGTCGAAAACCTTTCGCAACAAGTCGAGCTTTGTAAACAGTAACATTACCATCAACGTCGGTCTTCCTCTTGAAGATCCATTTATTTTCAATGGCTTGCCAATCATCGGGCAAGTCAACCAAAGTCCACAATTTGTTCTCATACATGGATCCCATCTCAGATTTCATGGTCTCAAGCCATTTTGCGGAATCTGGGCTCATCATCGCTTCCTCATAGTTCGTAGGTTCATCGTGGTCTAGTAACATCACTTACAGGGTAGCCGTACCACTCTGGCGCGGAACGTACTCTGGTTGATCTACCAAGTTCAATAGTAACTTGATCTGAAGTTTCATGATCATCATCATTAGCTTCCTCACTAATTGTTGTAGCAATCACTGGAACCAGTTTCTATGATGTACTACTTTCCAATTCGGGAGATGGTACAATAACCTCATCAAGTTCCACTTTCCTCCCACTCACTTTTTTCGAGAGAAACTCCTTCTCTAAAAAGGATCCATTCTTAGCAACGAATATCTTGCCTTCGGATCTGTGATAAAAGGTGTACCCAACAGTCTCCTTTGGGTATCCTATGAAGACACATTTCTCCTACTTGCGTTCGAGCTTTATCAGGTTGAAGCTTTTTCACATAAGCATCACAGCCCCAAACTTTAAGAAACGACAACTTTGGTTTCTTGCCAAACCAGAGTTCATAAGGCTTCATCTCAATGGATTTAGATGGTGCCCTATTTAACGTGAATGCAGCTGTCTCTAAAGCATAACCCCAAAACGATAGTGGTAAACCAGTAAGAGACATCATAGACTAGACCATATCTAATAAAGTACGGTTACGACGTTCGGACACACCATTATGCTGTGGTGTTCTGGGTGGCATGAGTTGTGAAACTATTCCACATTGTTTCAAATGAAGACCAAACTCATAACTCAAATATTCACCTCCACGATCAGATGGTAGAAACTTTATTTTCTTGTTACGATGATTCTCTACTTCACTCTAAAATTCTTTAAACTTTTCAAATGTTTCAGACTTGTGCTTCAGCAAATAGATATAACCATATCTGCTCAAATCATCAGTGAAGGTCAGAAAATAACGATACCCGCCGCGAGCCTCAACACTCATCGGTCCACATATATCAGTATGTATGATTCCCAACAAATCTGTTGCTCGCTCCATTGTTCTGGAGAACGGAGTTTTAGTCATCTTGCCCATGAGGCATGGTTCGCAAGCACCAAGTGATTCATAATCAAGTGATTCCAAAAGTCCATCACCATGGAGTTTCTTCATGCGCTTTACACCAATATGACCTAAACGGTAGTGCCACAAATAAGTCGCACTATCATTATTAACCTTGCATCTTTCAGCTTCAATATTATGAATATGTGTATCACTACGATCGAGATCCAACAAGAATAGACCACTCTTCAAGGGTGCATGACCATAAAAGATATTACTCATATAAATGGAACAACCATTATTCTCAGATTTAAATGAATAATCGTCTCACAATAAACAAGATCCAGATATAATGTTCATGCTTAACACTGGCACCAAATAACAATTATTCAGGTCTAAAACTAATCCCGAAGGTAGATGTAGAGCTAGCGTGCCGACGGCGATCACATCGACTTTGGAACCATTTCCCGCGCGCATTGTCACCTCGTCCTTAGCCAATCTTCGTTTAATCCGTAGCCCCTGTTTCGAGTTACAAATATAAGCAATCGAACCGCTATCAAATACTCAGGTGCTACTACAAGCATTAGTAAGGTACACATCAATAACATGTATATCACATATACCTTTGTTCACCTTGCCATCCTTCTTATCCGCCAAATACTTGGGGCAGTTCCGCTTCCAGTGTCCAGTCCCTTTGCAGTAGAAGCCCTCAGTTTCAGGCTTGGCTCCAGACTTGGGTTTCTTCATGGGAGTAGCAACTGTCTTGCTATTCTTCTTGAAGTTCCCCTTCTTTCCCTTGCGCTTTTTCTTGAAACTAGTGGTCTTGTTAACCATCAACACCTGATGCTCCTTTTTCATTTCTGCCTCCGCAGCTTTGAGCATAGTGAAGAGCTCGGGAATTGTCTTCTGCATCCCTTGCATGTTATAGTTCATCACGAAGCCTTTATAGCTTGGTGGTAATGAACTCTACCAAGTTGAGTCATATGATTGTAGTACCCAGACATTCTGAGCAAGTGTTCACTGATAGAACTGTTCTCCTCCATCTTACAACTGTAGAACTTATTGGAAATATCATATTTCTCATTCCGGGCGCTTGCTTGAAATATTAACTTCAACTCCTGGAACATCTCATATGCTCCATGATGTTCAAAACGTCGTTGAAGTCCCGGTTCTAAGCCGTAAAGCATGGCACACTGAACTATCATGTAGTCATCAGTACGAGCTTGCCAGACGTTCATAACGTCCGAAGTTGCTCCTGCAGCAGGCTTGTCACCTAGCGGTGCTTCAAGGACATAATTCTTCTGTGCATCAATGAGGATAATCCTCAAGTTACGGACCCAGTCCGTGTAGTTGCTACCATCATCTTTCAACTTAGCTTTCTCTAGGAACGCATTAAAATTCAACAGAACAACAGCACGGGCCATCTATCTACAACAACGTAGACATGCAAAATACTATCAGGTACTAAGTTCATGATAAATTAAAGTTCAATTAATCAAATTACTTAAGAACTCCCACTTAGAGATACATCTCTCTAATCATCTAAGTGATCACGTAATCCATATCAACTAAACCATGTCCGATCATCACGTGAGATGGGGTAGTTTTCAATGGTGAACATCTTATGTTGATCATATCTACTATATGATTCACGCTCGACCTTTCGGTCTCCAGTGCTACGAGGCCATATCTGCATATGCTAGGCTCGTCAAATTTAACCTGAGTATTCTGCATGTGCAAAACTGGCTTACACCCGTTGTATGTGAATGTAGAGCTTATCACACCCGATCATCACATGGTGTCTCAGCACGACGAACTTTCGCAACGGTGCATACTTTGGGAGAACACTTATACCATGAAATTTAGTGAGAGATCATCTTATAATGCTACCGTCAATCTAAGCAAAATAAGATGCATAAAAGATAAACATCACATGCAATCAATATAAGTGATATGATATGGCCATCATCATCTTGTGCCTTTGATCTTCATCACCAAGGCACCGTCATGATCACCATCGTCACCGACGCGACACCTTGATCTCCATCGTAGCATCGTTGTCGTCGCGCTAACTATTGCTTCTACGACTATCGCTACCGCTTAGTGATAAAGTAAAGCAATTACATGGCGATTGCATTTCATACCATAAAGCGACAACCATATGGCTCCTGCCAGTTGCCGATAACTTTGTTACAAAACATGATCATCTCATACAATAAAATTTAGCATCATGTCTTGATCATATCACATCACAACATGCCCTCCAAAAATAAGTTAGACGCCCTCTACTTTGTTGTTGCAAGTTTTACGTGGCTGCTACAGGCTTAGCAAGAACCGTTCTTACCTACGCATCAAAAGCACAACGATATTTTGTCAAGTATGTGCTATTTTAACCTTCACAAGGACCGGGCGTAGCCACACTTGATTCAACTAAGGTTGGAGAAACTGACACCCGCCAGCCACCTGTGTGCGAAGCACGTCGGTAGAACCAGTATCGCGTAAGCGTACGCGTAATGTCGGTCTGGGCCGCTTCATCCAACAATACCGCCAAATCAAAGTATGACATGCTAGTAAGCATTATGACTAGTATCGTCCACAACACACTTGTGTTCTACTCGTGCATATAACATCTACGCATAAACCTGGTGTCAGTGTACTAAGATAGGGGTACCTTAGTACCCCAACTTGTGCACGGGCAGTAGCAGCTTCCCGCGGCTGGGCTCACCACGTGCTCGCCAAGAACTTTTCCTGTCCCTATGAAGCCATTCAAAAACAAAGTATACAAGACAGAAGATCAAGGCCCCGGCAAGAGGAGCTTGCCGGGAAGGCCGCACCAGGCTCAAGACTATTACTTTAGCACAAGACCCTGGCAAGAGGAGCTTGCCAGGAAGCCCAAGGAACACTTACCTCAAGAGATGCCTCGGCGCGTCATGCGCCCCGGCAGGACGCGGAGAGCAACAAGCTTCCGGGCCCGGCAAGATCACTACCCCGACAAGGTGCTTGCCGGGGAAACCTATGTTGTGTGCCCGCGCTCCAGCTCATCGGCCCACGCGTCGCCCTGGGGCCCTTCCAGGGGCACGTGGCAGATGGCTGTGCAGCCTGGGGCACACGGTGGCAATCCACGGTGACGAGGCTACCGCCGTGGCGAACGGAGAAGCATGGGCGGACACTTTTGGGGTCGACAGCGACGGGCATTTAATGCCCTTGTCCCCCACAGTCAAGGTTAGGTGAAGATCACTGTTCATCCACTGTTCATGCACTATTCATGCACTGTTACAACTACCATCAAAATTACACTTTTACCCTCCTCTACGTTGACACCTGTCGGTGACCCCTTGAGCTATAAAAGGAGGCCCATGCACAACGTAGAAAGGGTTCGAAACCTAGACAACTCTCTCGCTCGGTGTAGCTAGTACTGTAGCTCTTCAAGCTCCCGAGCTCAAGAACTCAATACAACCTAAGGCAGGAGTAGGGTTTTACGCGTCCGCGCGGCCCGAACCTGGGTAAAACTGCCCGCGCGCGCTCCTCGATCCGCTCTCCGTGCTCCCTCCACTCCCTTACCGCAACGTAGAAGGGGCTCCGGTCCCATAGGTGCTCGTGGGAGGACAGTTGCCCCCGACATCTTTGGCGCGCCAGGTAGGGGCCGTCGAGGTTGTGCGAACCTGATCCGGTGCTCACGCGAGCGCATTCTTCATCAACCTCTCCAGCTTCTTCAACTTCATCAGCTACAACAACATGCCTCCGAAGAAGAAGGCTTCGGAGGTCGGAGGCCCGTCTGCGTCGATTCCACCGCCACCAGAACCAACAGTTGGTGGAGGAGACGCCGGCGGAAGGGTGGTCGCCGGCGAGGAAACTAACGGCGCCACCAAGTCCAAGGACAAGACGGATGACCGGGCGAATTGCAAAGCCTCGGTGTCCGTGGACGCGCCACGTCTCTCTCGGGAGGTACAAGACCTGCAGCGGCGTGGTACTGGAGGTACCATACGCTTGCTGGGGCGTAGCCAAGCCGGAGGATCGCGGGATGCTCAAGGCCAGTGTGCTGGCACAAGCAAGGCGCGGTCGCCGGGGCGGGAACGTGCTCCTTCTAACGCGGTTAGAAGTCCGAGCGTGTCCCGCTCCTCGCACCGCTCGCCGCCGTTCCCCTCTTCTCCAGCAGAAGCTCTAGCAAGAGCACAGCTGCTCCTCAATTTCCCTCCAGCGGCAGACAAGGCCGAAGACTGGAGGGCGACGATTCAGATCCTCATCGCCTTCGCTAACAACGACGCACCACAGCAGCCGGCAACCTCACGGCCGCGGCAAGTCGATCAAGCGAAGGCCGATGGCGACAAGACCGCCGGGGGTGCAACTACCGTGCACTCCCCGCCGCGGAAGCAGAAATCGCCGCCCCGCCGGATCAACGTCGACGACGACTCCACGGCGTCGTCGGATCCGCGGGCTCGCCGCGATCAGCGCCAAGTCCTAGACGACAGGCGGCAAGAGGACGCTCGGACTCGTATCGAGCGTCGACAGGAAGCCCGAAGACAGTCAGATCAGCGCGCTAGGGCCGCTGTCGACGCGCACGCGCCCGGTGAACCAGGCGACTTGCCGTACGCGGTAGGCTGCCCTGCGTTCACCCGTGAGCTGCGGCAAGTCCAGTGGCCCAGCATGAAGAATTTCAAGCCCGACGTACCCGAGAAGTACGACGGCAAGACACACCCCTCGGAGTTCCTCAGCATCTACACTATAGCAGTGCAGGCTGCCGGGGGACGCAACGAGAAGATCCTAGCCAACTACTTCCCGCTAGTGCTTAAGCCAAACGTCCGGTCTTGGCTTATGCACTTGCCGGAGAACTCCATTTCTTCGTGGGCGGATCTGTGCCACCAGTTTGTTGGCGCCTTCACAGGCGGCCACAAACCCCACGGCCAGGAGAGCGATCTTCACATCCTCGCCCAGAAGGAAGGAGAATCCCTGCGCAAGTACATCTAGAGATTTAGCCGCGTGCAACACAACATTCCCGACGTCCACCCTGCCGCGGTTATCAGTGCGTTCCACCAGAACGTGCGTAACCGCCGCATGAGAGAAGAGATGGCCATGACCAAGATCCGGGATGTCAGCGAGTTCTACGCTCTGGCTGACAAGTGCGCACGCGCCGAAGAGGGGAGGAGACTCCCCGGAGAGGATACTGGCGCAGGAGGAAGCGACAGCGAGGATGCCGCCCCGGCAAAGAAGAGTCGGCGGCGGAACAACCGAAAGAAGAAGAACAAGGAGGTGCTGGTTGTCGAGCAGTCCAGCAAGGAGGCTCCCGCCAAGAAGGCATAGGCTGGCGGTTCCGGCAAGGAGCCCGCCCCTGTAGCGGCAGCCGACAAGCAGGACGGCTCCGACAAGCAGTACTGCAAGATCCACCGCACCAAGGGCCACAATCTTCAGAACTGCAAACGAGTCGAGTACCTTGTAGAACAGCAGAAGGCTGAATACGAGCGTCGCGACAAGGAGAAGGCCCAAGGAGGCGGAGGAGAACCCAGCAAGAAGCGGCCGTTCAATGGCCGGGGAGGACGCCGCGGCAATGCCAAGCACCGGCAAGGTGACAGACCTCCCCGGGGCCGCGACAACGATGAGGAAGAAGACGTCGATGATGACATGGAAGAAGGAGACAACAGCGAGCAGGAGTTCCAGAAGGCCACAGAGGTTCTGTGTGTCGACGGAGGCGCCTCTCTGCACACTTCCCACCGCCAGCTCAAGCAGTGGGTGCGAGAAGTGAATGCAGCAGAGCCGCCCGTCGAGTCACGCAGACTGCTGAAGTGGTCCGGCATGCCCATTATCTTTGACCTTGAGGACCACCCTGACCGCACCACAGCGGTCGGGTGCTTGCCGATGTTGGTCTCACCAACTATCCGCAACCTCAAGGTCACTAAGATGTTGGTTGACGGCGGGGCCGGCCTGAACTTGATCTCCTCAGCTGTGATCAAGAAGCTACAGATCCCAGACGGCGAGCACGAAGAAACCGGGTCGTTCCAAGGGATCAACCCGGGAAGGAGCAAGCCGAAGGGAAAGATTACTCTGCCAGTGACCTTTGGCGGGGAGCTTAACTCCAGGACGAAAAGGATCACGTTTGATGTTGCCGATTTCCCATTACCATACAATGGGATACTTGGACGTCCTGCCCTCGCCAAGTTCATGGCAGCTTCCCACTATGCATACAACATACTCAAGATGCCGAGGCCGATAAGTGTCATCTCTGTCCCTGGCGACAAGAAGGACGCGCTTATCTGCGCCGACAAGATCTACCGGGATGCAGCAGCCGCAGCAGAGAGCAACACACTTGCCGTTGAAGCTCCCGGGGGGAAGACCAAGACCAAGTCCGGCAAGAGCTCTGGGGCCCACTCCGGCAAACGCACCTCTTCGGAGTGCTGTGCTGCCGTCGAGGACGCACCATCGAGCTCCACCGGCAAGTGCAAGAAAGGAATGGCAGCTCCACCGGCAACAAAGAAGGCGTCCGCCAGGGAGGACGGCAGTGGTGGTACCTTCACCATCAGTGCTATGCTCGACAACAAATAGGAAAGCACGCTCGTTGCCTTCCTGCGGGCGAATGTCGATGTGTTTGCATGGCAACCATCTGACATCCCCGGCGTTCCCAGGAAGGTAATTGAGTACAAGCTTGCTGTTTGTCCTCATGCGCGGCCCGTCAAGCAGAAGGTCAGGAAGCAACCGTGGAGCGCCAAGAATTCATCGCCGAAGAGATAAAGAAGTTGGAAGCAGCAGGCCTGGTTAGAGGCGTGATCCATCCCATGTGGTTAGCCAATCCAGTTGTCGTGCGCAAGGCCAATGGGAAATGGAGACTTTGTATAGACTTCACTGATGTGAATAAAGCGTGTCCCAAGGATCCATTTCCCTTGCCGCGTATTGACCAGATTGTTGACTCCACCGCCGGATGTGAGCTGCTTTCCTTCCTTGATGCATACTCAGGTTACCACCAGATATTCATGGCCAAGGAAGATGAAGAGAAGACTGCATTCATTACTCCATGTGGCACATATTGCTTCATACGCATGCCCTTTGGATTGAAGAATGCAGGCTCGACATTTGCAAGGGTGGTGCACACTGCTTTTGAGCCACAGATACACAGGAATGTAGAAGCCTACATGGATGATATAGTGGTCAAAAGCAAGAGCATAGATACCTGATCCAAGATTTAGAAGAAACTTCTGAGAATCTGCACAAGATCCGGCTCAAGCTGAACCCCGAGAAGTGCGTCTTCGGAGTCCCCTCCGGCAAGCTTCTCGGATTCTTTGTGTCCCAGAGGGGGATTGAAGCCAATCCCGACAAGATAAAAGCCATCGAGCGGATCGAAGCCCCGAAGCGAGTCAAGGACGTAAGGAGACTTGCTGGTTGTGTGGCTGCCCTCAGCAGGTTCATTTCAAAGTCCGCAGAACGCGCCCTGCCTTTCTTCAAAATCTTGAAAAAGGCAGGTCCTATGAAATGGACTCCGGAAGCGGAGGCAGCGTTGCAAGACTTGAAAGGATACCTGTCCTCTACTCCAATACTTGTCGCACCTAGGCCACAAGAGAAGTTGCTGCTGTACCTAGCGGCAACCAATCAAGTGGTTAATGCTGCGTTGGTAGCGGAGAGGGAGGCAGATGAGGAACCCACATCCCCGGCAAGCGAATCCACCGACAAGCAGGGGGCTCCACCGACAAGCTCTGGCCCCGACAAGGACAAGTCTGCGCAGGAACAAGGTGAAGTGCGAAAGAAGATGGTGCAGCGCCCAGTGTATTTTGTAAGTTCCCTCTTGCAAGGGGCTAGGTCAAGATACTCTGGGGTGCAGAAGTTGCTGTTCGGCCTCCTCATGGCCTCAAGGAAGCTGCGCCATTACTTCCAAGCACAAGAGATAACAGTGGTCACTCGCTTTCCGTTGAAGAGGATATTGCATAATCCAGAGGCAACAGGTAGAATCGTCGAGTGGGCACTGGAGCTGTCAAGCTTTGGTATCAAGTTTGAGAGTACTTCAACCATACAGAGCAGAGCTTTGGCAGAATTCATAGCGGAATGGACCCCAACGCCAGATGAAGAAGTTCCAGAGATAAGCATCCCCGTCCAAGAAGCGAGCAACAAATGGATGATGTACTTTGATGGTGCTTTCTCGCTGCAAGGCGCCGGTGCCGGCGTGGTACTCATAGCGCCCACCGGAGAGCACCTCAAGTATGTTATCCAGATGCACTTTCCCAAGGAACAAGCGACGAACAATACTGCTGAGTATGAAGGTTTGCTTGCCGGCCTCAGAATTGCAGCCGAGCTTGGGATCAAGAAGTTGATTGTGCGTGGGGATTCACAGTTGGTGGTCCGACAAGTGAATAAGAGTTACCAGAGCCCTTTGATGGAAGCTTATGTTGATGAAGTGAGGAAGCTTGAAGAGCACTTTGAAGGTCTGCAAATGGAGCACGTCCCAAGAGCTCAGAATGATATTGCAGATGGCCTCTCAAAGTGTGCTGCAATGAAGTTACCTGTGGAACCAGGGACCTTCTTGCTCAGGTTAACTCAGCCATCCGTTACACCATCAGTTGGGCAGAACAAGAAGAGAAAGTTGGTCTCCGGTGACTACTTGCCGGCGGATCTTTCCGAAGCCGCCGCCAAGGTCCCCAAGAACAACAGCCAAGATGCTGAGGAACAGTTTGCTCCTGCAGATCCAAGGGTCTGTACAGTTAAAGCAGGCGTTCCCGACAAGCCTTGCCCCGGCAGGCTTGCCGGGGGACCATCAGCTCCGGCAGAGCCGCAGGTTCTTGCCGTAGAAGCTGAGGTTCCCGCAACAGCCCTCGAGCCATTAGTCCTTGTTGTTGAGCCTCAAGCTCCAGCATGGGCACAACAGATCGTCCGCTTTCTACAAACTGGAGAACTTCCCGACGAGCCAGAAGAGATAGAGAAAATAACCAGGCAGTCAAGTATGTACCAGTTCGTTGACAATGAACTGTACAGAAGAAGACTCAATGGTGTCAGGTTGAAGTGCATTTCCAGAGAAGATGGACAGAAGCTGTTGGCAGAGATACATGGAGGCATATGTGGCCACCACATTGGCGCAAGGGCACTTGCCGGGAAGGCGTTCCAGCAAGGGTTCTTCTGGCCAGAAGCCCTCCAAGATGTAACTGCACAAGTAACCAAGTGTGAAGCGTGCCGGTTCCATGCCAAGCAAGTTCACCAGCCAGCTCAAGCTCTCTAGACGATTCCTTTGTCCTGGCCCTTCTCGGTCTGGGGGCTCGATATCCTCGGCCCCTTTCCCCGTGCTGTCGGGGGCTTTGAGTACTTGTACGTAGCAATCGACAAGTTCACAAAGTGGCCAGAAGTAGAACCAGTGAGAAAAGTGACAGCACAGTCAGCAGTCAGGTTCTTCAGAGCGATTGTTTGCCGTTTCGGAATCCCTAACAGGATCATCACCGACAATGGCACACAGTTTACAAGTCGCACCTTCATGCAGTACGTCCAAGACCTTGGCGCCAAGGTCTGCTTCGCTTCTGTTGCTCACCCGAGGAGCAATGGTCAAGCGGAGAGGGCCAATGCTGAAGTGCTGCGCGGGCTCAAGACAAGAACCTTCGACAGGCTGCGCAAGTGCGAAAGAAACTGGATAGAGGAGTTGCCGGCGGCTCTTTGGTCAATCAGGACGACACCAAATCGAGCCACCGGACAAACACCCTTTGCTCTTGTCTATGGAGCAGAGGCAGTTCTCCCCATGGAACTTGTATACGGATCTCCTCGAGTGCTCGCTTATGATGAGCTCGAGCAAGAGCAACTGCGACAAGATGATGCATTGCTCCTTGAGGAGGAATGTCTCTAGGCTGCTGTACGAGCTGCTCGATACCAGCAAGCCTTGCGTTGCTATCATAGCCGCAAGGTCAAGGCCGTGAGTCTCGAGGAAGGCGACCTTGTTCTTCGGCGTGTTCAGTCCGCCAAGAATTCCAACAAGTTGACGCCAAAGTGGGAAGGCCCTTATCGGGTGAGACAAGTCACAAGGCCCGGAGCTGTCCGCCTTGAGACCGAAGAAGGCTTACCGGTGAGCAACTCCTGGAACATAGAGCATCTTCGCAAGTTTCACCCGTAAAGCGCGGTTGCCGTGATCCGTTCCGGCAACCACCTTTTGTACAAGTCTTGCCACTGTTGCATGTAAACCTTTGTACAAAGCCGGGCGCAGATCCCGTGCATCAGTAAAGCTTTTGTGCTTCGCACTATTTGTCGTTTCCATGCTTTTCTTTGATTATTTGCATGCATCATCTGACACCTTGTGCAACGCACGTCCCCGGTAAGCACTGGCAAGCCATGAGGACCTATACTTGTTTTTCCTCCTCTTTTTCTTTCCCTCTTAAACAGAAGGAATGTTCCTCGCGCACAAGTTTGCCGGGGGGGAAGAAGGTGGAGGTATGAACCAAGTGCTGTTCAAGAAAGAGAAGCCTTGTATGAACCAAGTGCTGTTCAAGAAAGAGAAGCCTTGTCGAGGAACGAACAACCTATGAAAGCTAAGTTGCCAAAGTTTGAGCATTCAAATTTTTTAAATTTCCGTTGTCTTCCTTGAACAACCACACTTTGTATGGAAAACCTGTGCGCGGAGGAACCTACCCGTGGCTAGCCGCGCCCTTACTTTGTTTCGAGCACGCTCAACGACTTAAATGAGCTGCGACAAGTGTCGCGCCCTTACTTCGTTTTCGAGTTCGCTCAGCAACCTAAGTGCGCTGCGACTAGCTGCGGCAAGGTTTCTCGCCGGCAAGGCTATTGCCAGCAGGCTGCTAAGAGTCCAGCACTCAGCGCTCGCGGCAAGGGCCCCTTGCCGGCGAGTCCCCTAAAAAGCGTAGGGTAAAAAGCATACAAAGTGGAGGATCAAAAGCAAGGGAGATAACACTGCATTGATTGTTCGAAATAAGATTGTATATTACAAAGATAGCTTGCCGCTGTTCTAATCAACTACTGCCTATGACTTAATTGGCAGCGGCAAAGGAAGAAGAAGGGAAGAAATCTAGTCCACGCGGTCGCCTTCACACCTCGTGATCTTGCCCACCTTGGCAACGATGTGGGCAACCTGCGCCTTCAACGCCTCCTGGTCAGCTTCAGGCGGCAAGGAGAGGAGGATGTTGACGAGGTTGATGTCGGGGTTGCGGTAGATGATCTTTGACAAGACCCGCTCCAAGGTGCCCAGGCAGAGCCGACGCGCCTCGTCGGCCAGCTGCACGGGGATCTTCTCCCGCAGCCGCGCAAGCGCCGGCGCGATTCCCCTGAAGAAGAGGCTCAAGTTGGCGCTGTGGGGGAGGTTCTCGTCCGGAGAGTACACGAGGTGCTCCGCCCTCAGCGCCATCATCTCCTTGTCAATATTGGCAGCGGAGGTGACCAGCTCATCAGTCCACTGCTCCACTGCCCGGCTGAACTGGTTCGCCGAGACGGCGGCGCTCTCCACCAGGCCCCGTTCCTTGCGGAGTTCGTCCTTCAGCTTCGTCTCGCGGTCCCGGGCGGCGTCGAGCGAATCAGTAAGAGTGGAGACCTTCAACTCTAAGTCAGCAATGGAATCCTTGGCGGCAGTGAGCTCGTCGCCTTTCTTGGAGAGACGTACCTGCAGCTCAGAGTTGGTGTGGGCATCTTTCTCCCGCTCCACATTTAGCGCAGTGACTCTGTCCTCGCTCGCCTTCAGGTACAACTCCAGCTGCTCCACCTTGGCTTCCAGATCCTTCTTGGCGGTCTCTGCGGCGGCTGCAGCGCTCCTCACCTCCTTCAGAGCCCCGCCAATGGCCTGCTCCCGGGCGGCGAGGTCGTCCTCGTGGGCATCGAGGTCGACCTTCCGCTGGTTGAGTGCTCCTTCTCGCCGGGACAGCTCCTCGGCGGCCAGTCGTTGCTGCTCCTCGGCCTCAGCTTTTTCAAGGAGGAAGGCTTGCTGCGCCCCGGCAAGCTCTTCGCGCTCCTCAGCCAGGTGGCGGAGGGCTGCCTGGTTGTCGGCGCGAAGCTCCGCGGCGCGCTTCTCCAAATCAGCTCCAGCCTTGGCGGCAAGAGCCTCCCGAGACTCCAACTTCGCCTGCCTGGCCCGGTACAAGGCCAGGAGCCGACGAAGGAGCTTATCCTCTTCAGGCTCGTCGCTACCGCCGGGCGCTTCAACAACCTTCAACCCAGCGGAGGCGAGGACCTCTCCGTCAAAGGTCTCTCCCTCCACGGGTGCTCGATACGAGGACGCCCACGGGACTTGAATAAAAACCCCGTTGGCGGCCTCCAAGTAGACGCCCGACTGCTCCGTGGAGGCGGAGGGGTCGGCGGCTGGTGCAGCGTCCGACGCTCCTGCGGACTCCGGGCCAGCATTGCGGTCGCCGGCCTCTTCCCCAGCCGCGGCGTCTGCGGTTGGGGCGGTCCCTTCAACGGCCGGCTCGTCGGCTCCATCCATTCCCTTGGTGGCAGTGGTGTTGCCACCGGCGCCGTGCACTTCCTCCTCAGCGGTGGCCTCTGTTTCCATCCGCTCCGGTGCAGGAGGATCTAGCAGAAGAAAAAGAAAAGAAAGAGGTCAAACAAATATCCAAAAAGACAAGTTCAAGAAGAAGAAGCTACAAGGTTTACCTTCGCGGACTTCTTCAACGACGGAGTCCCTCACCGGGGAATCCTCCCTTGGAGGCGGAGCAGTAGCCCCTGCTGGCGGAGGGCCGCCCGCGCCCTCCCTTGGCGGGGTGCTCACCCTTGTCGGACTGCTCGCCCTTGGCGGAGTGCCCGTCCTTGGCGGAGCATTCTCCCTTGTCAGGGAGTTCATCCTTGGCGGGGAGGGTGGAGCAAGGGGCTCGTCGGGGGCGACCTTCGGGCGCTCCTGCGGCTGCGGCTCCACTTCTGCACAAGACAACAAAATATCAGTACAAGCAACAACCTCAAGCGCGCCCGTCAAGCAGAAAAACGAATACCAGACTTACGCTGGGGGCTGTGCTGGGGGCTGCTCCTCGGAGCAGCAGGTTGATCCGGCAAGTTTGCCGCTGGCACGTCTCCCATTGCCGCGGCGGGCGAGTCGTCTTCAATCTCGACCACAGGGATCTTGGCCCTCTTCACCATCCGCTGGGTCAAGGTCCTGAAAGCAAAACAAAAGCAAGATCAGAATCAGCAAGGAAAATCAGAACAAAATCAAAGAGACTGAAAGAAGTGCAAGTACTTACTCCTCTTCCTCTTCGTCGGAGCTGAGGGTGGAGAAGTCAAACTCCGCCTGGTTTGCTCCCGCGCGAGGAGCTGGAGGAGAAGGCTCCCTCGGTCGCTTAGCGGTCTCCGGGGCTGTGGGCTGCGAAGACCCAGCCCCCGTCGCCGCCGAGGACCGAGGGGCAGAAGGAGCACCCGTTCCGCTCCGGGAAGATCCCCCTCCGCTTGGCGCTCGAGCACGGGGCGCTTCCTTGACGACTTCGCTCGTTCTGGTGGCGCGCGTCGCATGGCGCGCTGGCTGCTGTCGAGGCGCCTGCGGCCTCGCCGTCTCAGCTGCCTTGCGGAGGCGCTTCTTCGGTTGCTGCGTGGGACTTGCCGGAGGCGGGGAGTTCTCTGAGGATGAGGAGGCGTCGTCATCGAGATTCAGAGATCCACCAGAGTCTTCATCAGCTTCGGCGTCCTCCTCCTCCTCGGCAGGCCCGCTAGATTCAGCGCCGTGCCCGGCGGCCTCGCTCCCCCCGGCAACTTCGCTCGTCCCGCCAAACTTCACGGAAGGCTCCCCGGCAAACTCCTCGGGCGCAAGCTTCAGCAGCTTGAGGATTTCTGCCTCCTCTGCTTGGCTCACTGCGTCCGCGGCCTGTGCCTCTTCCATGGTGTATCCAAAGTCACCCGCGGCCGCAGCTGCGGCGGCCTCCTCCATCCTGGAGGCGATGTAAGCTATATCCCGTTCAGTAGTGGCCCGGGTGAGGCCCTTGTTCTCCTCGGCGTTGCGGGGCTTCTCGACCAAGTTGTCCAAGAAGGCCAGCACAGTATCCGGCGGAGGCTCTATCCAGGTGGGGACGACGCCATGGGAGTCACACGCGAGCATCATCGCTCGTAGAGAATCGCGGGCAATGCTGTTGCACAGCGGCACCACTCCCCGGGAAGGTCTGAACCACTCCGAGTGGTTAGGGTCATGCTTGAAGAGCTCCCGAACCATCCCTTTCAACTCCAAGGCAGTGAAGTTATAGTTCAATCCAGGGCGCAGCCTCATGATGTCCGCTGCATTGCCGAATTCCCAGGCGGGCCTCTTCCTTTCTTGTAGAGGGGCGATGCGGCGGCGGAGGAAATCTGCTCCAACTTCTCCGATAGTCAGATTGGCGACCCGGAGACGAATGATCCTGATGAGGGCGATGCTAAGCTTGTTGTCCTCCGGGGCCAATTCACTCCAATCCCTACCGCGCACTATGGCAGTTGTGCGCGGCGCGGTAAAAGGCTCAGGGTTATCTTCCAGTACCCAACACCAATCGGCTCTCCACTCCTCCCACTTCCCGCAAAGCTCTCCCCTCAGGTACGAGTCCTTCTTGTTCAGCCTGAAGATCCAGGAGATGCCGCCGGACAGGGGGGCACCTGACTCTACTCTAGGCATGAAGAAGTGGCGGAAAAGAGCTACGCTTGGATGAACCCCAACATAGTTTTCGCACAGATGTACGAAAACAGCCATCGTAAGGATGGCGTTGGGGGTGAAATCTAGAAGGTGGAGGCCGTATGTGTTCATTACGTCGCAAAAGAACTCCGAGAACGGAGGGCACAGACCACAGTGGAAGAACGCGGCAAAGAAAAAGTACCCGCCGGGGAACATGTCTTTGGCGACGGCGGGGAAGGATCTGGTGCGGGGATGAGCTTTGGTCTCCCTCGCCCAGAACAAATAGTATTTGTTCCGCAGCTCCCTCGCGCCAAGCCTCGGCGCGAAGACCACGCACCTCTTCCGCAGGGCGGCCAGCTTCCCCGCCTGCTCGGACTTCTCCTTCTTGGCCTTGTCGCTCTTGGCCTTGTCGCTCTTCGGAGCCATGGCGGGGGCGGTGAGGAAAGAGGCGAGGAGGTCGACGGCGCCGCGGATGCGGGAGACGGCGGAGGCAAGGGCGGAGGCAAGAAGCGGCGGGGATTTCTGGAGAATCAAGGCGCAATGAAGACGATGAAGGGGAACTGCCCCTGCTTCCTCTGCTTTTAAGGGGGAAGTGGGGGACGCTCCGCATTTCCCATTAAAGAACAGGCCACGATCTCTCCCACGACGCCGCAATCGACGCGTGCCGTTAGGGAGGGATGCGGCGGATACGGAAGGGGATACGGCTTGCCGTGGGCCGCGCGTGCCCGTGCACTGCCTTGGGCCTGGCCCAACAGCGCTCGGCACCGTGTGTGGCCCAGGCCCGGGGGCTCCTGTCGGTGTACTAAGATAGGGGTACCTTAGTACCCCAACTTGTGCACGGGCAGTAGCAGCTTCCCGCGGCTGGGCTCACCACGTGCTCGCCAAGAACTTTTCCTGTCCCTATGAAGCCATTCAAAAACAAAGTATACAAGACAGAAGATCAAGGCCCCGGCAAGAGGAGCTTGCTGGGAAGGCCGCACCAGGCTCAAGACTATTACTTTAGCACAAGACCCTGGCAAGAGGAACTTGCCAGGAAGCCCAAGGAACACTTACCTCAAGAGATGCCTCGGCGCGTCATGCGCCCCGGCAGGACCCGGAGAGCAACAAGCTTCCGGGCCCGGCAAGATCACTACCCCGGCAAGGTGCTTGCCGGGGAAACCTATGTTGTGTGCCCGCGCTCCAGCTCATCGGCCCACGCGTCGCCCTGGGGCCCTTCCAGGGGCACGTGGCAGATGGCTATGCAGCCTGGGGCACACGGTGGCAATCCACGGTGACGAGGCTACCGCCGTGGCGAACGGAGAAGCATGGTCAGACGCTTTTGGGGTCGACAGCGACGGGCATTTAATGCCCTTGTCCCCCACAGTCAAGGTTAGGTGAAGATCACTGTTCATCCACTGTTCATGCACTATTCATGCACTGTTACAACTACCATCAAAATTACACTTTTACCCTCCTCTACGTTGACACCTGTCGGTGACCCCTTGAGCTATAAAAGGAGGCCCATGCACAACGTAGAAAGGGTTCGAAACCTAGACAACTCTCTCGCTCGGTGTAGCTAGTTCTGTAGCTCTTCAAGCTCCCGAGCTCAAGAACTCAATACAACCTAAGGCGGGTGTAGGGTTTTACGCGTCCGCGCGGCCCGAACCTGGGTAAAACTGCCCGCGCGTGCTCCTCGATCCGCTCTCCGTGCTCCCTCCGCTCCCTTACTGCAACGTAGAAGGGGCTCCGGTCCCATAGGTGCTCGTGGGAGGACAGTTGCCCCCGACACCTGGCTCTGATGCAACTATTGGGGTACACAGTATTTCAAATAAAAATTCCCTACGCACACGCAAGATCATGGTGATGTATAGCAACGAGAGGGGAGAGTGCCGTACACGTACCCTCGTAGACTGTAAGCAGAAGCGTTATGACAACACGGTTAATGTAGTCGTACGTCTTCACGATAGACCGATCCTAGTACCGAATGTATGGCACCTCAGCGATCTGCACATGTTCTGCTCGGTGATGTCCCACGAAGTTACGATCCAATAGAGTTTGAGAGACAGTTCTGTCAGCACGATGGCGTGATGACGGTGATGATGAAGTTACCGACGCAGGGCTTCGCCTAAGCACTGCAACGATATGACCGAGGTGTGTTTCTGTGGAGGGGGGCACCGCACACGGCTAAAAGATCAATGATCAACTTGTGTGTCCATGGGGTGCCCCTCACCCCCGTATATAAAGGAGAGGAGGAGGGGGAGGGTCCGACCCTCTATGGCGCGCCCTAGGAGGAATCCTACTCCCACCGGGAGTAGAAATCCCCCCTTCCAATAGTAGGAGAAGGAGGGAAGGAAGGAGGGGAGAGGAGGAAGGAAACGGGGGCGCCGCCCCCCATTCCTTGTCCAATTCGGACTAGAGGGGGAGGGGGCGTGTGGCCAGCCCTGGCTGCCCCTTCCTCTCTCTCCCAAGGCCCATGAGGCCCACTTCACTCCCCGGGGAGTTTCGCTAGCCCCCCGATACTCCAGTAAATGCACGAAACCATCTGAAACCTTTCCGATGTCCAAACATAGGCTTCCAATATATCAATCTTTATGTCTCGGACATTCCGAGACTCCTCGTCATGTCCATGATCATATCTGGGACTCTGAACTACCTTCGGTACATCAAAACTCATAAACTCATAATATCGATCGTCACCGAACATTAAGCGTGCGGAACCTACGGGTTCGAGAACTATGTAGACATGATTGAGACTCATCTCTAGTCAATAACCAACAGCAGAACCTGGATGCTCATATTGGTTCCTACATATTCTACAAAGATCTTATCGGTCAAAACAGCATAACAATATATGTTGTTCCCTTTGTCATCAGTATGTTACTTGCCCGAGATTCGATCGTCGGTATCTCAATACCTAGTTCAATCTCGTTACCGGCGAGTATCTTTACTCGTTCTTTATTGCACCATCTCGTGACTAACTCATTAGTCATTTGCTTGCAAGGCTTATAGTGATGTGCATTACCGAGAGGGCCCAGAGATACCTCTCCGACACTCGGAGTGACAAATCCTATTCTCGATCTATGCCAACACCACAAATACCTTCGTAGACACCTGTAGAGCATCTTTATAAACACCCAGTTACGTTGTGATGTTTGATAGCACACAAGGTGTTCCTCCGGAATTCGGGAGTTGCATAATCTCATAGTCATAGGAACATGTATAAGTCATGAAGAAAGCAATAGTAGTAAAACTAAACGATCAAGTGCTAAGCTAACGGAATGGGTCAAGTCAATCACATCATTCACCAATGATGTGATCCCGTTAATCAAATGACAACTCATGTCCATGGCTAGGAAACATAACTATCTTTGATTCAACGAGCTAGTCAAGTAGAGGCATACTAGTCACACTTCTTTGTCTATATATTCACACATGTATTATGTTTCCAGTTAGTACAATTCTAGCATGAATAATAAACATTTATCATGATATAAGGAAATATAAATAACAACTTTATTATTGCCTCTAGGGCATATTTCCTTCAGCATAATCCAATTGAAAATTAAAATCATGATGACAAGTTTCTTGGTTATCTTTATTCTTTATAGCATACGTATCATCACAATAATCATCATAAATAGGAGGCATGCTTTCATCATAATAAATTTTCTCATCAAAACTTGGGGTACTATACATATCATTTTCATCAAACATAGCATCCCAAAGCTTGTGGCTTTGCCTATCATTAGCATCATGGGTATTCAAAGAATCATAGTAATAACATTGCAATCATGCTCAAAATTCACATATTTTATGCCAAGCATTCTATGTAATTCGTATTCTAGTGCTTGAGAAAATTTTTCCTTCCCATCATTTTCATGAAAGATATTAAAAAGATGAAACATATGAGGCAACCTCAATTCCATTCTTTTTGTAGTTTTCTTTTTATAAACTAAACTAGTGATAAAACAAGAAACTAAAAGATTCGATTGCAAGATCTAAAGATATACCTTCAAGCACTCACCTCCCCAGCAACGGTGCCAGAAAAGAGCTTGATGTCTACTACGCAACCTTCTTCTTGTAGACGTTGTTGGGCCTCCAAGTGCAGATGTTTGTAGGACAGTAGCAAATTTCCCTCAAGTGGATGACCTAAGGTTTATCAATCCGTGGGAGGCGTAGGATGAAGATGGTCTCTATGAAACAACTCTGCAACCAAATAACAAAGAGTCTCTTGTGTTCCCAACACACCCAATACAATGGTAAATAGTATAGGTGCACTAGTTCGGCGAAGAGATGGTGATACAAGTGCAATATGGATGGTAGATATAGGTTTTTGTAATATGATAATATAAAAACAGCAAGGTAACTAATGATAAAAGTTAGCATAAACAGTGTTGCAATGCTTTGAAACAAGGCCTAGGGTTCATACTTTCACTAGTGGAAGTTCTCTCAACAAGGATAACATAATTGGATCATATAACTATAACAGAGAACAAACGAAGAGATTATTGTAGTGTATGAAACCACCTCAAAGTTATTCTTCCTGATCAATCTGTTCAAGAGTCCATAGTAAAATAACAAGAAGCTATTCTTTCTGTTCGATCTATCATAGAGTTTGTACTAGAATAACACCTTAAGACACAAATCAACCAAAACCCCAATGTCACCTAGATACTTGTAACATCCCAAAATTCTAAATTTTGGAATGTTATAATAAACAGATAGATTTGATTGCTGTTTGATGTGCTGAGTGAAATTGAGTGAAATTTGAAACTTTTGAAAGTTAAATGAGAGGGAATAAAATGACTTTCCCAAACTTTCACTTTGCTTTTGATCTCCGAGGGAATTCAAATTCTTTTCAACACAAAACCCTAGAGTGAAGATAATATGACTTCTTCCATTTATTTTAAATGATAAAGGGCTTTGAATTTCATTCTCGAAATATTCTCAATGCAGAAACTTTAAGCAACTCAATGATTTTCCCGAGAGAACATAAAATGACTTCTTCAAAATATAGGAAATATGAGTTGGAGGTTTTCTAAAATTTTCTGCAACTCAATTTCTAATATTGAGTTATTTGGTTTTGATTCAAATTATTTTTCTCCAAAAGAAATTACATGATAAATAGGGTAATATGGTTCCCTACATCAGAAAATTGGAGATAAATGAATTTGAATTCTTTTTGGTATTTTTTTAAAATGGTTTTTGTTGGTTTTTATTGCACTAGTAGGACCTTTTGATTTATTAGAATTTGTGCGCATTTTATTTGGCTGTAGAAAAATGTTCATGTGGTAGGGCTTATTTTTCCGCAAATTTTGATATATTATATGCCTATATAATATTTTATCTATTTGGTTTTATTTATTTTGTTTCTCTGGAAATTTGTCTAAAAAAAAAACTCTTCGAGCTAGCTGGGCCGAAGCCCAGCCAGCCGACCCAGCAGGTCGTCTCCCTCGCTCGTCCCCGAGCCCCGTCGGGACTCCTCCTCCCTGGAGTCCGCCGCCGCCACGACCTCGGCGTCCGCGCCCGCCACGGCACCGCCTCCCTTGCCCCCTCCTCCACGCCATGCCGCCGCTCCCCACCCCTATAAAGCTGCGAAGCCGCCGCCCCTCTCTTCCCTCGCTCTCGCGCGCCGCCGCCGCATCTCCCGCGCCGCCGCCTGACGCAACCGCCGCCGCCGCCGTGAACTGCTGCTGTTGCCGCCGCGCAGCTCTCTCGCAGACGCGCCTCGCCCCTCGCCTGCCTCGCCGCCTCGCACAGCCGCCGCTGCCCCGCAGCCGCGCCTCGCCGCACGCCCAGCGCCGCCGCCGCAACCTCGCCGGCCGGAGTCCGATCTGTTTCGGTCCGGTTCGCCCGAACCGGAGGTTCCTTTGAGGAAAACCGCTAGGTATAAACCGCCTCGTTTTTTTTCTGTTTAGTTAGGTTTTAGTTTTTAGATCGGTTTTTTTAGGGTTTAGTTATACAGTGAACGTTCACTGGTTAGGCCCTAATAGCGAGCGTTCGCTCTTTAGCTTTTTATTTTTATTTTAATTTCGGCCAGGGACTTGTCTGTAATTACTATTTTTACAGATTAGCCCCTAAAACTTCAAACGGCCATATCTTTTTACCTGTTAGTCCAAATTCAATGAAACCAACGCCCACGTCTTCGTTATGATCCCCTCTTTCCAGTAATACAACTCAAACATGTTTTTGAATTTTTTAAAATTTGAATTCAACTAGTTTTAGATTTGAACTTTGTTTGATCATAACTTGAGTTTCGTGACTCCGTTTTAGTTGATTCTTTGTGCAAATCGAAGCTCTTAACCTAAACTTTCTGATAAGGCCAATTTCACATAATTTTGGTACTGTTGGAAATTGTTTTGTGTTTCAAGAGTCATTCGTTTGTTTTCAAAGTTTTCCGAAGTGTTTATTCGCTCTGTGTGATCTTTCTGAGTGATTGCTTATGTGTGGTTACTATTTCTTGCTTACGATAGATTGACCGGAGTGTGACGAGTAGATCTATCCAGAGTTTTGAGTGCGAATCATCTTCATCAACATTGCAAGCAAGTTCACACTTTGATCATATCTTTCCAATTACCCAGTTTTCATTGCATTATTCAAACCCTCACACATTGTATCAGTAGGATCTTTTAAACTTGTGGGACTGGGAAGTAGATTGAGGTAGAACCTATTACCGGCATTATTTTCAAACCCTGGGAGTTACTTCTATGTTTGCTGTTAGGACATGCTATGCTCGTAGACGTGGTTTGGGTTTGAGTGAAATTCATGACAGATGTGAGTTGTTAATTAATGGTTCAACTTAAGGTGGCTACTTGAATACACATCTGGGTGGATTGGTTTGGGGCACCCTGGGAGTGAACCAGTGGATTGCCCGGACACCTGGGGTTACCAGTGTTATCCTAGGAAGTCCCGGGGTTACCGTGTGATTGTCCTATTGGAATGCCACCCAGGCTCAAAGGGATCATATAATTTTTCATGCCTAGAAACTTTCTATGTGCAACCACATGCCAATATGGGCTCTGGCATAGTTGAGTAAGTTGTGGGAAACCTTTCCATGATGGGCTAGCAGATGTAGTTGGGTTTTGTAGGTGTACCGGCCTATCTATCTGGTTAAGGGGACCTCTTCGGAAAGACTGTGTCTCGGTCATCCGTTTCTCAAACATCATGCAGTGCGAGAAATCCAACGGAGGCGATCGAGTCTTGTGGGTAAAGTGCGCAAACCTCTGCAGAGTGTACAAACTATTCATGAGTAGCCGTGTCCCCGGTTATGGACATCTTTGAGTATCTAGAAGTGGATTATTTCCTGATCTCATCACTCTCTAATTTAATATTGTTGGGTTTAATGATTATTTTTAATTGGGGTTGAGAGGATGTCTATCTTCTCAACAATGTTTCAACTACCATGATAGTTAATTACAATGCATTCCTTTGAAGTAGGAAAAAATTGGCTTTACGCAAAAACTTTTCCCTTACAGCCTCCACCAGCCAAATATGCATGTAGTTGTAGGCTTGCTTATCATTATCATTACAGTGTGAATTTGCCAGCATATTCCATGTGCTGACCCGTTTTTGGGCTGCAACGTTCTATGTTGCAGGATTATCTTACGACAAGTAAGTGATACGTTAGGGTTACGATTTCTACACTCAACCTTCCCGTTGGTGTTGATGGGAATCCACAACCTTGTTGCTTCCGCTATGATCGATTTGAGGTAATAGTATTTACGTTACATAATACATGTGGTTTACATCTGTTATAAATCATGTTTGTACTGTGTGTGTCAGCATACCGATCCAGGGATGACACAGAACACAGAGACTTCGGTCCATTCGGATCGTGGTCGCTACAATACTCCATTGTCACCTCAAATATCCGTGGGCATGATTATATGATATGCATCACACAATCTCAGATTCATCTATTCAACCAACACAAAGTACTTCAAAGAGTGCCCCAAAGTTTCTACCGGAGAGTCAAGACGAAAACGTGTGCCAACCCCTATGCATAGATTCCCAAGGTCACGGAACCCGCATGTTGATCATCAAAACATACATCAAGTAGATCACGTGATATCCCGTTGTCACCACAGATAAGCACATGCAAGACATACATTAAGTGTTCTCAAATCCTTAAAGACTCAAGATAACTTCAAAGGGAAAACTCAATTCATCACAAGAGAGTAGAGGGGGATAAATATCATAATATCCAACTATATTAGCAAAGCTTGCGATACATCAAGATCATGCCATCTCAAGAACACGAGAGAGAGAGAGAGAGAGAGAGAGAGAGAGAGATCAAACACATAGCTACTGATACATACCCTCAGCCCCGAGGGTGAACTACTCCCCCTCGTCATGGGAAGCGATGGGATGATGAAGATGGCCACAGGAGAGGGGTTCCCGCCCTCCGGAAGGGTGTCAGAATGGGTCTAGATTAGCTTTCGGTGGCAACAGAGGCTTTCGGCGGCGGAACTCCAGATCTAGGTTATTTTCCGAAGTTTTTTTGTATATATAGGGGGTGTTGGAGTTGGGAACATGTAAAGGGGTCTCCGGGCTGTCCATGAGGCAGGGGGCGCGCCTAGGGGGCGCCTCCTACCCTCGTGGGCAGCCTGTGGACCTTCTCGTCCTCCTCCGGTACTACCTGGACTTCTTCTAGTCCAAAAACTGCCTCCGCTGAGTTTCAGGTCAATTGGGCTTCGTTTGGTATTCCTTTTCTGCGAAACTCAAAAACATGGGAAAACAGAAACTGGCACTCGCCTCTGGGTTAATAGGTTAGTCCCAAAAATCATATAAAAGTTTATATAAAAGCCCATAAAACGTCCTAGAAGGATAATATAATAGCATGGAACAATCAAAATTATATATACGTTGGAGACGTATCAAGGTCGACATTCGCCCGCAGGAAGGTGACGAGCGCGTCTTCCTATTTGCAGTCGAGGGCGGAGCTTATGGTGAAGGCCCCTCCCATGCCATCCTCCTTGAGGGACACCTTCTTGGTTTCTGGTGGTGCAGCTCTGGATTTCTTGATCTTGCCGGTGGAGCTCTCTGGCACGTTCTCGACAGGAGCACTGCACTCCGAAGAGGAGCGCTTACTGGAGTGGGTGCGAGAGGTCCTACCGGTCTTCTTCCCTCCCGGGGCTTCAGCTGTAGGAGCAAGTGCTTTGGCGGCTGTTGCTGCAACTGCCTCCTGGTAAAGCTGATCAGCGCAGATTAGCGCATCCTTCTTGTCGGAGGGGACTGTGATGATGGACATCGACCCAGGCATATTCAGTGTGTTGTAGGCGTAATGTGATGCTGCCATGAACTTGGCCAACGCTTGGCGGCCGAGGACCCCGTTGTAAGGCAAGGGGATCTCGGCAACAGAAAAAACAACTCTCTCCATCCTATAGTTCAGTTCGCCTCGGAATGTCACGGGCAGCGTGACTTTACCCTTGGGATGACTCCTTCCTGGGTTGACCCCCTCGAAACGTGCCCATCTCCTCGAGGTCTCCATCAGGGATTTGCAGCCTTTAGATCATGACGGGCAAGATCGAGTTCAGACCGACCCCGCCATCAACTAGCATTTTCTTCACCTTGAGGTTGCATCAATGGCAAACAACCGACCGCAGTTGTGCGATCAGGGTGGTCCTTGGTGTCAAAGATAATAGGAGTGCTGGACCACTTCGGCGGCTTCTGGGCATCGAACGATGGTTCCGCTGCTGTGATCTCACACGCCCACTACTTGAACTGGCGGTGAGAAGTGTGCAAGGAGGCACCACCGTCGACGCACATGGCCTCCGTAGCTTTCTGGAACTCTTGCTCGCCGGACTCGTCATCCTCATCACGATCATGTCGCGGCCCCGGGTGGGCCTTTCTTGTTGGTTATCTTTGCCGCGGCGGCCAGATTGGCCGCCACGTTTCTTGCCGGATCCCTCAGCACCATCCTGGCCCTTCTCCTTGTCCCGCCTTTCATATTTTGATTTTTTTCTTCTCTGCGAGCTGCTCAACTTGTCGGAAGCTCTGGAGGTCATGGCCTTTGGTGCGGTTGATCTTGCAGTATTGCTTGTCGGAGCTTCCTGGCTTGTCGGCACCCGCCAAGATCCAGCAAGCGACACACCCGAAGATTTCCTTGTCGGGGTCGTCTGCCTTGGTTTTCTTGGCAGCGCCGGCGTCGTCGGATCCCTCGACGGCAAGCACGGCCTTGCCCTTGTGTTTGCTGTTGCGACGTCGGCCCTTTTTTGCCGGGGCGACGGCGTCTTCGTCCGAGGAATCGGTTTCCACACCGGCGTCTTCGCCGGGGTACTTCCTTCCCTCTTCAGCCCAAGCGCATCTATCGGCCAGAACATAGAGTTCGGCCACATCCTTGACTTTATTCATCGCTAGCTCCTCATGCATCTTGCGGTTGCGGACATTCTGATGGAATGCGCTAATGATGGCGGCGGGATGAACGTCCGGGATGTTGTATTACACTCGGTTGAATCTCTGTATGTACTTGCGTAGGCTTTCACCTTGTTTCTGGGGGGATGACATGCAAATCGCTTGCTTGGCCATGAGCCTGGTGGCCTCCCGTAAAGGCGCCAACAAACTCCTGGCACAAATCCGACCAGGAAGAAATAGAATCTACTAGCAAGTGCATCAACCATGACATGATGTTGGGTTTAAGTGCCAACGGGGAGTAATTGGCATGCACCTTGTCGTCACGTGCTCCGGCGGCCTGCATCGCGATGGTGTAGATGACGAGGAACTCTGACGGGTGAGTCTTGCCATTGTACTTCTCGCCGACGTCAGGCTTGAAGGTGCGGTGAGTGGGCCATTGGAACCACCGCAGCTCGCGGGTAAAGGCTCGACAGCCTGCGTCTTCATGGGCATGCTCCCGAAGAACTTGGCGTTGATCGCGGTGGGTCCGTGGATCGGACGACGCTATGGACATGTTATGACATGCATTGTCCCGACGGACAGGTGCTCGTGGTAGCTAGCGAGGAGGAGGAGAATGCACCGTGGCTACGGCGCCTCCGATCCTTCCACCACTGGCGTGCGGTGGCTCGACAGAGTGTCGGCCTGAGGGCCCCGCTGGCCGTGGCTCATCTTTGTTGGCGACGGCGACGACGCTGCGGATGGTAGCTCTCCACTCGTCGAGCTTCTTCGTAGCAGGAGGGAAGTCGAGGAGCAACTGCGTGCGCGCTAAGGCCTCTGCCGGTGAGGGTGGCGGTGAAAGCTGCGTGCACCGTGACGCGCTCTAACTTCTAACCATGTTAGAAGGAGCACTATCGCGGTCCTGCAGCTGTACACCGTTTTCGCCAGTCCGTCGGCGAGCATGTTGATCCTCTACATCCCGCGACTGATGCACATGGCTCTTTCCACAGCTGCGCCCGGGGTCCTCAGCGTGGCGACACTGCTCATCGCGCACGACCTGGGAGGAGCGCGTCATGGGTGCCGCCGTGGGTGCCTTGGAAGTCGCCGCGTCGCCCGTAGGCGGTATGACGCCGCTATTGGAGGGCCCCACACCGCCTGCGGGGGGGCCCGGCTCTGCCCTTGGACTTGGTGGCGTGCGGCTTGTTGTCTCGGGCACGAACGACGCCGCTTGCCAGGCTTCGGCTGCTGGAACGATGCGGGTGTTCGCTGGTCGCGCCTTGGCTTCCATCCTCGACCACCCGGTCGCCAGCCCGCGCCGGCACGGGCCATTCGGCTCCAGAAGAACCGATCGCCGTGACCATCTTCTTCTTGGGAGCCATAGCGATGAAGAACTGCTAAACTAACTGCTAGACCAGATTTTCACAACTGCGCCCCCTACCTGGCGCGCCAAAGATGTCGGTAGAGAACGACACCTATGGGATCACTGGAATCCCTTCTACGGTTGGCGGGCGCGAGGTTGTGCAAAGAGCGGGTCTAAGAGCCAGTACAAGGGTCGTTTACCCAAGTCCGGGCCGCTTGAATGCGTAATACCCTAGTCCTGCTTAGGTGCAATTTGAGTGTTCTTGAGTTCTTGAACTAGCTACGGTGCATGTCTCGCTCCAAAGATCCGAATCCTTATCCAGTATGCCTCGGGCCTCCATTTATAGTCAAAAGGTGCTGCCACAGTGGCACACAGGAGGTGGAAAGGTGTACAGTGCACAGGCTTATCTCATGCCATTTCGGGACAAGACGCATTGAATGCGCTACTCAGGTGTCCACTCGCTTTATCGGGGATGGAAATGAGGCCCATCCCGTCCGTGGCCGCTCCGTCTCGTTGCGACGCGCGTCCAAGCCAGTGGGGCAGGCAACTGAGATGGCGTGGTTGTAGGATCTTCACGAAAATCTGCATGCCACCACGCAGGTGCTTGACTAGCTGGACCAGGAACCACGTACCACCACGTGCGTACCTGCCTGGGCTAGTGGAACGGCCGCCGCTCTTAGGTGACGATCGGGTGGCAAGGGCTTTCCGCGGTCCCGCGTCTGCTCCCAGCAAGGGTCTTGCCGGTGCCTCTATGACTGTCCTCAGCAAGAGTCTTACCGGGGCTTCTCTGAGCGTCCTCGGCAAGAGGATTGCTGGGGCTTCAGGGTGTCTTCGGCAAGGAGCCTTGTCGAGGCCTCGTGGGCATCCTCGGCATGGAGCCTCGCGATCGCCTTGTCTTCTGGTTCTCATCTTAGGAGCTATGGACCCTTGTCTTTACAAAGATCTCCATGCCATCACGTGGACGCTTCCCGAGCCTTGGTTCCAACGTTGTTGATGATGTTGGAGCTCCTAGGCTAAAGAGTGGCTGCAATGGAAGCGTTTGGGTGAGTTTCCCGGCAAGGGTTCTTGCTGGGGGTGTGCAGGCCACCCCGGCAAGAGGCTTGTCGGGGGAGAGCTTGTCTTCTTGCTTGGCCTCCTTGCGCCACTGTCTTGGTGTTGCTCTGGTAACCTTGTGTCTCTGGCTTCCCTCCTCTGCCTTGTTATGTGTGGTCGTAGGCGTGGCTCTGACTGCCCGTGCACAAGTAAGGGGTATAGAGGAGCGGCACTACTTTTGTACACTAACATGAGTCCCAGGCTGAAAGTTACTCGGTTTTCTCATTTCGAACGGGGAATCGACAGGAACCCAGAAAAGCTCAGCGCAATCATCTGAATGAAACGCCATGTGTGTGTGCATGACGTTTAGAAGCCAACTGGATGCTTGGCTGCATTGAGTCGATTCATCTCACGTCTCGGTGAAAAGGCATTACCTCTTTACCGACTGATGAGGAAGTCTAACAAGTTTGAGTGGAATTCTGAAGCTGAAGCATCATTTGAGGAACTCAAAACCCTGCTTTCCAACTAGCTGGTGCTTGCTGCCCTGTGGTGACCCCGACTCATAAGTCGAGATCACCGAATGCACGTGTACAGTGATCCTAGAGATGAATGCTCACTGAACACACAGAAGCTGAATAACAAGAGTCTTACATCCATACATACCATTTACACAAGTAGGACCATTATGTTCAAGTCTAGAGTATATCATCGCAGCGGAAATCTTCAATAACAACTTGGACCCATGGCATCTGCCTTAACCCTACAGGCATTCTGACTGGGAAGCGTCCTAGCTCGCATGTTCGTCACCAACAAATCTTCATCATATCCTGTTCTTTCATGCCTGGCCAATAAAATAACCAGTGGCATTCCAATGAGTACTTTGAATGTACTCGCAAGCAACCCAAGTGTGATGATAGAATAATTATGCAGGGCTCTACCACTAAATTGACATCTTTGTGTAAAGCTAGTTTTTCATATGCAAGTATGATCAACATATATCAATGACATGAATGCGTCTGTGACAATTATCAGGGGGTTACAGAAATCACATCGAGAAAGAGTTATGAACAACTCATGATCAGGCTCATCGGGACTTCCTTAGGAATCACGTCAACATATTTACCAAACAGTGTTGTTTTCCTCAGACACACACCAGGTTTCACAAATAATGGACGTAGCCCAAGAGCGGTTACCCAACTATCCTTGACCGTGGACACGGCTATTCGAATAGTTTTACACTCTGCAGAGTTTGCACACTTTATCCACAAGATCTGGGGAACTTCCGTCTCATCCACGGCCCACGGGACCTCAAGTACCCGGGGTAAGAACCCGATCACTATCTTTCCCTAGACGACACTAACATAGAGTCCACTCGATTGGTAGCAACCCTCGTGCCCAACATTTCACATCTTAAAATTGTTGAGCCTCGCTCCCATATTCATCACATACCACTGGCACGGGGTACGAATGGTGTGTCCGGTGCCCTGTAAAAACAGTCATGGCCGCCTATCCAAGCACGACCCTGTCCCGAGAGTGACCCCGTGTCACCCCCGTCACTAGTAATGTGGGCACCATGCTAGTATGGGCCTAGGTAATCAATAATGCCCGTTCCCATATAAGGGTAGAGTGGTTGCACATGTAAGGTTTGAATAACGGTCGCAACTTAAACCAATCCATTTTGAAAACAACACACACACGTTCCTCGGTACACCACTTCGTCATCAAGTGGTTATCCAACTCATCATCTCCCTCAGGCATAAGTGGCACCCGACGGGGTTTTCGAAAAGTCTTTTAAAAGTACTCTGCCTCCATCGCCATGCTTATCCCCGTCCCATTTTTTTAGCTACTAATATAGCATCCTATCTACTCCCACCCGCATAACCCTCATAGGAAGGTAGGGTCATGCTTGATGCAAGTATCAATATAGGAAAGTAACAAAGGCAACAACCAAAATGGTCACCACCTCAACATGATTTGGATGCATTGATAATGAGGTGCAATATGACATGCGTAAAAAGGTTTCTGGAACATGGTCAAAGGGCTGCTTGCCTTGTTCCTCAGAGTCTTCAAAGCTTCTGGTCCATCTCCAAGTACTCCGTCTACTTCGTCAACTAACGTCGAAAAGAAATCAAAATAAGCAACACAACAAGACAAAAATAAAAGTGCTCTAAAATTAGGAGTTGGACTTTTCTAGGATACTGTCGGCGTCCTGGGAACCAGGGTTCCCAGACTTGCCTGTCTGCGGGCCGCGACGCGCTCCTACCACGGCCTGGTACGGCCCAGCTGATCAACCAGCTGCCCAAGACCCTCGTGAGGGAGCTAAGCCTCGCGAGGAGAACGACGTCAAGACCTCCTCAGAGCGGCCTCAGCAAGGTGCTCCGGAGGGGCAGAGAATCCAAGGCCAAGCCTGCCTCAGGAGGAGGCAGTGATGTCAGTAGTGACGCACCACGCTAGCGAGTGCCAGCGCTCGCCATCGGCGCGGTTGCCCTTTCGGTGCAAAGGGGATAGCGCAGCCGCCGGTTCCCGACGAGCGGGGCAAAGGTTTCCCCATTGGTGCAACAAGACCGAAGACCGCAAGGATGACAAGGAGGATGTCACCGTCGAGCCCACCACCGCGTCACTGCCTGGTCCTTTTCCAGGCGAAGACTGCTTTTGTCAGGGTAGGAACGCCCTTGTGTTCCCGCTCAAAAATGGCCGTTGTGGGATCCCTTCCCGCCTAAACATTTCAGGGGAAGAGGACCGTGGCCGCCTATATAAGTAGCTAGGATTCCCACAGTGAAGGGGAGATCGATCCATACACTCTACCACCACGCAAGGAGCAAGAACACTTGCCTCCTGACCCTCCTGAGCTCACCTCCTGAGCTCAGGAACCATTGTACTAGCTCATATTCGAGCCCACCCGAGGCCAATCCACCAAACCAGGAAGTAGGGTCTACACCACGCGGTGGCCCGAACCTGGGTAAACTCTTGCGCGTTCTATCTGTTGTTTGCTTGCATCTCTTCACCGACGAGGGCGAGGCGCTAGGTAGATGCGAGTGGGAGAGATCTTCGTTCACGCCCCTGTGTTCGAACTTCTTGGGTTTTGCGGAGCCCCTAAATCAGACATTTGGCGTGCCAAGTAGGGGGCGTATCGAAATCCTGCCTCTCCGACGACCTCGCCGCGCTCCCGTCCATCGACCCCGCGTCGCCCAGCTTCAACAAACCGCGACCATGATGATAGAGGCCCATCAGACGCGTGCAGAAGCCCGTGGCGCCTGCACCGCTCGGGCATCGCCCTTCGGCCGTGGGACTCGCTGTCACCCGGCCTTGATCGGGGCCGACGGCATGATGAGCATCACCGACCCGCCGCCGGGGGACCGGCAGCACCCACCGCCCACTCGGCGCCAAAGCCGCCCAGCGGCGCGGGCCGCCGAGCACGCAGCGGCGAGCTCGCGGGACCGGCACGAAATGGTGAACATGAGGGCCGCACTACTGGTGGCAAGGGAGCTGCTAAGGTGCCGGTTGCTCGATAGCGGCCACGACGCGCTACTCCTCAGGTTGGTCGAGCTCCTCGACGCCGCCAGTACCGGAGCTGAGCCATTCTGCTTCCACACGACGACGGCGGCGACCGGGTGCTGCCCCGACCGCACCCGGTCACCCGTATGGTCAAGACCTGCGGCGACCTACGAGGGTGACATGGGGTATGATCCACTAAATCCTGCGTATGACGCCACCCCTCTGCCCCGAAACCCTTTGTACTCAGGTACTGCTCCCGTCAAGGAGCCATCAGGAGGCGACCCCAGGACTATGCCCGACGCCAGGTGCGATCAGGCGCCAGCACGAGGGGGCTGAGGAGCAGAAGGCCAAGGGACAGACCCCCCGCTCTTAACCCTCAACACTTCATAATCGTCACCGATGGCCATGGAGCGCGAATGAAGCGCCGCAAGTGCCGATGGGGGCCTGCACGCGTGCCACCCGCCGCAAGCCTTAGACGGGCAGCGTTCCTGGCCCGGAACTCGACAGGCCAAGGAGATTCACCAGGTACCACGTCAAGACAGAAAGGGAGGGGAAGGCCCGGGTCAGGCCCTCATCCCCCCGCGCGCGACCCATCGCGCATGAGCCCGCCCTGGATTTCACCAGGGGCTCGCTGGCGGCGGGTATGATGCGCGCGGGGAGGGGCCTTCTCCCCCTCCGTTCAGCCTCAAGACGCCGCGCCTCTCGGCGTACCATCCCCCGGGCTGTGGAGGGTGCATCAGGAGGCGGTACGGCAGCCTATCCTACGCGCACTAGGAGGGCCCAAGACCGCGGCTCTGTCCCCCTGCTCACAAAATCTCGTACCCGCTGGGCCCGACCCTGATCAGGAGGGGCTCAGGGGCCATTAGGAGCATGGGTAGGGCAGGGTCCCCCTCGCACTTTAGAACGCCGCGTCTCTGGACGACTGATAGAGGCAAAGGTGTCCCGTCTTTTGATGAGATGGTGGTTATCGTTTTGGAGGAAGTCGACTTTGACGATCCGACTACGAACGTGCGAAGACGTCGCGCCTTAGCAATCGCTAAACCAACTCCGAGAGGTTGTTGACCACGCCGGAGCACGATCAACCTGACCACGAAGGTCTGTTTCCTGCAGGCAAACGAAGAACAAGCAAGAAACTAAGATTGCAATCTGGATATTGCGAATATAAGAGGAAAGCTTTATTGATCAAGGTGGGGTTCTGTGACGCCTTGGTCTGGTCGTTGAACACAAACGAAGTACGCGAAGTTGCAGCTATGGCGAACTTTTAATCTAAACAAAACCCAAAGTCTAAACGACGCCCTAAGGGCTGTATATATGAGGGAAAGAGGGGGGAATTTCGTGGCCCTTGGGGGAGGGGTCCGAAACCAACCCTAACTCTTGTTTCCCCACACATACGGACTCTAAAAACAGCCTATACTCAAGTATTTCGAAATTACATGGGCCTGGCCCAATAATAAGGTGACGCAGCACCTAAAATAGCCTCTGGACGAAATTTATGAAGTGGCATCTTGTATATTTCGTCCAAGGCTTCTCGCACTCATTATGGTGGCTTCAAAGTCCTGAAATCATCCATTGTAACTCCATTCTTGTCCCCCTTGCGCATGCCATCATCTCCATGCTTGATCTTGCTCCAATGTTCATCCTTCTTGTCCAAGCTAGGCCCTTCATTTGTAAGCAAGACAAATGTATCCAGTTTAGGCAGCATCATATTCTCATGAACATTAGATTCATTACCAAGAAACGAAAGTACCTGGTAATTTAATTGGCGTGCGTGAGCTCTAGTAATTGGTTCTGTATATGTGTCAGTTGGAGCTGTGGGTGTAACCTTGTTAGTGATGTCCTCATCATCCTCCCCTTCTTGAATTGAAGTCGTCCTCGACGGAAGCTCATCTTCCTCACCCAAGTAAGGCTTCAAATCTGCAATGTTAAATGTGGGACTAACCCCAAAATCTGCAGGCAGCTCAAGTTTATATGCATTATCATTTATTTTCTCTAACACCTTGAAAGGACCATCAGCACGTGGCATTAGCTTTGACTTGCGCAAATTAGGAAACCTATCCTTACGCAAATGTAACCAAACAAGATCTCCAGGTGCAAAGACAACACGTTTTCTACCCTTATCTCCAACAAGTTTATATTTAGCATTCATACGCTCAATATTTTCCTTAGTTAACTCATGCATTTTTAAGATCAATTCAGCACGTTGTTTAGCATCAATATTAACCTTCTCCGAAGATGGAAGAGGCAACAAATCAATAGGTGCACGAGGTAGGAAACCATAGACAATTTCAAAAGGGCACATTTTAGTAGTAGAATGCAACGAACGATTATAAGCAAATTCAATATGAGGCAAGCATTCTTCCCACATTTTCTTATTATTCTTCAAAACAGCCCTAAGCATAGTAGACAAAGTTCTGTTGACTACTTCAGTTTGTCCATCAGTTTGGGGGTGACAAGTAGTACTAAAAAGCAGTTTAGTCCCCAACTTAGCCCATAAACATCTCCAAAAGTGGCTAAGAAATTTAGTATCACGATCTGAAACAATAGTATTTGGCACACCATGCAAGCGAATAATTTCACGAAAGAACAAATCAGCAACATTAGCAGCATCATCGCTTTTATGACATGGTATAAAGTGTGCCATCTTCGAGAACCTATCCACGACAACAAATATGCTATCCCTCCCCTTCTTTGTTCGATGTAAACCCAAAACAAAGTCCATAGATATATCTTCCCAAGGAACACTAGGGACAGGCAAAGGCATATATAAACCATTAGGATTGAGTCGTGACTTAGCTTTCTGACATGTAGTGCTGATAGAGGCAAAGGTGTCCCGTCTTTCGATGAGTTGGTGGCTATCGTTTTGGAGGAAGTCGACTTTGACGATCCGACTACGAACGTGCGAGGACGTCGCGCCTTAGCAATCGCCAAACCAACTCCGAGAGGTTGTTGACCACGCCGGAGCACGATCAACCTGACCACGAAGGTCTGTTTCCTGCAGGCAAACGAAGAACAAGCAAGAAACTAAGATTGCAATCTGGATATTGCGAATATAAGAGGAAAGCTTTATTGATCAAGTGGGGTTCTGTGACGCCTTGGTCTGGTCGTTGAACACAAACGAAGTACGCGAAGTTGCAGCTATGGCGAACTTTTAATCTAAACAAAACCCAAAGTCTAAACGACGCCCTAAGGGCTGTATATATGAGGGAAAGAGGGGGGAATTTCGTGGCCCTTGGTGGAGGGGTCCGAAACCAACCCTAACTCTTGTTTCCCCACACATACGGACTCTAAAAACAGCCTATACTCAAGTATTTCGAAATTACATGGGCCTGGCCCAATAATAAGGTGACGCAGCACCTATAATAGCCTCTGGACGAAATTTATGAAGTGGCATCTTGTATATTTCGTCCAAGGCTTCCCGCCCTCATTATGGTGGCTTCAAAGTCCTGAAATCATCAATTGAAACTCCATTCTTGTTCCCCTTGCGCACGCCATCATCTCCATGCTTGATCTTGCTCCAATGTTCATCCTTCTTGTCCAAGCTAGGCCCTTCATTTGTAAGCAAGACAAATGTATCCAATTTAGGCAGCATCATATTCTCATGAACATTAGATTCATTACCAAGAAACGAAAGTACCTGGTAATTTAATTGGCGTGCGCGAGCTCTAGTAATTGGTCCTGTATATGTGTCAGTTGGAGCTGTGGGTGTAACCTTGTTAGTGATGTCCTCATCATCCTCCCCTTCTTGAATTGAAGTCGTCCTCGACGGAAGCTCATCTTCCTCACCCAAGTAAGGCTTCAAATCTGCAATGTTAAATGTGGGACTAACCCCAAAATCTGCAGGCAGCTCAAGTTTATATGCATTATCATTTATTTTCTCTAAGACCTTGAAAGGACCATCAGCACGTGGCATTAGCTTTGACTTGCGCAAATTAGGAAACCTATCCTTACGCAAATGTAACCAAACAAGATCTCCAGGTGCAAAGACAACACGTTTTCTACCCTTATCTCCAACAAGTTTATATTTAGCATTCATGCGCTCAATATTTTCCTTAGTTAACTCATGCATTTTTAAGATCAATTCAGCACGTTGTTTAGCATCAATATTAACCTTCTCCGAAGATGGAAGAGGCAACAAATCAATAGGTGCACGAGGTAGGAAACCATAGACAATTTCAAAAGGGCACATTTTAGTAGTAGAATGCAACGAACGATTATAAGCAAATTCAATATGAGGCAAGCATTCTTCCCACATTTTCTTATTATTCTTCAAAACAGCCCTAAGCATAGTAGACAAAGTTCTATTGACTACTTCAGTTTGTCCATCAGTTTGGGGGTGACAAGTAGTACTAAAAAGCAGTTTAGTCCCCAACTTAGCCCATAAACATCTCCAAAAGTGGCTAAGAAATTTAGTATCACGATCTGAAACAATAGTATTTGGCACACCATGCAAGCGAATAATTTCACGAAAGAACAAATCAGCAACATTAGCAGCATCATCGCTTTTATGACATGGTATAAAGTGTGCCATCTTTGAGAACCTATCCACGACAACAAATATGCTATCCCTCCCCTTCTTTGTTCGAGGTAAACCCAAAACAAAGTCCATAAATATATCTTCCCAAGGAACACTAGGGACAGGCAAAGGCATATATAAACCATGAGGATTGAGTCGTGACTTAGCTTTTTGACATGTAGTGCAGCGAGCAACAAAACGCTCAACATCCCGTCGCATCTTTGGCCAAAAGAAATGTGTAGCAAGTACGTCCTCCGTCTTCTTCACGCCAAAGTGTCCCATTAATCCTCCTCCATGCGCCTCCTGCAACAACAAAAGACGAACAGAGCTAGCTGGAATGCATAGCTTGTTAGCTCGAAACACAAATCCATCACTAACGACGAACTTGTTCCATGTTCTCCCTTCTTTACAATTCTGCAATACATCTTTAAATTCAGCATCATGCACATATTGATCTTTGATGGTCTCCAAACCAAATATTTTAAAGTCAACTTGTGAAAGCATAGTATAACGACGAGACAATGCATCAGCAATAACATTTTCTTTTCCCTTCTTGTGTTTAATAACATAAGGGAAAGTCTCTATGAATTCAACCCATTTAGCATGTCTACGGTTCAGTTTTGCTTGACTTTTAATGTGCTTTAAAGATTCATGATCAGAATGTATAACAAATTCTTTGGGCCATAAATAATGTTGCCATGTCTCCAAAGTCCGAACAAGAGCATATAATTCCTTATCATAAGTAGAATAATTCAGACTAGGCCCACTCAATTTTTCAGAAAAATATGCAACAGGTTTACCATCTTGTAATAACACACCTCCTAACCCAATTCCACTAGCATCACATTCAAGCTCAAAAGTCTTATTAAAATCAGGAAGTTGGAGTAAAGGAGCATGTGTCAACTTATCTTTCAATACCGTGAATGCTTCTTCCTGTGCAGTACCCCAAACAAAGGGCACATCCTTCTTTGTAAGCTCATTGAGAGGTGCAGCAATGGTGCTGAAATCTCTCACAAAACGCCGATAGAATCCAGCGAGGCCAAGGAAACTCCTCACGTGTGTGACCGTTTTGGGCTGCGGCCAACTCTCAATAGCTTCAATCTTGGCTTTATCAACCTCAATTCCCTGTGGAGTAACAACATAGCCAAGAAAAGATACTCGGTCGGTGCAAAAGGTGCACTTTCCAAGGTTACCAAATAAACGTGCATCACGTAGAGCAATAAAAACGGCACGTAAATGTTCCAAATGTTCCTCCAAAGATCTGCTAAAAATCAATATATCATCAAAGTATACTACCACAAATCGTCCAATGAAAGCACGTAAAACTTCATTCATTAATCTCATGAAAGTACTAGGTGCATTAGTTAACCCAAAAGGCATGACTAACCACTCATATAATCCAAACTTAGTTTTAAATGCTATTTTCCATTCATCTCCCAATTTCATACGAATTTGATGGTATCCACTACGCAAATCAACTTTGGAGAATATTGTAGAGCCACTCAATTCATCAAGCATATCATCTAGCCTAGGAATAGGATGACGATAACGAATAGTAATATTATTAATGGCTCTACAATCAACACACATACGCGATGTACCATCCTTTTTCGGCACTAGAATAATAGGAACAGCACAAGGACTAAGGGATTCGCGTATATAACCTTTGTCGAGTAGCTCCTGTACTTGACGCATAATCTCCTTCGTCTCTTCTGGATTGGTACGGTATGGTGCGCGGTTGGGTAGCGATGCACCGGGAATTAAGTCAATCTGATGCTCAATCCCTCGAATAGGTGGTAATCCCGGTGGCACGTCTCGTGGAAAGACGTCGGCGAACTCCTGCAAAATGTTAGTGACAGCAGGAGGCAAAGAGGAAGGCACGTCCTCGAATGAAAATAATGCCTCTTTGCATACAACAGCATAGCAAACAGATTTGCTAAAATCTAGCTCATCAATATCAGATTTGGTGGCAAATAAACATGCACTTTTCAATTTAATTTCAGAAGCAACAGTAGATGGTTTATTATTAGGCTTCATTTGTTGCTCAAATTCTTTTGCCACAATCTGATTTTCACTCTTATTTTTCTCCTGTTTTGCTTTATTAGCTCTATTAATATCATCTTTAAAATGGACTCAGGAGTCATAGGAAGCAAAGTAATATTTTTATCCTTATGAACAAGAGTATACTGATTGTTTCTACCATGGTGTACAGAATTTTTATCAAATTGCCATGGTCTACCAAGTAATAAGGAACATGCTTGCATAGGTACCACATCACAATCAACATAATCAGCATATGTAGAGATACTAAAATGCACACGAACAGTACGTGTTACCTTAACCTTGCCGCTGTTGTTGAACCATTGGATGTAGTAAGGATGTGGATGTGGTCTTGTGGTGAGAGATAGCTTCTCCACCATCTCCATGCCAGCCAAGTTGTTGCAACTCCCTCCATCTATGATCACGCGAACAGAACGTTCCTTCACAACTCCCTTTGTATGGAACAAATTATGCCTCTGATTTTGCTCAGCTTGTGTAACCTGCACACTCAAAACACGTTGAGCAACTAAACATTCATACCTGTCAGCATCTTCAGGAGCCATGTATTGCGTCTCATGATCAGAATCGTCTCCGCCGTGTTCTTCACGTGTAATAAGAGCCAAAGTCTCCTCATCATAGTCACTAGCGGATTCATATCCACCATCCTCAGTAGCAATCATCACACGCTGAGATTTGCAATCTCTCGCAAAATGTCCTCTTCCCTTACAACGACGACAAATAATATCACTGGTGTGCCCTGTCGATGCCATGGAAGAAGAAGAACTCTGTGCAGGCCCAATGATACAGGGTGGAACCCTAATCAGCGGATCTTTCACGAAATGGAGTGGATCCCACGATGAACACGAAGAACACGAGAGGGAACACGAGGGGAAACACGAGAGAATCACTCAAACCAACAAGAACAAGTCACACATGTGCTAGATCCTCGAAACACAAAGAGATACAAGATCCATGATCAACAAGGGACGATACAAAGGGTAACCGGTTCTTCTCCGTGAGGAGGTCTTGATATCCCTGGGGATCTTCTCCGATGAAGGAGGTCCTGAATCCGTAGTGGATCTTCTCCGTGGAGGGGCCGCAGTCACTCACAAGGAGATGAACCACTAGATAGTATCAAATGAGCTATCCCTAAGCTAACCCTCAAATGGAGGAGGGGGAGGAGTATATATAGTCTAGGTCCACGAAGGGGTAAGTGGGAGAGGGATACATGGGCCTCAGGCCCGTCTCTGCGCGCAGGCAGGCGCCGGATGTCCGGGCCGGGGGCCGGATGTCCGGCGGCTCGCGAGGAGCCGGATGTCCGGGCCTCTGGCCGGAAGTCCGGGCTGAGCGTGGCCGGCTTCGGTTGCCTTCTGTGATGAGGGGCCGGATTTCCGGCGAAGGGGCCGGATGTCCGGGGCTTCGAGTGGAGCCGGATGTCCGGGGCATGGGGCCGGATGTCCGGGCTTGCGGTGCGAGCTTCTGTGAAGGGGCGCCGGATGTCCGGGCTTGGGGGCCGGATGTCCGGGGCCTGTAGATGCTGGTCCTTCTTCCCTCCCTCTCGCGCTCACTTGGCCTTGGTCCTTGGGCTCTCCATGGGTGTTCCTGAGCATGCACAAGGTCCGCGCTTAAAGTAGCATCCATATCTCGCGAGAAAGGAAAGGTAAAGCATCGAGGAACGGGATCACCTTGCGTCCAAATGGTGTACATGGGGATGAGCGAAGGATGCTCCGTATCAACCATTGGATGTAGTAAGGATGTGGATGTGGTCTTGTGGTGAGAGATAGCTTCTCCACCATCTCCATGCTAGCCAAGTTGTTGCAACTCCCTCCATCTATGATCACGCGAACAGAACGTTCCTTCACAACTCCCTTTGTATGGAACAAATTATGCCTCTGATTTTGCTCAGCTTGTGTAACCTGCACACTCAAAACACGTTGAGCAACTAAACATTCATACCTGTCAGCATCTTCAGGAGCCATGTATTGCGTCTCATGATCAGAATCGTCTCCGCCGTGTTCTTCACGTGTAATAAGAGCCAAAGTCTCCTCATCATAGTCACTAGCGGATTCATATCCACCATCCTCAGTAGCAATCATCACACGCTGAGATTTGCAATCTCTCGCAAAATGTCCTCTTCCCTTACAACGACGACAAATAATATCACTGGTGTGCCCTGTTGATGCCATGGAAGAAGAAGAACTCTGTGCAGGCCCAATAGGTGTGCTCTTGGCAGATAATGGTGGTTGTACCTGCTTCCTTGTATCATGGCTGGAGGTAACAGCTGATGGAGGTGTCGGTGCAGTAGAATGTGAGGAAGTAGAGGATGCACGCGGTGTCCATGATGAAGGTCGTCCTGCAGAAAAGTTAGTCCGCGCCAATGCCTGTCGATCCTGCACTTCACGTTCAGCTTTACAAGCAAGATGGAATAAACGAGTGATAGTAGTATAATCCTTATACTCTAGAATGGTCTGAATCTCTCTATTTAATCCACCCATAAAACGTGCAAGCATAGCTTCATTCTCCTCAACAATACCACATCTAATCAGGCCAGTTTGTAATTGCTGATAATATTCTTCTACAGAATTTTTTCCTTGTCTTAAGCGCTGCAGTTTTTGAAGTAATTCACGTTGATAATATGGTGGAACCCAACGAGTACGTATAGCAGTTTTCAAAGCAGTCCAAGTAGCTAGAATAGGATATAATCTACAATGTTCAGACCACCAAACACAAGCAAAACCAGTGAAAGCACAAACAGCAGCAGGAACACGTCTCTCCTCGGGATAGTTTAAACATGTAAAACGTTGTTCAGTTTGTAACTCCCAAGTAAGATATATATCAGGAACATATCTACCCTCAAATGGTGGAATATTCAATTTCAGTTTAGGAAGATGGTCATGTACCTCAGGTGGTGGTGCAGCCCTACCGTTGCGATGATATGCATGAGGACGACCTGGTGGTGGTGGTGCTGGTTGTTGCACGTAGTTCTGATTTTGGTCAACCTCATCCTCGTAATGGTCCTCCACCTCTGCAGTAGCAGCAGGAGCTACAGAAACATCAACAGCAGCACCAGAAGCTTGACCAGTCTCAAGGGGAACGCGCTGTGCTCGTCCCACTTGATTCGGAAGGCGCCGTTGTTGTTGTTGTTGTTGTTGTTGAAGAGGTGGGACAGCTGCAGCAGCCGGTGGTGGTGGAAAACGCGCAAGCAATTCAGCAAACTTGTTATCGAGCTTTGTGTCAAACGTCTTCTCCATGCCATCTATCTTCTCCATGGCCTCGTCAAATCTGTTTCGCACATCTTGCACCTGTTCACTCATCATTTGCTGAAACTTATCATGAAGCTCCTTGTTCGTCAAGTTCTCCCAGTCAGTCTCGTCGACTTGTGATCCTGTCATGGTTAGCAGCAATAGAAACACACAAGAATATGATCCTACAGACTACTAAGAAGTGGTGGGGGTGGCGGGTGTCACAAATCCGACAAGCAAATCTCAAATTCTTACCAGTTCTTACCCAGCAGCAGGCGGTGATCGGCAACCGATGTAGTCAAAACTCTCAAAGCTTGGATAGAGCGATTACCAGGGAGAATCAAACGCACGATGTAGATGTATGTGGAGCTGGGAAGGCTTATAATATGGTAGCAAAAAGGGTCAGCAATAATCAATTCAGAGATGCAAAGGTGAATAAACGCTCAACGACGGTACTGTGCTGGTCCTAGGCTAGACCGTACTAGAGACGCGAGCCTAGAACACTAACGAAATCACGGCGCTGCACGTAATCAAGGGGAAAGCACACTCTGATTTTTTTTTCGCCTCTTTTTTTTTTGCGCTGTTTTTTTTTTGCCGAAAATCACTATAATGGCGAGTGTCTCAAAACACTTCCCAAGTCAAACTAAGATGATAGGCACGAAAATTTTTTGACGAATTTTTTTTTCGGAATCAGGGCAGCGACGACGAAAAAGTGCGGGAAAAAATCAGTATGGTGGCACGTGTCTCAAAAGACTCAGAAAAGCCCAAAAGTAGGATAGGGAAAAAATATTTTCACCTGTCGAAATTTTGGCCTAAAAACTGCCCGGGGGTCTCCAGACTTTTTTTTTTCGAGACCTACGCAGGCAAGGAAACACAAATCCGAAACCTAGATGGATTTCGAGAACAAACCTAATATGAAAAGAACTCGGATTGGTGGTGGATATATGGTGGTAGGATATGGCAGCGGTGGTAGGTTATGGCAGCGGTGGTGGTATATGGATTCGGATTGGTGGTGGTATATGGATAGAGATCGGTGGTGGTATGTGGCAGTAGTGATGAAGATGTTGCGGCGGCGGCGTGACAAGTTATGACCAGAACTCGAAACTCTAAAAGACTAGACGCTAAGACCAGCAACTGGACACGACGATGCAACCGCAAATTCAACAAAGCAAATACAGAAAAGATTATGCAAAGGCTCAGATTGGTTCGGATGGGATGAACTAACCCTAATTTTTTTTGGCTTTTTCGTGGACTATAGGTATGAAGAACAGACTCGATCTAAACTATGAAAAACT
>LR738709.1:240083563-240107061 GCA_902687465.1 Secale cereale
TTTTGACGAATTTTTTTTTCGGAATCAGGGCAGCGACGACGAAAAAGTGCGGGAAAAAATCAGTATGGTGGCACGTGTCTCAAAAGACTCAGAAAAGCCCAAAAGTAGGATAGGGAAAAAATATTTTCACCTGTCGAAATTTTGGCCTAAAAACTGCCCGGGGGTCTCCAGACTTTTTTTTTTTTTTTTTTTTAGGAAACACAAATCCGAAACCTAGATGGATTTCGAGAACAAACCTAATATGAAAAGAACTCGGATTGGTGGTGGATATATGGTGGTAGGATATGGCAGCGGTGGTAGGTTATGGCAGCGGTGGTGGTATATGGATTCGGATTGGTGGTGGTATATGGATACGGATAGGTGGTGGTATGTGGCAGTAGTGATGAAGATGTTGCGGCGGCGGCGTGACAACTTATGACCAGAACTCGAAACTCTAAAAGACTAGACGCTAAGACCAGCAACTGGACACGACGATGCAACCGCAAATTCAACAAAGCAAATACAGAAAAGATTATGCAAAGGCTCAGATTGGTTCGGATGGGATGAACTAACCCTAATTTTTTTTTGGCTTTTTCGTGGACTATAGGTATGAAGAACAGACTCGATCTAAACTATGAAAAACTGTAAAATCTCACCGAGCAACCTGGAAATCTGATACCACTTGATAGAGGCAAAGGTGTCCCGTCTTTCGATGAGATGGTGGTTATCGTTTTGGAGGAAGTCGACTTTGACGATCCGACTACGAACGTGCGAAGACGTCGCGCCTTAGCAATCGCTAAACCAACTCTGAGAGGTTGTTGACCACGCCGGAGCACGATCAACCTGACCACGAAGGTCTGTTTCCTGCAGGCAAACGAAGAACAAGCAAGAAACTAAGATTGCAATCTGGATATTGCGAATATAAGAGGAAAGCTTTATTGATCAAGGTGGGGTTCTGTGACGCCTTGGTCTGGTCGTTGAACACAAACGAAGTACGCGAAGTTGCAGCTATGGCGAACTTTTAATCTAAACAAAACCCAAAGTCTAAACGACGCCCTAAGGGCTGTATATATGAGGGAAAGAGGGGGGAATTTCGTGGCCCTTGGGGGAGGGGTCCGAAACCAACCCTAACTCTTGTTTCCCCACACATACGGACTCTAAAAACAGCCTATACTCAAGTATTTCGAAATTACATGGGCCTGGCCCAATAATAAGGTGACGCAGCACCTAAAATAGCCTCTGGACGAAATTTATGAAGTGGCATCTTGTATATTTCGTCCAAGGCTTCTCGCACTCATTATGGTGGCTTCAAAGTCCTGAAATCATCCATTGTAACTCCATTCTTGTCCCCCTTGCGCATGCCATCATCTCCATGCTTGATCTTGCTCCAATGTTCATCCTTCTTGTCCAAGCTAGGCCCTTCATTTGTAAGCAAGACAAATGTATCCAGTTTAGGCAGCATCATATTCTCATGAACATTAGATTCATTACCAAGAAACGAAAGTACCTGGTAATTTAATTGGCGTGCGCGAGCTCTAGTAATTGGTTCTGTATATGTGTCAGTTGGAGCTGTGGGTGTAACCTTGTTAGTGATGTCCTCATCAACGACGTTAGCCCCCAGGGGCGATGCGCGCTCGGAGATCGCGTGAGCGGTGCGCCTGGTGCTTGGCAGGGGGGCCTATAGCCATGGTCCCATCCCCACATCATGCGCAGTGTCCCACCTCATGAATGCCACCTTCGGGTGAGTTCATGACGGGAGCTGACTAGTGCGGGGCGGGGCCCTCAAAGCGAAGGGGCGGGCACGTCAGAAGATCTCCGCTCATGACACTCGCACGTAATAATGAGTGGGGCTGTACACGCCCCGGAGTCCCCGGAGCGTCGTCCTAGGACCTCGGGGGCTCCCTCCCATGCCGAATGGATGCACCATACTCCACGCTGGCCGTCGACACTGCCCTCTAGTGGCTATGCCCAATCCCGCTGGTGGTAGCCCTATGCTCCGCGCTGGGGAAAAGATCGAAGACCCGCTCAGGGGCATGACGCCGCCCCCCCCCTTTTCCTTTGCATTCGCCCTTGCCTCCTCTGTATCTGATTTCTCAAGCCGATCCCGCAACCGCGCGACTCATTTCTTGAATAAAGGGGGAGAATTTTTGTGTGTGTTTTGCGATTTCCGCTGAGTTTTTCTTCGCCAGTCCATTTTTTTGTCTTGCTTGGCCGAGCCGGGCTACGTCCGCGACCCCACCCTATCGCTCCTCGCGAGCAGGGGCCGGGGCGTGGGCGCATGTTCTGTCTGATCCGCGGTCGGACGGCCAACCACTCTTGCACTCACAGCAGGTACTCACAATGCACGCCCGGATGAGGTCGGTAGACACTCCTCTCTGACACGCAACAAGGGCTTAAGGTCGCAGCCTCAGGGGAAAACAAGGAAGTGCGTAAAACCTATCCTTACGGTGTTCAATTACATCATCAAGAGTTTAAGCCTTGTGACACCCATCTCACCCGGCTCTGGAGCCACAACCAAAAACAAATTTATAGCAGGAGCTGGACTAAGCATCGACGTCTTCGCCAGAACTGTCGGTGTCGCCCCCTCAAGCACCGGCGCATCATCGATGGCTGGAACGAGCTCCGTCACCAACGTGTCCATGTGATCGTTCACCCACTCCTCCGAGGGGCCGGCGACCGCCTCAGGCGCAGGCTCCAGCAGGGCCTCGAAGTCCGTATGAGGGTTAAGACGGTGCAAGTTGCCGATGATGCGGGAGACCACGCTCCTCAGGACGTCGCGGCTCTACTCCTTGATGAGCTGCCGAGCCTTCCTGGCCCCGCCTTCAAGACGCTCCACCACCCTGGTAAAGAACCCGAGATAGCCGGCGTCATCATCAACTAGAGGGCCGTCGACCCTCGAGCCAAGAAGTTCTCCTAGAGCTCGGCCGGCCCGATGCCGCAGGGATTCAAACATCTTCGAGCGGGTGTGCTGCATCCCACAGGCTTGTGCGGCCTCCTAAGAATTTCGAGCCGCGAGGGCGGAAATGTCTTCCACTTTCTTGTGAAAGCAAGATAGTTGTGCCCTGACAGTGGCACAAGCCTTCTCCGACGCCCACTCGCGGCGCTCTGCCGCAGCACATGCCTTCTTCGACACCTGTTCGCGATGCTCGGCTGCAGCGCGAGCCTTCCTCGACACCTGCAGACGATGCTCGACATTTGCCAGTTTGCTCTTAAGGGCCGTGATCTCCATCTGGAGCTCCTTGCGCTTATCAGCAAAGAGAGTCTCATGAATCCCTAGCTTCTCGCGGTAATCCTTCTGAAGACGCTCCGCCTCCTTGGCAGCCTTCTTCGCAACAACGTCATGATCATCAAGGTTGCCCTCGGCTTCGGCTATCTGGTGCTCCATCGTCTCCAGGCTATTGCGCTCCATGATCAGCTCCATCGCCTCGAGTGCCAGCACCTCCTCCCGCGCCGAAATCCCTGCCGGGCTATCATCATCAGCCGCAGGTATGGCAAGGGCAGCCCTTCGTGCACGAACCTGGCGCTCGAGCGTAGCGTTCGAGGCTTCAAGCTCGCGCTCACGCTCCTCGGCGGCCGCGAGGCGGCGCTCGGCGTCTCGGGGCTCCTCCAGGGCGCGATCGCAGGCCTCCTGAGTCGCGGCAGCCGAAGCTTCCGCCTTCCTTAGGGCGGTTTCGTGATGCAACTGGTTCATGTTAACGATGGTCCTTAGCTGACTGCAACCCTTCGCCAGAAGAAGACCCTTGGCCTCAACACGCCCATCCACTTCAGCAACCTCGACTTCGAGACACTTCAGGGCGTCCAACGCCTCCCGCACAAGATCATGACAGACCGCACACCTGCGCAGTGCGAGTTCCAGAAGGCAACATGGCTCGTCCTCGACTTCTGCGCCGCCCAAAGGGGGCTCCCCCTCTCCCTCCCGTTTAGCATGCGCCTCGGGGCTAGCCCCAGGAGCGCGCGGTACTTCCGGCACGAGGAGCCGGCGTGGTCCTAATGGGCGGACAGCTGCTCGGGCTGCCTCAAGAGCTTGTTGACCCATAGTGAAAGCAAGCCCCGGGGCACGGGACGGGCCCCCGACGAACCAAGAGTTGCCTTACCCCAGAAGCGCTCGGGGGCTGGGAGCACGACCTGTGCAATAAGGCCCGGGCATCGCTTCAAGGGCCCGTGCGAGGCCTCCCGAAGGCCCAGCATGGTCCGGATGAGGGATACAGGCGGAGGCTCCTACGGGCCTCACCAAGCGGCTCGAGGACAAGTCGGAGGACCATATTGGGAAAGATAGGAAGAGCCGAAGGACACGCACCTGCTCAGTACAGCCAGCTTCATCCTCTTGAGAGCCCTCGGGGCAGGGCCGTAGATGTCCTCAACCTCCGCCTCTTGCCTAGCGCCGCGAAGGATGGCTGGAGGCCGCTGCAGATGCGCCTAGACCCGGGGCAAGGTCGCGGCGGGCGCTCGCGGGTGGCGCCCCGCTCCCTGATGCGGTGCTCCCGGGACTCGCCTAGACCGGAGGCTGCTGCGCCTCCCCTTCATTCGCTTCAGGAGCCAGTGGCGCCTCAGCACCTTCCGCCACCTCCGTCAACACCGGCGCCTGTGCTTCGTCCGCTTGCTCCAAGGACGGAGTCGACCCCAGGCCAGTGGTTCCGCCAGGCGCGTCCGCCCCAGAAGGGAAGGACGGGCTCGTGAGCCCTAATACCACCACCAAGGGATCGTCATGAGGATCAGGGCTGCCCCTCGGTAATAGTCCCCATGCATCAAAACGGGACATCCTTTCAGCAAGAGTGCTTCTGGCTACATGAGCCAAGTACAAGGGAGTCGCGGAGCCAGGGCGAGCTTCAGACACTCCACCGACGAGCAGCCGCAGCAGCCCCTAGAGCGTCTCAGGAGGGAGCTGCTTCCACTGGAGGCACGCGCGATCATCAAGAACCCACATTGGGCTAGAATGACGCTGGAGTGGGGCAACACGGAGGACAAGGAAGTCTCTCACCACCATCGCCAGGGTCAATCCGCTTCTCCTCAGGCTGGCCAGACGGCGCATAACTGGCTCCGCCCGTGGATCTGAAAGGACCTCGTGCCCCCAGCCCAAGTTCAGCACCGCCGGCGCATCAGGAAGATGGAATTAGGGGCTGTACACAGTGGCATCAACGAACACCCATTTCCGGCGAAACCCTTCTATGGTTGGATGAAGCGAGAAGTCAATCCCGGAGGCAGCAGTCGCTTCGATCGCGTGCAACAACACGCACCCCGAGCGCTGCCCCCTGTCAACCGAAGAGAGGGTGAAGAAGTGGCGAAGCAAGGCCATAGACGGGGAAACGCCAACGAAAGCTTCACACAGGAACACGAAGCCGGAAAGAAGGATGATGGACCCGGGGTCCAGGTGTAACGCCCGAATCTGGTAGTGAGTGAGTACTGCATAGAAGAAGGCGGAGCAATGTGGAAGGAGACCCCCGAAGATGGCGTGGAGATGAAGCTGGATGTCGTTGGCGCCAAGCTCTGCCACTTGCCGGGAAGCGAGCCAGACCCTGGTCGGCCCCCACTCGTTAGATGCGTCAGCCAAGGCGCGACACACCTTGTCCATACCCTCTTGGTTTACTATGAGGGAGCGGCCCAGCGCCGGCTCAAGCACCGGCGGCGATGCGGCAGGCTCGCCGTCCTACCTCTTCTTCGCCCGGCGCAGCATGATAGCAAGGAAGGAAGGGGCAGAGAAGGCAAGTGAAGAAAGGGAGCGATTGGAGGGCAGAAAGCAGAGGCGGCAACAAGAAGCCCTACCAGTTGTGCGATTGGCAAGGCGCACGACTACCAAGACTGCGTGGGAGGCGGGGCCGCCCACGTCCCATCCAACCGTCGCACTCTAGCCTGGCCCGTAACCTTTAGGGCCCGTGACACTTTGTCCTCGACTAAGGCTTCGCCCCGAAGCCAACTCCGCATGCGCCTTGGGCCCGGGGGCTACTGTCGGCGTCCTGGGAACTAGGGTACCCAGACTTGCGTGTCTGCGGGACGCGACGCGCTCCTACCACGGCCTGGTACCGCCCAGCTGATCAACCAGCTGCCCAAGACCCTCGCGGGGGAGCTAAGCCTCGCGAGGAGAACGACATCAAGACCTCCTCAGGAGCAGCCTCGGCAAGGTGCTCCGGAGGGGTGGAGAATCCAAGGCCAAGCCTGCCTCAGGAGGAGGCAGTGATGTAAGCAGTGATGCACCACGCCAAAGAGTGCCAGCGCTCGCCAGCAGCACAGTTGCCATTTCGGTGCAAAGGGGATAGCGCAGCCGCAGGTTCCCGAGGAGCGGGGAAATGGTTTCCCCATTGGTGCAATAAGACCGAAGACCGCAAGGATGACAAGGAGGATGTCACCGTCGAGCCCACCACTGCGTCACCGCCTGGTCCTTTTGCAGGCGAAGACTGCTTTTGTCAGGGTAGGAACGTCCTTGTGTTCCCGCTCAAAAATGGCCATTGTGGGATCCCTTCCGGCCTAAACATTTCGGGGGAAGAGGACAGTGGCCGCCTATATAAGTAGCTAGGATTCCCACAGTGAAGGGGGATCGATCCATACAATCTACCACCATGCAAGGAGCAAGAACACTTGCCTCCTGACCCTCTAGAGCTCACCTCCTAAGCTCAGGAACAATTGTACTAGCTCATATTCCAGCCCTCCCGAGGCCAATCCACCAAAGCAGGAAGTAGGGTCTTACACCATGCAGTGGCCCGAACCTGGGTAAACTCTTGCGCGCTCTATCTGTTGTTTGCTTGAATCTCTTCACCGACGAGGGCGAGGCGCTAGGTAGACGCGAGTAGGAGAGATCTTCGTTCACGCCCCTATGTACGAACTTCTTGGGTTTTGCGGAGCCCCTAAATCCGACAGATACCTCTGGTCATATGAAAAATGACCAAGGTGGTTTCATTGGCATTGGATCAATGGATAGTTTGGTACATTTCAATATGATGGATTCAAGGGATTTGTGGATTTACAAGAAGTGTACAGAAGAATTATGTTGAAAAATGAGCAAAGCCACCCATTTAGCAAGGAATACTTTTAGAAGCATCTAGGAGTTGATTTCAATGAATTTGGAGTTCAAATGAATTCCCTAGGGATTTGCAAAGTGGGATATACATGGATAAATAGACAAATATTTGATGTGGTACAGAAAGCATTGGGAAAAATGTTCAGAAACTAAGTTAGGAACATATAAGTATCTAGGGATTTTAATCATGGCATTTGGATGAAAAGTGGGTTCTCTGTGATTTTCTAAAGTTCATCAGAGAAATGCAAAAGTGGGATTTCATAAATATTTGTGAAGAAAATATTTCTAGAATAACGTGCAAATAGCACCATGTTATAGAGCATGATTTATGGATTCACTAGAAATTTGAATCCTCAAATTTGGAGGTCTAATGAATTGATTATGGATTTTAGAAACTTACTAAAAAAGAAAAAGAAAAAGATTTTACCTAGATGGGCTGCATTAAACTCTACGCTGGTGTGCACTGAGCGAGGAGTAACGCCGGAGCGCTACTGGGCCGGCCCAGTGGGTCGACCACGCGGGCAGAGGGCGACGCCGAAGGCGCATTCGGCTAATATGCCTTCTTGCACGAAAAGCGGGCGCTAGATGGACCCGTGTCCATTTAAATGGGGCCGGCTCACCAGTCAGTGGCTCAGGCGTGCGCCGAGTCGTTGATGAGCGGCGCCCACTGCTGACGCGATTCCTTCTTCTTCCTTCGCTCCAAGTAGAGGAGGCGAGGCTGAGCGCATGCCGACGCTGATCCCAGGCGACTCCGGCCGTCCCCGATGGTGTCCGGCGCACAGAAGGATTCAGGGGAATGAGTCGCGTCCATCCAGGGTCTTCAAGCAGGCCGGGAGGAACGGGAGCGACGATGGCCCTGGCGCCGGCGGGCGGCTTCGGGAGAAGACGGGCGTGACGCCAGGGGCACTAGGGCAAGGGAAGGAAGGAGTGGGGGGGGGGGGGCTCCGCGGTCCTACGGTCCTCCTCCTGGTGGTCAAAGAAGATGAGGGGAGACTCTGGTTCACCAGAGCCGGGCAGAGGCCGACGGCGACCATGGTGGCCATGGATAGGGAAAGAGAGCACCAGGGGAAGAGAGGGCTTGTCCTGGAGGTTCACGTGAGAGAGGTAAAGTGGGAAGAGGCAACAGGAGAGCTCTGGAGGGCCTCTAAGTAGATGGGCTGCGGTGCACCGTGAGCAACGTCCATGGACCCGCTCGAGCGAGCTCACGGAGGGATAAAGAGGGCAAGGGAGGAGGGTCCCGATAGTGAGGTGTTTCCCGGACATCGAGGCCACCTCGGGAGAGACCATCCCGACGCCCAAGGCTGTCGTATGCCCTTGGCATGGGAGAGCTACAATGCGGGAGAGAACTGTAGCATGCCCTAGAGCGCGCGTATGGCTGGCACTGGCATCCTTTTGGTGCCCAGGGCATGGCCACTAGTGTCTAGGAGGTAGAGGGGGGTAGTAAACAAAGGGGAGGTGGCCTTGGATGCCCTGGTGACCCAATGTGAGAGAGGTGGGGGTTGAGAGAGAGTGAGAATTGGGCTGTCCAGAAGAGTAAAATGGGGTTTTACCCCTCAATCATTGATCTTTGGTTGAATGGGTTTTACTGGAGGTAGGTGATGACCAGGTACACCTCTCGTAAGCATTTGAGGCAAAGGGGCGTAGTGGAAGTGGACCAAATGGTGATTTTGGCAAAGTGCCAATGGTGTTTGATGGTGTTTTGGAGAAGCAAATGGAGTCCAAATGACATTAGACTTAACAGGATCAAATGGCATATAGAAATAGGGTGTTCCACCAAGTTTGAGCTCATTTGAAGAAAGTTGCCAATGTAACTTCAGTAAACCCTAGAAATCAACATAAATCGATTTTCCAAGATTTAGTCATGCAAATCATCCCCCTTGATGCACCACTTGGTGTAGTGTCATCATGTAGGGCTGTGAGCATGTCCACAAAATTTGAGGTCACAAGTACAAAATTGGTAATGTACTGTTGTTTAAATTTGAATATGGTCAAAAAGGGTTTTGGGGCACTTTTGTCAAGTTATCCTTCTCCAAAACTTGTGTCATTTGGTATAGATGCATAATTACATAATTTGAGAATGTGCAACAAGTTTGAGAGCATTTGGACAAGTTTGACAATGTAAAGTTGTTCAAACTTGAAAATGGACAGAAACTGTTTTGAGGGAATTTGATGATGTTTTCTTGTTCTCCAAGGCATGAGGCTTGGCAAGATAATCAAATATGTCATATTGGCATGATAGAAATTTCCTGGAAGTTTTAGATAATATTTCCATTGCAAATATTTCCAAAGCTTGAAATATCCAGAAAGGGTTTTTGTGGGATTTGACCAACATTCTGAACATGATGATGTATTGAAACTCTTATATATGGACAGTATATGTCTGATAGCTTCCCTGAATTTTGACAATTATTTTTGAAACAGTTAAATAATTTTAACCTATTAAAGACCATTTCTGGCCTAAAGAAAAAGACTTTAAATAAAATAGGAAAATTACTTTTAAAATTATACTTTTGTGGTTTAAGGGAGTCCTATACCTAATAGGAGTCAAATATACTTTTTGAAAGATTTTTCACACCCCAAATCAAGTACTTGCAGTACAAACCTCAATTCAGGGGGTTTTTGAAAGCTAATTTTAGAAAATACTTTTTGGCCAAAATATTTTTTGTAAGAAAATACTATTATGTCCTATACACATGGCGTGATCATGGGGAAGAGGTTTTGGATCAAGGAGAAGGAGTATAAGAGTAGGATGATTTATACTGTTTTTAGAGAACTTGCAAACAGCAAACAGAAAACCAATCAAGCATAGTCCAATCACTCAAAAGTTTTTGTCAAACCATATTTTAGCATGATTATTAGCTTAAGTGTTGTTGCATGAAAATCAGGGTCTGACAGACCTATCCCCCTTACAAGAATCTCGTCCCCGAGATTCCCAAACTAGGCATAGAAAGGAATACGAAAACTTGGATCTAGGGTAGTCTTCACTTCTTCATGTTGCTTATACTTCCGAGTGGTGCTCCTTTGAACCCTGGAGTGCTTGATGGTGTGGCTTCATGTATGACGTTCTCTTGATCTAGGTTGTAATTGGGTCTCTTACGTAGGTCATAATGATATGGAGGTCGATGGCTTGGTGATCGATGTCCTCGCAGAGACCGGGCTAGTTACGAAGTTGGAAACGTTTCCGGAGTGGTGTCGTGTGGAAAACATTGTGCATAGTGGGTGACTCAGGTGGTAAATTTAGTTGGTAGCCATCTACTCCTCGTCTTGCAGTTGCCTTGGAGGGGGGTGATAAATCTTGGTGTGAGCTTCTTTTCGACATGGTATGGCTTGGTCCCTTCGAGAGGGGTCGCTTGTAGATACATCTGGTCGTCGACGTGGAGGTTTTCTTCTTGATGACGGTGGTTGGTGTAGTTCCTCCTTCTTGACATGGCGGTCTTCAAATGTCTTTTAACCAGCTGCACAACTCTTCTTTTGTCTTCGGTTAGACTAGTATGTCGTCAAAATAAGGATGACGACTGACCTGAAAAAGTACTCTATGATATCTATGGGGTACCGTAAAGTGGGTTGGGGTATTGGAGGTGGTTTTGGTTGAGTATTGACAAAGGTATTATCGACCTAGAGCCACGGCACGTGGTCACGATCCGCCCATGTTGTGGTTTGGTGGTGCTTAAGAGTTTCAAGGATTCTAGTGTGTGAGTGAATCATTTATCATCTTATCCTTAAGCGCGGTTCTTGACATGCCAATACACCCAGTCCTTAAACAAATAACCTTACCACCGAAAGCATCATCTCGCATAGGTCAACTCCAATTATCTCTCATGCTATTCGTATCCACACGACTTCCTGGAGGAGGTCTAACAAAATCGTACATGTCTACGATCCCCAAACTCATATGTATGTCTACCCCTAAAATCCATGGGTGGAGAATACAAGCTTCCCAGCTTGAGTTAAACATGACAATCCAAGTGCTCAGCCTATTCTTCCAAGGTTCAAGATAATGCATCTCTATCCTAAGGAAACACGTCGTATGCCACTCCAAGATCTTGTTTCCTTCCTAAGAATCAACTCCGACAACCCGTTAGCTTCCATCAATCACCATATAATCCAATAATTCTACAAATCCGATGTCTACGGTGTTCCACAAGATCTAAAGTCCCTATAATACCCAAATACTTGGAAGGGCTATCCATTACTATAGTAAGTCCACCAAATTCCCACCATCATGGTCAAGTAAACTCCAAGGTCATGCTTATATAGTTCCCTAAAACAACTCCGACAAGTAATCCAATCTCCTAGTTTGCCATTCAGTGAGAAACATGGTATCATGATCAAGATCAACAGTCTAAATCCAATTTACTCCAGATCTTGTAGACATATTTAGCATCTATACCCAACCAGAATCACCTACTTAAATCCAAATCTTATGTCCTACGAGAATTCCTACATTTTACCCCCAAGTCATTATCGTAACATCAATTATCTCCTGTCAATATCCCCTGGCTAAGCCAAATCCTCATACCTCCAAGAATTTCAGCTTGCGATCACAATTGCCCAACAAATCCAAGTTACTCCAGGGTGATGAAAGTTGCTCTACTCTATTAATCATGATCCCACCAACATGAAAACCTCACAATCCATCAAGGTCTCAGACAATTCCCCGAAGTCACTGATATAAAGTCACCAAGTCATATGTCCTCTATTCCTATATCCTCAATTTGGTCTTCCCTATGGCATCGTCAGTTCTTCTACTATATTAGGATGACAATGTGCTCGTTCATTGTGTCCACTAGTTCCATTACGAACCCAGTGTTGTGCAAGGTTATAGAGGCTTAACTGGTTCTCTTGTAATTCTATTGGTTAAGCACATGGTTAAGGATTCGTTCTGGGGTATCTGTGAAGTCTCCAAGGGTCTGGGGTTGGGTTTCTAATCTTGAGGGGTAAACATAACCTCACGGGGTTGCACTTCGTCGTTGAGGTCATAGCAGAAGTCTTCATTGTTAGTTGGTTGCCGAGTTGGAATCCTTGGTACTTCTTGTCTTGCCGGTCTTCAGTTGAGGAGAGAGAAGAGAGGGTAAAATTAGCATAGAGGAGGGGAATGCCTAAAGGGGGTTCTATAGTGCAAGTTCAAACAAATAGGTGCAAAAAGGGTGAAACAAAAGAAACAAGGTAAGGAAGGTGATATAGTCGTGTACTTGTTGCCTAGGGCAAAAGTGTGACTTACATCAAAACACAAACAATAAAAACAAGCAACACACAATCATGGTTCTATTCGAACCATCATACGGACTCGACTACGCATAGGGGGTACACGACTCATCCTACCCTAGGGGTCCTCGGACTCAGTAGTCGTGCCTTGTCCCTCGTGCAGTCTTCTGAGTTTCCCTCAGGTGTCACTACGTCTCTTATAATTGTTCGATCAAACGACCTGGGTTAAGCCTGAAGAATCTTCAACAACTTCTCGCCTGACGAGGTGATGGGGTGAATGTGTCTCCTCATAGCTGGCATTGCCTCGGTCTTCTGTTGTCTTCTTAATCATGATGATCCCTTTTGTCTTCTAAGGCGTCGACGGTACCGGGTGGGTAATCCCTTATGCAATGACAATAACAAGGCATAATAGAGGTCTAACATGTCGGTTACGTTGATGAAAACATCAACACCAAGAGCGGGGGATGAAAAGAACTATTTTCCTGCTCACAATAGTGAGGCGGACCAAATGGCGAGGTTCTCATCCACCGGTGGTTGCCGATACAACAACGGTAAGGACATGGTTGCTCTATTAGCAATGTATATCATGATCTTGCATAACTTATGCCATGTTCATCGTAGGCCAAGGTTGCATCATCTTGGGGCAGTGTCAAGGGTGTCATCATCTTCTAGGTCTTCATGTCCTCATTCCTCGAGGATGTATCTTCTGTTGGCATCGCCTTGTTGTGGTGTCGCCAATCTTGTGTTCAGAAAAGGTGGTCAAGGTATCATCCTTCTAGATTATCCACGAGGATTTCAGGAAATCTAGTGGTAAGGGGCATAAGGGTTCTAGCGACCAAAAGTTTTGAAGGGGAAGAGATCAATAAGGAATGTGTACCAACGTTTTTGAAAAAAACTGAGAAGGGAGGAGAAGTATAGATAGTTTTGAAAACTAGCAATAGTTTTGGAAATAATTTTACCCTAACTAACGACCATGCTAACTAAGGCTTCCTACAGTCAGGATGGCTCTGATACCAACTCTGTGGTGACCCCGACTCATAATTCGAGATCACCGAATGCACGTGTATAGTGATCTCAGAGATCAATGCTCAATGAACACACAGAAGCTGAATAACAAGAGTCTTACATCCATACATACCATTTACACAAGTAGGACCATTCTGGTCAAGACTTGAGTTTATCATCGCAGAGGAAATCTTCAATAACAACTTGGACCCATGCCATATGCCTTAACCCTACATGTATTCTGACTAAGAAGCATCCTAGCTCGCATGTTCGTCACCAAGAAATCTTCATCATATCATGTTCTTTCATGCCTGGCCAATAAAATAACCAGTGGCAAGCCAATGAGTACTTTGAATGTACTCGCAAGCAACCGAAGTGTGATGACAGAATAATTATGCAGGGCTCTACTACTAAATTGGCATTTTTGCGTAAAGCTAGTTTTTCATATGCAAGTATGATCAACATATATCAATGACATGAATGCGTCTGTAACAAGTATCAGGGGGTTATAGACATCACATCGAGAAAGAGTTATGAACAATTCATGCTCAAGCTCATCGTGACTTCCTTAGGAATCACGTCAACATATTTACCTAACAGTGTTGTTTTCCTCAGACACACACCAGGTTTCTCAAACAATGGACGTAGCCTAAGAGTGGTTACCCAACTATCCTTGACCATGGACACGGCTATTCGAATAGTTTTACACTCTGCAGAGGTTGCACACTTTACCCACAAGATCCGGGGAACTTCCGTGTCATCCACGACCCGCGGTACCTCAAGGACCCGGGGTAAGCACCCGATAGATATCTTTCCCTAGATGACACTAACATAGTCCACTCAATTGGTAGCACCCCCGTGCCCAACATTTCACATCTTCAAATTGTGGAGCCTCGCTCCCATATGCATCACATACCACTGGCACGGGGTACCAACGGTGTGTCTGGTGCCCTGTAAAAATAGTCCTGGCCACCAATCCAAGCATGACCCCGTCCCGAGAGTGACCCCGTGTCACCCCCGTCACTAGTAATGCGGGCACCATGGTAGTATCGGCCTAGGTAATCAATAATGCCCTTTCCCATATAAGGGTAGAGTGGTTGCGCATGTATGGTTGGAATAACGGTCGCAACTTAAACCAATCCATTTTGAAAACAACACACACACTTGCCTCGGTACACCACTTCGTCATCAAGTGGTTACCCAACTCATCATCTCCCTTGGGCATAAGTGGCACCCAACGGGGTTTTAGAAAAGTCTTTTAAAAGTACGCTGCCTCCATCGCCATGCTTATCCCCGTCCCATTTGCGTAGCTACTTATATAGCATCCAATCTACTCCCACCCGCATAACCCTCATAGGAAGGTAGGGTCATGCTTGAGGCAAGTTTCAATATAGGAAAGTAACAAAGGCAACAACCAAAATGGTCACCACCTCAACATGATTTGGATGCATTGATAATGAGGTGCAATATGACATGCGTAAAAAGGTTTCTCGAACATGGTCAAAGGGCTGCTTTCCTTGTTCCTCAGAGTCTTCAAAGCTTCTGGTCCATCTCCAAGTACTCCGTCTACTTCGTCAACTAACTTCGGAAACAAATGACAATAAGTAACACAACAAGGCAAAAATAAAAGTTCTCTAAAAATATGACTTGGACTTTTCTTGGATACCTCTGGTCATATGAAAAATGACCAAGGTGGTTTCATTGGCATTGGATCAATGGATAGTTTGGAACATTTCAATATGATGTAATCAAGGGATTTGTGGATTTGCAAGAAGTGTACAGAAGAATTATTTTGAAAAATGAGCAAAATCACCCATTTAGCAAGGAATACTTTTAGAAGCATCTAGGAGTTGGTTTCAATGGATTTGGAGTTCAAATGAATTCCCTAGGGATTTGCAAAGTTGGCTATACATGGATAAATAGACCAAAATTTGATGTGGTACAGAAAGCATTGGGAAAAATGTTCGGAAACTACGTTAGGAACATATAAGTATCTAGGAATTTGAATCATGGCATTTGGATGAAAAGTGGGTTCTCTGTGTTTTTCTAAAGTTCATCACAGAAATGGAAAAGTGGGATTTCATAAATAATTGTGAAGGAAATATTTCTATAATAACGTGCAAATAGCACCATGTTATAGAGCATGATTCATGGATTCACTAGAAATTTGAATCCTCAAATTTGGAGGTCTAATGAATCGATTATTGGTTTTAGAAACTTAGTGAAAATGAAAAAGAAAAAGAATTTACCTAGATGGGCTGGATTAAACTCTGCGCTGGCGTGCACTGAGCGAGGAGTAGCGCCAGAGCGCTACTGAGCCGGCCTAGTGGCTCGACCACGTGGGCAGAGGGCGATGCCGAAGGCGCATTCGGCTAATATGCCTTCTTGCACGGAAAGCGGGCGCTAGATGGACCCGTGTCCATTTAAACGGGGCCGGCCCACCGGTCAGTGGCTCAGGCATGCGACGAGTTGTTGACGGGCGGGGCCTACTGCTGACGCGGCGCCTTCTTCTTCCTCCATTCGAAGCAGAGGAGGCGAGGCAAAGCGCATGCCGGCACTGATCCCCAGCGACTCTGGCCGTCCTCTGTGGTGTCTGGCGCACCGAAGGATTCACGGGTACGAGTCGCGTCCATCCAGGGTCTTCAAGCGGGCCGGGAGGAACGGGAGCAACAGCGGCCTTGGCACCGGCGGGCGGCTTCGGAAGAAGACGGGCGCGACGCCATGGGCGCTAGGGCAAGGGAAGGAAGGAGTGGGGGGGCTCCGCGGTCCTGCGGTCCTCCACCTGGTGGTCAAAGAAGATGAGGGGAGACTCTGGTTCACCAGAGCCGGGCAGAGGCCGACGGCGACCATGGTGGCCATGGAGAGGGAAAGAGAGCACCAGGGGGAGAGGGGGCTTGTCCGGGAGGTTCACGTGAGAGAGGTAAAGTGGGAAGAGGCAACAGGAGAGCTCGGGAGGGCCTCTAAGTAGAGGGGTTGCGGTGCACCGTGAGCAACATCCATGGACGCGCTCGGGTGAGCTCACGGAGGGATAAGGAGGGGAAGGGAGGAGGGGCCCGACAGTGAGGCGTGTCCCAGACGTCGAGGCCACCTCGGGAGACACCATCCCGATGCCCAAGGCTGTAATATGCCCTTGGCATGGGTGAGGTACAATGCGGGAGAGCACTGTAGCGTGCTCCAGAGCGCGCGTATGGCTGGCACTGGCATCCTTTTGGCGCCCAGGACGTGGCCACTAGTGTCTAGGAGGTAGAGGGGGTAGTAAACAAAGGGGAGGTTGCCTTGGATGCCCTGGTGACCCAATGTGAGAGAGGTGGGGGTTGAGAGAGAGAGAGTGAGAATTGGGCTGTCCAGAAGAGTAAAATGGGGTTTTACCCCTCAATCATTTATCTTTGGTTGAATGGGTTTTACTGGAGGTAGGTGACGACTAGGTACACCTCTGGTAAGCATTTGAGGCAAATGGGGTTAGTGGAACTGGACCAAATGGTGATTTTGGCAAAGTGCCAGAAGTTGTTTGATGGTGTTTTGAGCAAGCAAATGGAGTCCAAATGACATGAGACTTGACAGGATCAAATGGCATATAGAAATAGGGTGTTCCACCAAGTTTGAGATCATTTGAAGAAAGTTGCCAATATAACTTTAGTAAACCCTAGAAATCAACATAAATGGATTTTCCAAGATTTAGTCATGCAAATCACCCCCCCCCCTTGATGCACCACTTGGTGCAGTGCCATCATGTAGCGTTGTGAGCATGTCCACAAAATTTGAGGTCACAAGTACAAAGTTGGTAATGTAGAGTTGTTCAAATTTGAATATGGTCAGAAAGGGTTTTGGGGCACTTTGGTCAAGTTATCCTTCTCCAAAACTTGTGCCATTTGGTATAGATGCATAATTACATAATTTGAGAATGTGCAACAAGTTTGAGAGCATTTGGACAAGTTTCACAATGTAAGTTATTCAAACTTGAAAATGGACAGAAATGGTTTTGAGGGGATTTGATGATGTTTTCTTATTCTCCAAGGCATGTGGCTTGGCAAGATCATCAAATATGTCATATTTGAAATGGTAGAATTTTCCTAGAATTTTTAGATAATATGTCCTTTGTTAATATTTCCAAACCTTGAAATATCCAGAAAGGGTTTTTGTGGGATTTGACCAACATTTGGAACATGACCATGTGTTGAAACTCTTATATATGGACAATATATGTCCTATGAGCTTCCCTGAATTTTGAAAAATATTTTTCAAACAGTTAAATAATTTTAAGCTATTAAAGACCATTTCTGGCCTAAAGAAAAATACTTTAAATAAAATAGGAAAATAACTTTTAAAATTTACTTTTGTGGTTTAAGGGAGTCCTATACCTAATAGGAGTCAAATATACTTTTTGAAAGATTTTTCACACCCCAAATCAAGTACTTGCAGTACAAACCTCAATTCAGGGGTTTTTGGAAAACTAATTTTAGAAAATACTTTTTGGCCAAAATATTTTTTGTAAGAAAATACTATTATGTCCTATACACATGGCATGATCATGGGGAAGAGGTTTTGGATCAAGGAGAAGGAGTATAAGAGTAGGAGATTTATTTTATTTTTAGAGCACTTGCAAACAGCAAACAGAAAACCAATCAAGCGTAGTCCAATCTCTCAAAAGTGTTTGTCAAACCATATTTTACCATGATTATTAGCTTAAGTGTTGTGGCATGAAAATCAGGGTGTGACATGCCCCACTCAGCAAAGAGCCTCTGTTATTATATATCACAACCACTGGACAAGTTGTCAGCATAGTGCTCACGATCAGGCGGGAAGAAGAAGGCAAGGCCTATAAATTTCAACGGCCAGTCTACTACATTTCTGAAGTCCTGCCTCCATCCAAGCAGAGATATCCACATTATCAGAAGCTTGTGTATGGGATCTACTTGACCGCCAAGAAAGTTGCGCACTACTTCTCAGATCACTTAATTTCAGTCATCAGCAAAGCTCCGTTATCTGAAATTCTGAACAATCGGGACACAACTGGTTGAGTGGCTAAATGGGCAATTGAACTCCTTCCGTTAGATATCAAGTTCGAAGGAAAGAAAGCAATCAAGTCTCAGGCAATTGCAGATTTTGTCGCCGAGTGGATTGACCACGAACAAGCGACTCAAGTATAGTCGGATCACTGGACTATGTTCTTTGATGGATCCAAAATGTTGAGTGGATCCGGTGCAGGTGTGGTTTTGGTGTCCCCCAGAGGTGACAAGCTCAGCTATGTCCTCCAAATTCACTTTGGTTCTTCGAACAATGAAACTGAGTATGAGGCACTTTTGTATGGGTTGCGTATGGTCATCTCACTCGGCGTCCATCTCCTGATGGTATACGGCGATTCAGACTTAGTGTTCAATTAAGTGATCAAAGAATGGGATATCAGGAGCCCAGCGATGACTGGTTATTGCAACGCAGTGAGAAAGTTAGAAAAGAAGTTTGAAGGGTTGGAGTTCCACCATGTTCCTAGAATCAAGAACCAGCTTGCTGATGATGTAGCGAAGATAGGTTCCACTCGGAAACCCATCCCCAGGAATGTGTTCTTGGAACATCTCCACACCCCATCAATCAAGGAAGACCCCTTCATAGAAGAGCCCCCGCAACCGTTAAGTGCATCCAACCCGACTGAGAATGAAGTCACGGTTGCAGTCAACTTGATCATGGAGGTTTTAGTGATCACACCCGATTGGACAGTGCCATATATCGCATACCTGCTCACGCAAGAACTCCTAGAAGATGAGCATGAGGCTCGCCAAATTGTCCGCCGATCCAAAGCCTTCACGATGATACAAGGGCAGCTCTACAGAGAGAGCGTCATGGGAGTCGCCCAGTGTTGCATTACCCAGGAGGAAGGTCGAATGATTCTGAATGAGATCCACTCGGGGACCTGTCGTCACCATGCGTCCTTTCGGACCATTGTTGCCAAAGCATACCGAGGCGGATTCTACTAGCCGCGTGCAAATGAGATGGCAAAAGATATAGTCGACCAATGTGAAGGATGTCAGTTCTACTCGAACATGTCCCACAAGCCTGCGTCTACCTTGAAGACTATCCCGTTGGTCTGGTCATTTGCTGTTTGGGGATTGGACATGGTTGGGCCCTTCAGGACTGGCAGAAGCGGCTTCACTCATTTGCTTGTGGCAGTCGACAAGTTCAACAAATGTATCGAATCCAAGCCTATCATGAACCTCGGTACAGCCACCGCCGTCAGCTTCATCAAAGAGATGATATTCAGATATGGAGTCCCTCATAGCATCATCACAGATAATGCCTCCAACTTTGATTCGGATGAATTCAGAGCATACTGCACTTCCCAGGGCAGTCAAGTCGACTATGCATCTGTTGCGCATCCGCAGGCAGAAAGGGCAGGCAGAAAGGGCAAATGGCTTGATCCTTCAAGGGTTTAAACCACAACTGATGCGCGATCTCAAGCATGCCGCTGGTTCTTGGGTGACTGAGTTGCCATATGTTTTGTGGGGACTGAGAAAAATTCCGAACCTATCGATTGATCGGACCCCCTTCTCCATGATATATGGTGCTGAGGCCGTACTTCCGAGTGACTTCATGCATGATGGCTTCTCGCCCCTCGTTGGTTACCCCAAGTGGAAGGTTTGAGATGCAGTGTAGCGGTAGTTTTCCCTTGGCAAAGATACCAAGGATCGAATCCCCTGAGACTCCGAGGGTCAACAAGAAGGTGACAACTGCTAGCGGCGCAACTTAGCGATTGACTGGACCTGCACACAAATACAAATAACTTTGCTCCCAACGAGTACAGAGAGGTTGTCAATCCCTCCGGCCTTGTCGTTTACAAAGGATCAAACGCAAGAGATAATAGTGATAGGTATGACTGCAACTAGTAAGTAAGAACAGAATGTAAATAGCGGATGTGATCAATGATGGTAGTATGGACCGGGGTCCCATGATGTTCACTAGTGATGTCTCTCTCCCAAAAGACGATAAAACAGCTAAGTGAGGTAAATGAATTACAGCTGGGCAATTGACAGGATTATGTTTGCAAACCAATGCTAACTATGCTGCAAAGAAGGTAGAGGCTCAAAAGCATGGGCGGTACGCCAAGGCAAGTAGACCGAAATCCATCTGCATCTACTACTAATCATCCACCTTGAGATATCTATCCAGAACATCTCGCTGGTATTAAGTTGCGAGTCCCACCCATAGTGTAAACTCAAAGCAACAAACAACTACATTAAAAGAACTTTGCGTAAAGTAAACAATCCTTGCACCCGCAAGTACAAGCACCGTTATTTTCCCCCTTGTGGCAACAGCACATCCCCATGACTCATGTTTTTGTCACTCAAGCTAGTCATCGAGGGGCATGAACCCACAATCAAGCATAACGTTCCCTCTTGGAGTTACTACCTACTACTTGGCCAAAGCAATAAACAGTAACAGAGAACATGCAAGAATTACTCAAGAACATAAATATAAAAGAGGTGAATCAAATATATTACTCACACACAATCTGAACATAATCTCATAATCCATCGGATCCCAGCAAACTCATCATAGCAACAGCATAAGGATTACAGATGTGCCTCGATCATGTAGGGCAGCTCACGAGGTCTAATCGGTGAAGAACAAAGAGTGGAGGAGAACATCACATAGCTACTGGTCATGGACCCATGGTCCAAGGGAGACTACTCACAACTCATCCGGGAGGCGTCCATGGTGGTGGAGAAGCTCCCGGTGGTGATCCTCCCCTCCGGCAGGGTGCCGGGAAGAGTTCTCCTGGTGCTCCCGATCTTGGAAGCGCGGCGGCGGCGCAACAGAGATGAGATCGCGAAAAAGGGTTCCGTCCTCGAGGGTTTCGGGACGCATTGTAAATATATGCCAAAGGGGGGCGTCAGAAGAGGGCAGGGGGGCCTAGGCGCCCTGGCGGCGTGGCCAGGAGGGGGGCCGCCCCCTCTGGTCGCCTGGAGCCCTGGTGGCCCCCGTCTGGCCCTACTTTGGCCGCATGGAAGCTTCCGGACCGCTGATTTTTTATATATTTTTCCTGGGATTTTTCTGGCAATTTACGTAAGGGGAAAACCTGAAATACAAAAACAGCAGAAAACAGAAACTAGCACTGGGGTGCACTGAGTTAATAGGTTAGTCCAAATATGATCAAAAGTGTATGGAAGTGCATAAATATCATAGCAATATCACACAAAAGGGGCATGGAGCAAGCAGAAATTATAGATACGTTTTGGACGTATCAACATCCCCAAGCTTAATTCCTGCTCGTCCTCGAGTAGGTAAATGATAACAAGCATAATTTCCGTGGTGACATGCTATTAACCATATAAGAACTTTTCACAGTCACATGACAAATGCTTGTTGAGATAATGAATCTTTAGTAATTAAGTTGCCTCATGAGAATATCACAAAGAATTGAAAGTTTTACAATATGATACTGAAACACTCAATAGATTTGTAGCGAGCATGGTGTGCAAACATGACAAAGTGATATCTCGCTTGCCCCCTTTAGTAAAGCAAAACATAAATGCAGGGGCACCTTCAAAGTTTAAGTGACGACTAGATACAATGATTTCAGAATAAACGATATCATAGTCATGCAGAAGACAATGGTATTTTGGGACAATGCACATTACACTCAGAATGACAATCATGCTCTCAATAGTTGGTGCTATACATAAAGAAGGTGGAGACTCTCGAACCGTGGCTTTTGATGGCAAGGTTGAAAACCCGTGGTCGGAAACAAAAACTAAACATGTACCAGAGCTCTTGGCTTTTAAAAACAGAGGTAATAATTATTTTTTAGAGATGCATATTTCTTCAACGAATGCTAGCAGATAACTCAATTACTTCTCGAGCTGGACAAGTTTCGAGGAACGGCTCCCGCACGAGGACGATCACATCCTCTTAATCTCCTTTGTTTATCACTGCCAAAGTTTTCTGACTTCTCATGAACAAAGCGTGAAGGAGGGTTTGTTTGTTGTATATTTTTTAATGAGTCGGGCACACCTTTTGCCAGTTCCTTCTCGTATTAGGGGTTTGCACATTAGACATGCAATCCCGGGGTGAAGCTTGTCCAACTTAAAAAGATCATGAATTAACTACTACTTCCTCTTGAGCTAAAACAGAGGCACAAAAGAGAAATGCTTTTTTCAATAATTTCGAGATGGTACACAAAAGTCTTTGTTAGGAGTGGCAGGTAAATACCATGTATAGGAGTGGCATCAAACCCGAAAGAGTTTCACAGTTACAAAACCACTCGGCATTCTGAGGCAAATTGAATTAGGGCATAATGTTTGTTCACTTCTCAGGAGGAGGAGGGCTTGCGGACGTGACATATTCGTCCAGGTCGATTCCGTCAGCAATGCGAGTGGCAGCGTCGAGGAAAGTCTCCATGAATGACTGGAATTGAAGCTTCTTGGTATTGGCGACCTTGAGAGCCGCCAACTTTTCTGCCTTGACCTCCTTGAATGGAAACGGACCAGAGACAGTGCCACGCCTGCGCCACACCGAGCAGATGACTTCTTCCATTCCTGCACTCGACCGGGGATCTCATTAAGCCGAGTCATCAGAGACTCAAGGTCGTTTTCGAGAACCATTCCCCGCCAGAGCACCGTGTCGATCTGCCACATCACCGCCTTCAACCCTGCAAGATAACCAGTGGCGCTGGCAAGACGAGATTCCAGCCCCAAGACGTTCATCGCAACCTCATCCTTGACAAGAAAATTGACGGGATCCAGACCCATCTCGATCCGTCCAGTCTCTTTCTCAAAGTTTTGGCAGAGTTCTGCACATACAGAGATATGGTGAGTCGACAGTTGGACGGTGAGTCGACAATTATGATCCAGTCGGACGAAGGAAGATACTTTCGAGTATGACACTACTGGAATCAGGATCTTTGCCGTCAGCCAGCTCTTTGCCGTTAGCTGGCTGACGGTAAAGAATGTCTTTGCCATCAGTTTGAAGAAAGCTGACGGCAAAACAAGAGCTGGCAGCAAAGGACATGTTTGTTGTCAGCTAGCTCTTTGCCGTCTGCTAGTAGACGGCAAAGAGTGTGGGTGGCCCACTAACTAAGCCCACCTAATGGCCACTTTCTTTGCCGTCTGCTAGCGGACGGCAAAGAAAGTGGCCAAACAAACGTCTATTAGCTAGGCTCTTTGCCGTCTGCTGGCAGGCGGCAAAGAACCGTGCCCTAACAAAATGCATCGTGATGCCCGACCAATCTCTCTCTCCCCTCTCTCTCTCTCCGTTCCGCCCCCATGCCACTGCCGCCCCGCGTCACCCCGCCCCCTATGCCGCCGCCACC
>LR738709.1:240107299-240203354 GCA_902687465.1 Secale cereale
CCCTCACCCGTGCCCAATCCGCTGCCGCCCCGCAGCGCCCCCGTCCGCCACCCCGACACCGTCCTTCCCCCTCCGCTGCCACCGGGTACCGGCGAAAAATCACCCCTTCCCCCATTTCTTTGCAGCATAATTTGTTCCTGTTATTGGTGAAAAATTGGTGGTGGTTTAGATTTGTCGGTGGTTCATATGTGGTGTAGAATATGCTTATAAGGAATGGAGTTGTACTAGTGTTTTTAGTATCAGTTAGGCAGAAACAACAAAGTTAGAATTCAGATTATATTAAGTGAATAGTGTGGCTAGCTGTTAAATTCAGGTTGTATATTGTGTGAACTGTGATTGTTACAGAATATTGAGTGTGAATCACTTGTGTTTTACATACTGTGATCATTGTAGCATGGTAATCTTGCTCATATAGTTAGTTTACAACTATGATGATAATTTGAAAGAAAGATCTTACTGGGTTATGGTGATACACTTTTTGTTTTAGTCAAATCCCATGCCTAATTTTAGTGAGAGTCTGAAGAATTATGGACATGCAAAGGTTGCCATTTTGTGGAATATTCAAGTAAATATGCACAATCTAGAACTTAATAATTCTTTGTTAATATTACTGCATTTATCCTCTAATGATTTTTTGGTGATGACCACAATATTACTGCTAATGTACCTATGATCAATTTATCTATGATCAGTTTGAAACATTAGCATTACTAATTGCTCTCTTCTGCTGCTTATCAGAGATGGGGGGAAGCCGCCACCGCAGGCTCCACTCTGCCACACCGGAGTACGAGTTGGATGCTTTTGAGTTCTTCAGTATCATACTTGGGACTTCCTGCAGGAGGCAGATATATTAAAGGAGAGATCTCTCCTTCACCCATCTCATTACGATAACTCTGTTGTTTGCTACAGCACTCCTTGTCCCAAACTGGAGAGGCTGCCTAACACTTTTATGAAGATGCTGGACGGCCATTGCCCAAAGAATGTGAAGCTGCGACAAGCCGTAGCGGGCTTCGCAGGCATTGGGACATGGAGTTGGTGATCAGGTACGGCCACATGTACCTGTGTCGTGGCTGGGAGCAGTTCTACCGTGCCTACGACCTACGACACGGGTACTTCCTTCTCTTCAGGGACAACGGCGATGCCATATTCACCGTGAAGGTGTTCAACACGACTATGTGTTGCATGCGCTACCAGCACGATGATGATGCCAGTAGGTTCTGCCTCTTCTTCCTCTACAATTGGCTTTGTCTCGCATCGATTGTTAACGGTAATTGTTGCATTTGGTCAGGCAATGGGAGAAGCAACAGCGACTCTGGCTATAGCCAATGCAGCAGCGACTCTGGCTACAGCAAAAGCAGCAGCGAGGATGATCCAGAATGGAGTGGGGAAGAAGAGGAGTAGAGTGGGGATGAGGAGGTGCGAGCTGATGATGGGAAACAGATGGTGGTGGCTGAGGACGACCCAGCGATGGTGGTGCCTCACAATGGGCAAGAGATGGTGGTGGCTGAGGATGACCTCACGATGGTGCTACCTGAAGATGGCCTCGCGATGGTGGTGGTGCGTGACAATGACCTCGCAATGGTGGTGGCGCCGACAAAACCACAGCTGGGTGACATGACCATGCCAATTGTGGTAGAAGACTACATCCCACTGCCTCCACCGCCTCGCTGCTCTTGGCGCATCAGGATGAGGAAGGAGAAGGAGAAGAAGGAGGAGTGAACTATGTCAGATATGTCAAATCTCTCAATGCTCTATATATACTTAGCTTTGTTTCCGCCAAAAATGACATAAGTTAGCTCTAATATGCTAAGTTATCTCTAATATGCTTAGTTTCCCATGTTTGCTCAATAATGACATACGATTGGCTTACTTGTGTAAAAACTGGCATAATTATGCTTAGTTAACTCAAAAATGGCATAATTAGTTAAGTTAGCTCCAAAATGACCCATTTAACCTAGGTTAGCTCCAATATGACCCATTTAACCTAGGTTAGCTCCAAAATGACCAAGTTTACCTAGGTTAGCTCCAATATGATCCATTTTAGCTAGGTTGGCTCCAAAATGGCCAAGTTTACCTATGTTAGCTCCAAAATGACCAAGTTTACCTAGGTTAGCTCCAATATGATCCATTTTAGATAAGTTAGCTCCAAAATTACTTATGTTAGCACAAAAATGACCTATACTTACCTTATTTTCCTCAAAATTGACATATTAAGCTTAGTTAGCTAAAAATGGGCATAATTACCTATGTAAGCTCTAAAATGACACAAATAAGGAATAATAAGAAGAAAAACAAGAAAGAGGAGAAGAAGAAAGAATAGAAGAAGAAAGAGAAGAAAAAGAAAGAATAAAAGAAGAAGAATGAGATAGGACAAGGGTAAAAACCTTCTTCTTCTTCTTCTACTCTTCTTCTTCTACTACTCTTCTTCTTCTTCTTCTTCTAGTCCTCTTCTTCTTCTTCTTCTTCTTGTTCTTCTTATTCTTATTCTTATTCTAATTCTTCTTCTAGTCTTCTTCTTCTTCTTCTTCTTCCTTCTTCTTCTCCAAAATGACCGAAGTTAGCTGTAATATGCTTAGTTACCTAGGTTAGCTCAATAAAGACCTATACTTAGCTGCTTTATATCAAAAATGGCATAATATGCTTAGTTCACTCAAAGATGGCATAATTAGATAGGTTAGCTCCATTTTACCTAAGTATGCTTACTTCTTCTTCTAGTCTTCTTCTTCTTCTTTTTCATTTTATTCTTCTTCTTCTAACTCTCTTGTTTCCCATTTTACAGATTTCATTTAATTCACGGAAGCTTGCATGGATGGAGTGCTTCTTTTCCCTTTTGGCTTTTATTTTGTATCGATGAACTTGCATGGATGGAACTTTTTATATGGATGGATGGATAATGGTGTTGGATGAACAATGTGAAATTTTTGTAATTTGTATGGATGGAATTATGTGTTGATTATGTATGTATCTATGATGAAACTTGTGTGTTGGATATGTCTTCTTTGAAATTTATGTGATGAAACTTGTGTGTTGAAACTTGTGTGTTCAAATTGAATGAATTTAAGAAAAACCCGAAAGAATAGGGGCTATACAGGATCTTTGCCGTCCGCTAGCAGACGGCAAAGATGCCATGTGGCAGCTACCTATACAACGTGGGGCTGACCTATTTGGTTACTTTGACGGCAAAGGTGCAATGGTCTTTGCCGTCCGCCAGCGGACGGCAAAGTGCACCGTTAGCCCCCTAATGCCGGTTAGCTGCCACGTGTGCCGTCCAGGACCTTTGTCGTTGGCAGGCTGACGGCAAAGACCATTTCAACTTTGCCGTCTGCCAGTGGACGATAAAGAATCCTTCGCCGTGGCCTATTCACCTGGACCTATTGCTGTCTACTGAAGGACGACAAAGGACTTTGTCGTCCTCCAGGTATGCCTTTGCCACAAAGTGCCTGATTCCTGTAGTGCGAGGAACATCTTTTTGGCAAGACCTCCTAGATAAGTCTATAGCTCATCCCTCTTCTGGGTGAGGTCTCCAACCTTGTCGTCCAGAGCCAAATTATCCTTCTTCAGTCGCGTCACTTACCTATTGGCTTTGCCGAGGGTGATCTTCGGATTTGCATTCTCTTCTTCCAACTTGCCGACTGAAGCCAACTTCTGGTCAGCAAGTTCGGTCTTCTCCCGCGCCTTCTGCTGCGCCACCGCCAAGTCGAGATCCTTCTATTCCATGGCTTTCTTGATTTGATCTGCAAGAGATAATGCTGGCCAGATGAACCTGAAGTGACCTGCTTTTCACTAGACATGTTCATTCAAATATAATCGATAGGTTATGTACCTTTCATACCAGATGCTTCATCTCTAGCTTTCTACAAGTTCTCCCTGGCCAGTCCCAGATCAAGAGTGAGTTGGATCTACTTCTTCTCAAGAACCACAAACTGAGCCTCGAACTAACAAGATTTCTACAGTCAACAAAAAAGACAAGTCAGCCGACAAGGATAAAGACAATTGTTTCCACTCGAAGAAGTGCAGAGAGCGAATTGTTACACCAAAAAAGTTGTAAGACTACTGCCGAGTCAAACACTCAACAGTAGCCTCGGGGACTACACCTAGTGGGTGCACTTGGCGTGCCCTCACTGGTTCCCACTTGACTCGATCCGTCCAGTACGTGTGGAAGGAGTAAAAAATGAGAGAGAACTACATTTGTTCTTAGACCACGGCCAACTGCACGCAGTCGACCACGGTCTCGGGGACTACACCTAGTGGGTGCACTTGGCGTGCCCCCACTGGTTCCCACTCGACTCGATCCGTCCAGTACGAGTGGAAGAAGTAAAAAGACAGCAACAACATTCGTTCTTAGACCACAGCCGACTGCCCGCACTCGACCATGGTCCCGGGGACTACACCCAGTGGGTGCACTATGCGTGCCCCCACTAGTTCAATCGACGCAGCCGAGCCGATTGAAACAAGGATAATCTCAAGTTTCAAACGCTCATCCATGGACATCATCTTACGCAGCAGTTTTCAGGTAGAATATCCTAGCAGAACAACACTCAGTCGGACAAAGACTCACCTAGATGTTGGTCCGAAGAGCTGAAGTGGCATTATAAGCAGCCATGCTGGCCTCGTACGTTGTCCTTGTCTGCTCCATCATCAGACCAGATTGACGAATAGCTTCCTTAGCTGCATTCACTGGGTCCTCCAGGACATGGTGGGCAGCAAAGAGTGAAGAGGATGGAGCAGTTGGAGCAGCCAGAGGATCCGAAGCTTGGGGTTGCACGGGAGAGGCAACAACTTGGACAATCGATGATGACGAACGAACAATTGACGCAGGAACAGCAAAAGAAACAGCTGTCCAAACCGAGTTGCCCTGTATCTGAGCGTCTAAGGCAGTAGGTGCCTTCCTGCCCCTCCTCCCTATGTTCCCCCGAGGCACTTCTACATACTCGTCATCATCATCCGGCAGGTCAATAATGTTGGGTGGTCCTGCAAGACATTCGACCAAGAAAAATATTCAATTGACCGACAAAGCAGTCAGCAAACTGAAAACATGCCGAAGAGTTATACCTGCACTGGAAGTCGCCACGTCCGCAGCCTCCTCATCATTGTGGCCCTTGTCAATCTCCATGGAGGTCCTAGAAGCAGCATCACTAGAAGTTTTAGAACCCACTCGGTTAAACCGACAGATGATTTGATAAGATACGTATGATCTCTAGAACAAGAGAAGAACAGGGAAAAATGACACTCACGTGGAAGAAATCGGAACGTCACCTTGATCTTGGGCAAGGCCTTCGAAGGTTTTAAAGCCGCGCCCTTAGGCTGCTTCGGGGCCTTTTCGATCGGATCGGGTGAAGTCGTGCGAGTGCGTTTATGTGCCTGAGCACCAAAGGGAGCTGTCTTGGCGCGCGCGCTTTCTGGGTTGTGGGTCAGCTTGGAGCACCTCTCAATGCAAGGTGGCGACTCAACCTCGTCATCACTGCTTGAGTCCTCGCTCTCCTCACCGGTCTCCTCGTCAGACCTCCAGTCAGCGACCTCACCAACGCCCTCCACCCCCTCCTGTACTTGCTCTCCATTGGGCACGGAATACATCTCAGTATAAATCTGCAGAACAAAGAGTTGATCAAACATCAGTCGGATTCAGAGACAGTTGTAAATCGAAACAAAAAATTCACTCGGAAACAGAAGTCAAACCTTATCTGGCTTGTGGTCTGCGTCGAATGGACGGACTCTCCTAGTCCCCCTGGGGTTGTCCTTGTTCCCGGTGATGCTCCGCAACCACTACTCCACTGTCTTCTTAGTGACCTCCTCCGGGTGGACCCGAGCGGTTTCATTGGTGCCCAAGTACATCCACATCAGCTGATCACGGGCTTGGAGAGGCTGAATCCGTCAACTAAGAAATACCTCCAGCGGGCCATCACAGTTACCCCGTCGCGGACTAGCTGGACCACTCGCTCGACCAACATATCCACTTCTACTTTCTCAGCCCGACTCACAACCAACGAGGGAGGCTGACTGACTCGATCTAAGGTGAAAGGAGGAAGACCGGTCGACTGACCTGGGGTTGGAACATCCTTGCAATAGAACCAGGTCGACTGCCACCCTCTGAACGATTCAGGAAGAGTCATGGTGGGAAAGGTACTCTTACCCCTAGTCTGTATACCCAGGCCGCCGCACATCTGGATCACACGCGTCTTCTTGTCAGTTGGGTTCACCTCCTTGAGGGCTTGGGAACGACAGGTGAAAATGTGTTGGAACCGACCCTAGTGCGGTCGACACCCAAAGAAAATCTCACACAGAGAGAGGAAGGCAGCAAGATATGTGATAGTCTTGGGGGAAAAGTGCTGCAGCTGGGCACCGTAGAAGTTCAAAAAACCCCGAAAGAAAGGATGCAGAGGCAAAGAGAAACGTCGGTCGACGTGGGTCGCGAGGAGGATGCACTCGCCGTCCTGTGGCTGCGGCTCGAGCTCATCCCCCGGTAACCTCCAAGATTCGTGGGCGATCAGGCCACCGTCAACCAGCTCCTCCATGTCCTCCTACTGCATAGAAGACCGGATCCAGTCCCCCTGGAACCAGCCGGGTGGCAGCCCAGTTCTCGATGTCCACCCCCAGTTCACCTTCTTGCACTTCCCCGTCACCGGCACTTTTTTGCGCGCTCCAGGGCCGCCGTCTTGTCCTTGCCCATGGCAGAGCATCGGTGGGTGAGGGGCAGTGGTGCGGTGGAGATGCAGAGGAGGAAGAAGAAGTATGAAGCGCACAGTGCCTACACATCGGTCGCAACACCCTCTTATAGACCAACGGTCGAGTGACTGACTTGTGGGCCCGTGCAATCCTGTCAAATCCCGCACAATCGCACACCCGATACGTGGCGAAAAAGGCGGCACGGGGATCGAGGCGTCTATGTATATCCGGTGTGATTACCACGGCTCATTCTGTCCCGCGTGCTTCCCCGAAATTCGAATTCCGACAAAATCTGGGAACCACAGAGTAGCCAATCGTGCCGAAAACCTCGTGCCTCGTCAGCACTCGAAAGTTACTCGCAAAAGTTCACTCGACTGTTTCTGAATTGATCAAGGCGACTGAAATAAGGTTGAAGGGTCAGCTCGATTCCCCGGTTCAAAAAGGATGCCTCCGGGGCACCAGAATCGGCTCGGAATCAACTTCAACCCCCCTTTTCACTCCGACCTCAATCCATTCGGGGGCTACTGATGATGCCATGGACATAGGGTAGGGTCACTGGCCTGACCTAGGTACCCTACCGTAGGTCACTACCCTGGGATGAAAGACATTCCATGGATGATAAAAGATACCGACTGAAATGACAAAGGAGAGCAATCCACTCGACCATATGCCTCCCTCGGATATCCCAATTCCATTCGACAGAATGAAGCCACTCGACCGTACAAGAAACCACTTGACACAAAGAAGCCACCCCCTCGTGTGGCGCAAGGGTCACTTAAGGCTAGCAACCGTCACATAATCACTCCGCAGTCTTAATAGCCTTTACTGCCCCTTTATTAGAGGCGTTATCAGTAATGTCATGTCTTCATATACATTCAACCCTTTGTAACGTGGGGCGGCTGGGGTGCTGGCGCACTCTATATAAGCCACCCCCCTCGTCTGGCACAAGGGTCCGCACCCCCTGTAACACACATACACCTATATTCTAGTCAACAGCCTTTGGGCACCGAGACGTAGGGCTTTTAACTCCTTCGAGAGGGGCCTAAACTCGTAAAACTCGTGTGTACAACCTTGCCGTAGCTAGGACCTTGCCTCCTCCTACGTACCCCCTAATTTCACTGTCAGGCATAGTACCATGACACTGACCGCATTTCTAAAAGAAAGAACGCACGAGATGATGGTGGTCCTATGGAGCAACTGAAATAGATGATCTCTGCAGATTCTCCTGCTACTGCTACTGTAGCGCAAGTTCTAAATCTCATCTTCCCTACTCTACAACCCCAGGTGCTTGCTCTAACATGGCAGTGTGATATCTGGTTGCATGTTGCATATGGTGCCTAGCTTGTATTGCTTCTATTTGTTAAATTGCATCTCCTTAGCTTACACATTATACATGTGAATATGACACACCTTCCTGTTTTTGGTACATACTACATTTTCCTATCACACCATGTTCTTACATCAAACTACAGTTCTTGTGTGTCCCAGATCTATCACTTATGATGAGACAATCAGACCCGTGGGTTAGTATGAGACGCGCTACTTTTATAAAGAGTGCACTTTCATCCTCCCCACACGATTCTCAATAAACAACAAGTCTAAATGAATATATTAAATGTATCTCTGTAGTTGAAGAACCCATTTCCCCTACACCACCATCACAGTTGCTTGCTCTAACTTCGTAGTGTGATATGTGGTTGCATGTTGCATATGGTGTCTAGCTTGTATTGCTTCTAATTAGGGTAAATTGCATCTTTTTAGTTTACACATTATACCTATGAATATGACATGCCTTACTATTTTTGGTACATACTTACATCTATCCATTAACCATGTTCTTACATGAAACTACCGCTCTTGGTTATCCTTCATCAATCACTTACGATGAGACACCTTTATTCGTAGCATATTGCATATGATTTCTAGCCTATTGTGGTGTTGACATGCATTGCTTCTAATTTGTTGAATTTCCCTTACGAGGCTACCCTTCTAATTTGGCAGGGTGATATTGGTTTGATCTTTCATATGGTGTCTAACTTGTATTGGTTCTAATTAGTTCAAACACCTTCTGCTTAGTTTACACTTTCCACATCATACATGTCAATATGACATGACATCCTATTTTTCATACATATTCTATCCTCCCATCATGTAGTTGCCTTACATAAAAGTAGTGTTCATCATAATCATTCATCAATGAGTTTTGAAGAGCAAATTTTATTCCTTTTTCTTGTGGATTCGACTTGACAAGGAAAAATCAAAAAAGAGGAAGGCATAGAGTAAGGAATAGAGTAAGAAAGGCGATGATGGTAGTCCTGTGCAGCAACGTAAATAGAGCATCTGTACGGATTCTCCTCGTTCTGCAAGTGCATCACATGTTCCAAGTCTCTGCTCCCCTACTCAACCATCATAGGTGCTTGCTCTAACTTGGCCGTACGATATCTGGTTGCATGTTGCATATGGTGTCCAGCTTGTATTGCTTCTAATTAGTGTAAACTGCATCTGCTTAGCTTACACATTATATGTGTGAATATGAGACGCCTTCCTGTTTTTGGTACATACTATAGCTGTCTATCACACCATGTTCTTACATGAAACTATTGTTCTTGTGTATCCTGCATCAGTTACTTATGATGAGACACCTCCAAGTTGGCAGTGTGATATTGGCAGTGTCTTGAATAGGATTTCTAGCATGTACTATTTCTAATTTGTTGAACGCCACCTTTGACGAGACAGTTCTAACTTGGCAGAGTGGTATTGCTCGCACCTTCCATATGGTGTCTAGCTTGCAGTGCTTCTAATTTGTTGAAGTGCCTTCTGCTTAGTTTCCACATCATAGGTTTGAATATGTCATGCCGTCCAGTTTTTCGTACATATTCTATCCTCGTGTCATGAGTTTGCCTTTCATCAGAGTAGTGTTCGTTAGTATCATGCATGAATGAGTCAGAAGAGCAAATGTTATTCCTTTTTATTGTCGGTTTGACTTCACAATGCAAAATCAATAAAGCGGAAGGAAATTTGTAAGGCATTGGATGATGGTGGTCCTTCCGAGCAACTAAAACGGAGGATCTCTACTGATTCTACTCCACCATCCTCCCAACAAGATTCGCAAGACAACGCAAGGCTAGACAGTCAATGTAGATGTGTAGATGATGAACACATCTCCCCTACTCCACCATCACATGTGTTTGCTCTAACTTGGCACTCTTTGGTTTGCATGTTGCGTATGATAAATAGCTTGTACTGCTTCTAACTTTGTTCTATTGGATGTGCTTACTTTAAACATTATAACTATGAATATGACACATATTCCTGTTTGTAGAACATACTATATCTGATCAGACCATGTTCTGACATCATACTAATGTTCTTGCGTATCCCGCATAAGTCACTTATGATAAGACACCTTTAAGTGGACACTGTGATATTGGTTGCCTCTTGCATATGATTTCTAGCATGCACTACTTCTAATTTGTTGAAACGCCAGATATTTTTAACTTGGTAGACTAATATTGGTTGCATCTTTCATATGGCTGCATGCATCGACTGATGCAGAGGCCGGAGGTCAACCTCCTTTTCTAAAAAAAAGGTCTAGCTTGCAGTGATTCTAATTTCTTGAAATACCTTCTGCTTAGTTACCACATCATAGGTCTAAATATGTCACACCATCCCTTTTTCATACATATTCCATCCTAGTATCATGTGTTTGCCTTTGATCCGCATAGTGTTTGTTAGTATCATGCTTGCATGAGTTCTGAAGAGCGACTTATTTTTCCTTTTTTATCGGTTTGACTTTCCAATGCAAAATCAACACAGCGGAAGGAAATTAGTAAGGGAGTGGATGATGGTGGTCCTTCGGAGCAACTGAAACAGGGGGTCTCTACAGATTCTACTCCACCATCCTCTCAGCAAGATTCACAAGGAAACACAAGGCTGGACAGTCAACGTAGTTGTGTAGATGATGAGCACTTCTCTTCTACTCCACCATCACAGGTGCTTCCTCTCACTTGGCACTTTTATATGTGGTTGTGTTTCGTATTATGTCTAGTTTGTATTGCTCATAATTTTGTTGAATTGCGTCTGCGTAGCTTACAACTTGTACCTGTCAATATGACACGTGTTCATGTTTCTAGAACATAATAAATCTATCTATCACACCATGTTCTTACAACAAAGTATTGTTGTGTATCCTGCAACAATCACTTACCCATAAGACACATTCAACTTGGGAGTGTGGTATAGGTTGCATCTTGCATTGTCTTCTAGCTTCTACTGCTTCTAATTTGTTGAAATGGCACTTATGACGAGACATTATTTACCTGCTAGAGTGATATTGGTTGCATGTTCATATGGTGCCTAGCCTTCATTTCTTCTAATTTTGTTCAAATGCCTTGTGTTACTAGTTTTCATACATATTCCATCCTCCTATCATAGGTGTGAACATGCAATGTTGTCCTTCTTTTCGTATATATTCCATCCTCCTATCATGCGCTTGCCTTGCATCAAATAAGTATTCATCTGTATCATGCATCAACGAGTTATGCAGTGCTAATTTTATTTCCTTTCTTGTGGTTTTGACTTCAGAAGGCAATATCAAAAGAGAGGAAGGAAAAGAGTAAGTTAGGGGATGTTGGTAGTCCTCCAGAGCAACGTAAACGAAGGTTGTCTAGATTTTCCTCTGCTACTGCTAGTGCAGTCGAAGTCGCAAGTCTATATGATGAGTTCATCTCCCCTACTCCACCATCTCAGGTGCTTGCTCTATGTTGACAGTCTAATAATTGGTTTCATGTTGCATATGGTGTCTAGCTTGTATTTCTTCGAATTTGATTAAATTGCACCTACTGAGTTTATACATTATACATGTGCATATGACATGCCTTTCTGTTTCTAGAATACATTACATCTATATCATACCATGTTCTTACATCAAAGTATTGATGTTGTGTATGTCACATCAATCACTTATGATTGGATGCTTTTAACTTGGCAGTGTGATATTGGTTGCATGTTGCATTGATTTCTAGGTTGTATTGCATCTAATTTTTTGAAATGCCACTTATGACAAGACACTTTTAACTTGGCGGAGTGATATTGGTTGCATCTTTCATATGGTGTCTAGCTTGCATTGCTTCTAATTCTTGAAAATCCTTCTGCTTAGTTTACACATCGTAGGTGTTAATATGTCATGTTGTCCTGTTTTCTTACATATTCCATCCTCCTCATACGGTTGTCTTACATCAAAGTATTGCTCGTCTATAGCAAGCATTAATGAGTTCTGAAGAGTGAATTTTATTCTTTTCTGTTGTGGGTACATCTTGACATGGAAAGTCGAAAAAGTGCAAGGAAAAGAACATAGTAGGGAATGGTGTTACTCGTCGGGTGCAACGGAAAAGGATCTTCCCTCAAGATTCTGCTGCTACTTATAGTGTAGTAGAATGTCCAAGTCCGCCAGGTAAATCTACAAACATAGTATCCCCTGCTCCACCAGCTACAGCACCTCCTTCAATTGTAACGACATCTCAACGAGTTGCTAGTTCGTTTGCTCCGCAAGTGGCATGTTCCCAAGCTGCCTTCACACCTAACACTACTTCTGAAGCAATGCTGATAGTACAGGACTTGGCAACATCATATGAACCTCATTAGCATGAACACCAAGACGGTACATGGCCGAGTCAAGTTGCAGTTGCATGCTCCTTTATATGTACTCTCACAGTTTGATGTGCACTAACACTTTCCATATTCGTTGTTGAACTAGCACCACGGCGCAAGAGGAAACAAACATCAGGGATAATGCTTCACAGATTAACAAAATCTAAAGGAGGAACAATGGAGATCCAGTTTGAGGAAGGTTTAAAAAGGCCCCGTGATGCTACTGAGTCAGCCAAGTTAGTATCAGAGGCAGCTGTTGCAGTTAGGTGTCATGCATGTATCTTCCCAACGTGGATCCAGTATAAGAATGCAAACGATGATAACCAATTTAACACCTTCCTTGACCATTTATCCGTACGTATTGTTATTCATCGCAATTTGTAATATTGTCTTGCTCTATCCCATACTTTCTAGCATCCTCCTAATGAGACTCCCATTATTTTTTCAACAGATGAGGTTCAAGTTGGATCCGAAAAATGATGCAACTAAACAAGCATGCACTCATGTTTTTATGTCTGCTCTGTGACAGTATCTGTATCACCTTAGAATAACTCACTTTGAAGGCAAGGCTAACAATGAAATCACCCAAACATCTACAGTGGAATATATTACGGATGAAGACTGGACAACCCTTGACACTGGTCTGATCCAAAGTATTAGGTAGGGTATATGTATGTGATGAGATCACATATTGAACTCGTATTTACGTATGTGCCTTACAAGTCTATCTTCTTCTAGGCTAACTGTTTGAAGAACAAGACCAACCGTTCTAAAGGGAAATTCCAATAGACAACAGGATCTCGTAGCTATATTGCCCACTGCGAGGCTCTTGTAAATAGCTACTTTTTCCTTACTAGTGTTGTGTCACATTATCGTATCTATATTGACTTGTTCCAAATACAGAGGAAAGCATGTGCGGACCAAAAACAACCTGAACCGAACGTGGTGCAAATATTCAAGGATAGTCACACCAGCAAGACGAAGGGCATGAGCCCACCAGTTCAAGCCGTTGTTGTAAGTCCTTACTCCTCATGACTTTGAACAGCTTGTTACTATGACGTGCTCATTTAACTGCTTGGTTTGCAGCCAATGTCAGTTACTCTGCTCACTTTTATACACTATTGTCTTAACGTATCATTCCACCTTACACGGTTTAAAAGAGAGGAAGGATATTCCTTTGGTCCTAGTCAGTAATCTAGTTGTGATGTTCACGTGCCCACACAATGATGCTACAATAGCATGTTTGTTTGATATAGGTTTTTCCGTGATATGAATGATGTCATACTATGTTAATCCTACTTTAAACCATCTCTCATTTATCCTTAGATGTCAATGAATGTGAGGAAATAGAAAATACAATAGGCATGCTACATGTACATAGGTTCCGAAAGTGATTTTATCGCTACAATACATGCTAATGTATTACAGTAGCTCACCAAAATAAGTTATGTATAAATGTGAAACCTAGTTTGTTTGTTGTTGTATCATTAGTAACTTATCTGGTACACTAATCTACATATTCAATTTTCAGCAAGTTATGGAACAAATGATTGAACAACCACAACCACCTGAAGGTGACGACACTACCACACGCACAATGTCACCTCTTTCTACAGTACATCAGTATCTCTCTGCTAACAGTGCAAAAACGCACCTTCCTGCGTAATTCTAGGTTGGTTGTCAAGGTAACCTCGTCCAAATTGCCTAATGAACAAAATCTTCCTGCTAGACAAAGTGATAAATCTATGCTCCAGACACAAGTCCAATCCCTAATGGATGTCGTTTTTGAAACAAGAATAGTGGTTGACAAATTTCGTCAAGGTATGAATGGTTTTGAAACCAGACTATCATACATTTGCTTCGTTGTTCAAGAGAAATGGCGGAAAAAGGGGAAGGTCATGCTGCTCGATCAGATTCTACAGCCCAAAACATTAGCTCTCGGGTCAAATAATCTATGCGTCTATACATCTGATGGTGCAAGGACTGTAAACTTTTAGGCCAACATGCCTTTTGTTGTATGTCTGTAATTTATTTTGTTGTGATACAACATTTATCATGCTGCCAAAGACCGTATAAATTATGATGCTATTTTCGTATAGCATATGTTTATCTTTGCAATGTATTCGGCATCATCGATCTCCTTTCAGCCGAAACTCAAATTCCGAAAAAACAATATTGACCGTAATCAGCATGTAACCAACTTAAAGTATCTGGGCCTAAATCAGTATAATCTTTCTTGTTTTTGATAGGCTTGTGCACGCATTGGGCAATTAACCGGCCTAACATAATTTGGGCCCTTAGTAACAACATGCCCTTAACATGTGTAAATACCTCGCAGGCCTAATATGGCCCATATATAAGAAGGGCCTTTTGTAGGCCAAAAGTCAAATTGGGCCGTAACTGGGCCAGATTATGCCCATGATTTTTAAGAGGTCGAAAGATGATTGGGCCAAATTAGGCCCATGTATCTCACCTCCCAGTGGCCCATTTGGAATTCGGATCGTTCACGGGCAGAAAGTCAGACAGGCCACTAATGCGCCGACCTACTAGACGGGCCTTTAATAGGCCGGAAGAGCGGTCGGGCTTGATTTGTATGAGCGAGTATATGGGCCTTTAGTAGGCCTAATATGACGTTGGGCCACATATGGGCTTCATCTGACGTTAATAGGCTGAAAAGCACAACAGGCTGGAAGTGGGACAAATCTGCAATGGGCCGCTCACAGGCCGAATGTCACACCTAGCCGAATATGGCCCAATTTCATCCCTGTATTTTATGGGCCCAAAGTTTTATCAGGCAATAAATGGGCCCAAATGTAGCAGGACCTTTAACAGGTCGGAAACACACTGGGTCATTGTCGGGGTATTTGGATCGACACCTATGGGATCACAAGAATCCCTACTACGGTTGCGGGGCGTGGGGTTGAGAGAAGAGCGGATCTAACGGTCAGGACACAGTTCCTTTACCCAGGTTCGGGCCGCAAAGATGCGTAAAACCCAACTCCTATTTTGGTGGATTATACGTTGGTGTTCTTCAGCTAACGAGGAGCTCCAAGAGAGTCGTGAGGAGTTCTAAAAAGCCGAATCCTCCTCCTGGTCACCTCGGGCCTCCATTTATAGGAAAAAGGGGCTGCCACAGTGGCACACAGGAGGTGGAAAGGGTACAGTGACGCGAGGTTATGCCTCGCATTACAAGACAAGGTGCATTTAATGCGCCAGCTTAGGTGTCCTTGCTTTATCGGGGACGGGGGGGAGACGTACGTCTTGTCCGTCGCCGCCCCTCCTCGTGTTGACACGCGCCCTGGCCAGCGGTGCCTGAGGTGCCATGTAGGCAGACAGGCAGCTGAGGTGGCGCAACGGCGGGTCTCCATGAAGATCTATGGGTTGCCACGCAGGAGCCTGTCCAGCTGGTTGGGTCGGCAGCTGCGTGGGTCGGTGGAAACCCAGTTGGTGCGGGCCTGACGTGGTCTCGCGGGTGTCCTTGGCAAGGGCCTTGCCGGGGCTCCGGCAAGGGTCCTACCGTGGCGCCTGCAGTCATCCCCGGCAAGGTGCTTGCCGGGGGCCTTGTGGTTCTCCTTGGCTGGAATCCAGCCAAGGGTCGTCGTCTTCTTAACTTGCATCTGATCGTGAATGTCTTCACAAAGATCTGCATGCCACCACGGGTATATCTCCCGAATCCTTGCCCCATGGGGGCGGTGGACTCAAGGGTGATTCGCTCCGTAGGCGCGGGGCGAGCTGCCGCGGCAAGGGCCTTGTCGGGGCTGCCAGGGCTGGCCCCGGCAAGGATCTTGCCGGGGAGAGCTGCTTCATCCCTTTGCTCTTTCTGGTCTTGTTCTTGGTGTCGCTCTAGTCTCCATCAAGCTTCGGTCTTGCCCCGGCTCGCCTCCCTCGCCATGCTTGGTGTGGGGGCGCCGTGGCTCAGACTACCCGTGTACAGTCATAGGCGTACAAAAAGTGTACCCCTCTTTTTGTACACCGACAGGAGCCCTCGGGCCTGAGCCACACATAAGCGCGACACGTTGTTGGGCGAGGCCTAGAACGGTGTGCGGGCAGGCGGGGTGGTTTTCACCGTGGTAAGATTTCCGCGCGCTGCGCCTCCCACGACCCGCGCACGCGGCGCGGGGTGGAGGGGCATGCGTGACGTGGGCGGCATGCGTGGGGCGGTTTCCGCAGGCATGCGTCACGTCGCAGTAAATATGAAAGGTGGCGGCCCGCACCTTCCCCATAAACGGGGGGAGGTGTGGGGGCGTGGCTCGCTGACTGGATGGGGCCGAGGCGCGGTCTACTAGGCGTCCACTCCCCACGATCACGGGGTGGGGAGAGGTCGCCTCACCCGTCCCTTCGGTCCTGCACGTTCGCCACGTGCCTCCCATGCGTTCGAGGTGGCGAGCGGTGGAGGCGGGAAACCATGCCGTCGCTGGTTGGGGCGGCGGGTCGGTCCCAGCCGCCCTTTGCCTTCTGCGTCTTGATTGGCCGAGCGGGACGGTCGAGCTCCAGCCCCGCCCCTTTATAAAGGGCAGAGGGAGGGGACGGCGCCCCGCACTCCTCCATCTTCTTTCTCCCTTCAGCTTCTGCTCCTTTCTTATGTCCGCCATGAAGAAGGAAAACCCCGGCTCCTCAACGGTGGCGGTGAGGGTCGCTGCTCGACAGCGCGTCCCCCCTTCTCCTGCACCCGTAGTGGCCGAACCATCCACGAGGGGAAGAGGGAGGGTGCGGGGTCGTGGGCGAGGTCGGGGTGCTCGGGGAAGAGGAGGACGGGGCGGCTCGCCGGCCTCGCCCCCGCTAGCAGCTCCTCCTCTAGTGGAAGGTCATGTTGGAGATGACCCCTGTGAGTTCTTCATTAGGATGAGGGGGTCGCCGCGCCGTCGCCTTCGTCTCCCGACTCCGTTTGCGCGGGAGATGGAGGTGAACCCGCCGGAGTCGCTACGGCTGCACATGAGGGGTCGTGGGATTAGTGGCACGCGGGCCCGCGTCGACTTCCCTGCCCCTCATGTGATGTATCTTCGCCAAGGATGGAAGAGGTTCACTCGCATCCACAGCCTGACGGATGGGCGCACCCTCCACTTCAAGTTGATGGAGGATGGCCACCTCTCCGTCAAGGTCTTCGGGCACCTCGGGACTCGCGCGAGGTGCTGCATGGAGAGCTCCTCTGATGACGAAGACTCCTCCTTGAACGAGGGTGACGAGGAGGACAGCAACAGCGACGACGAGGCCGGCGGACGGCAGGATGATGGGTCCGACTAGGTGTCGGGTGCCGCTCCCGGGGGCACCGGCAACCCTATCATCCGCGTCGCCGGTTCCTTGAACTTCTCAGGGCCGTCTCCTTGGCGGCCGGCGTAGGGAGGCTGCGGAAGAGGAAGAGGAAGAAGGCGGGCGGCAAGGTCGTCATGTCGGAGTACGCGGGCACCGACACCTTCGTCTGCTACTGACGTCCTGATGCCTCGTCTTTGAGCTCAGCCTCCGGCGCCGTCATCACCGTCCAGCTCTGGGGAGGCCGCCAAGATGCCTTCTCGGTGTCTTCTGCCACCCGTAGCTCGCCTAGGCGCCCCTTTTGCCCTTCTCGCCTCCTTGACCTACCTCCTGAGGAGAGGGACAAGAAAGGCATTACGGGCATCTTATCTCTTTTTAGTCTGTAAGCCTTCGGGCATCTGTTAAGTTTAAAACTTGTAATCCCCTTATTCATGTTTTTCATTCCCTATGGACTGTACCTGAATGTTTTTAATGAAAAAGGAATTCTTGCTGGGTCATTTGTTCGTAGGTAAAAAACCCACAACAGGGAATAAATCCCTGATATCCTTAAGATAAACATTTTCTCGCCCGGCAACAGGCCCTACCGTTTCCCTACTTCGATCGACCTTTCTCACGCCCTTGGCGGAGGCAGGGATGAAGCGGGCTCAGGCTCCCCGTTTTATCCTTCTGCTGCCGGGACTACGACCAAACCTAGTCTTAGGAACGAGCCTTAGGGCCTAGAGTTATGGGAGCACGGTAGCTTAAGGAAAAGAACGAGGTTTCACATACCTCAGTCCATAATGGAATGCATGACAAGGGATAAAGGACTTATCTGAAGCTGCAGCTCCCGGCAACCCTGGTCTGCCATGGGCGAATTCTTGCCCTTGCAGCCTCCGGCAACACTGGCTTGCCGGGGCCTAGGCACTGGTGTGTTCCTCTTTCCTTCCTCCAAGTGGCTTCGGCAAGGATGCCTGCGCGTCTTGTAGACCAAGGAAGACAGAGGAAAGACAAAGACTCGACCTCTAAGCTAGGGGTTAGCCGCTGCTAAGCACTATCAACCCTAACCAAGGACGAGACTCGACTCAGCATGCATGCTATAACTTAGGGCACCAACGCTTCATTTATTTATGCTCAGGGTCTGCGCCTGGCTTTGTACAAAGGGTTACATGCCTTGCCGGCAAGGCTCGTACAAAAGGGTGGCTTGCCGGGGGGCCCGGCAAGCCGCGCCTTATGGGTAAAACTTGCGAAGATGCTCGATGTTCCAGGAATTACTCACCAGAACGGCATCCTCGGTCTCCAGGCGGACAGCGCCAGGCCTGGTGACTCGTATTACCCGATAAGGGCCTTCCCACTTCAGCGTCAACTTGTTCGTATTCCTGGCCGATCAAACGCGCCGGAGAACAAGGTAGCCTTCCTCAAAGCTGCGGGCATGAACCTTGCGGCTATGGTAGCGGCACAAGGCTTGCTGGTAGCGTGCTGCTCTCATAGCCGCCCGAAGACGATCTTCCTCAAGGAGCATTGCGTCGTCTTGTCGCAATTGCTCTTGCTCAAGCTCATCATAAGCGAGCACTCGAGGCGACCCGTATATGAGTTCCGTGGGGAGGACTGCTTCTGCCCCGTATATCAGGGCAAAGAGCGTCTGGCCGGTGGCTCGATTTGGCGTCGTCCTGATCGACCAAAGAACCGCCGGCAATTCATCAATCCAGCACCTCCCGCTCTTGTGCAGCCTGTCAAAGGTCTTTGTCCTTAATCCTCGCAGCACTTCAGCATTTGCCCTCTCTGCTTGACCATTGCTTCTGGGGTGAGCAACGGAAGCGAAACAGACCTTGCTGCCGAGGTCTTGGGTATATTGCATGAAGGTGCGGCTCGTAAACTGTGTGCCGTCGTCAATGATGATCCTGTTGGGTACACCAAAACGGCAAACTAGTCCCTTGAAGAACTTGACGGCTGACTGAGTTGTGACCTTCCTTACTGCCCCCACCTCTGGCCACTTGGTGAACTTGTCGATTGCGACGTACAAGTACTCAAAGACCCCGACGGCGCGAGGGAAAGGGCCCAGTATGTCGAGCCCCCAGACCGAGAAGGGCCAGGAGAGAGGAATGGTTTGAAGGGCTTGAGCTGGTTGATGAAGTTTCTTTGAATGGAATTGGCACGCTTCACACCTGGTGACCAGCGTCGCCGCATCCTGGAGGGCAGTGGGCCAGAAGAAGCCTTGCCAGAATGCCACCGGCAAGGGCTCTCGACCCTATGTGGGATCCACATATGCCTCCATGTATCTCTGCCAACAGCTCTAGTCCTTCCTCTCGAGGGATGCACTTCAATTTCACACCGATCGGTCTCCTTCTGTACAGGACGTCATCGACGAACTGGTACATGGTAGACCGACGGGCTACTCTCTCCGCTTCTTCCTGCTCCTCAGGAAGTTCCCCAGTCTGAAGGAATCAGACGGTATGCTGCACCCACGCTGGAGCCTGGGGCTCGACGGCGAGGACTAAAGGCATTTCCTCCGCAAAGGGAGTGGCTATCTCGACGGGAAAAGCTCGACGCTCCGCCGGAGTTAGCCCTCCGACGGCGGGCTCAGTGTCCCCGACAACATCCTTGCCGGCGGCTCCGGGGAGCTCGGCGGGAAAGTACTTGCCGGGCCCTGGCATCTTCATGGTGTTGTAGGCATAGTGTGATGCTGCCATGAACTTGGCCAGTGCTGGCCGGCCAAGGATCCCGTTGTAAGGCAGGGGGATCTTGGCAACATCTTACACGATCCTCTTTGTCCTGTAGTTCAGATCACTCCCAAAAGTCACGGGCAGCGTGACTTTTCCCTTCGGTTGACTCCTCCCTGGGCTGACCCCCTGAAACGTGCCCGTCTCCTCGAGGTCTTCTGCCGCGGCCCCGGGCGGGCCTTTCCTGCTGTTTCTCCTTGCCGCGACGACTTGCTTGGCCATCACGCTTCTTGTTGGACCCCTCAGCGCCGTCTTGGCCCTTCTCCTTATCCCGCCTCTCGTACTCAGCCCTTTGCTTCTCAGCAAGGAGCTCAACCTGGTGGCAGTCTTGGAGATCATGGCCCTTGGTGTGATGGATCTTGCAGTACCGCTTGCCGGAGTTTCCTGGCTTCTCGGCAGCCGCCAAGGCCCAGCAGGCGACACACCCGGCAATTTCCTTGCCAGGGTCACCTGCCTTGGTTTTCTTGGCGGAGCCGGCGTCATCAGATCCCTCAACGGCAAGCACGACCTTCCCCTTGCGCTTCCTGTTACGGTTCCAGCCCTTCTTCGCTGGAGCGGCGGTGTCCTCGTCTTAAGAGTCGGTTTCCGCACCGGTGCTTTCGCCGGGGTACTTCCTCCCCTCTTCAGCCCGGGCACATCTGTCGGCAAGAACGTAGAGTTCCGCCACATCCTTCACCTTGGTCATCGCCAATTCTTCGCGCATCTTGCGGTTGCGCACGTTCTGGTGGAACGCGCTGATGATGGCGGCAGGGTGAACATCGGGGATGTTGTACTGTACCCGGCTGAATCACTGTATGTACTTGCGCAGGGTCTCGCCTTCCTTCTGGGGTATGACATGCAGGTCACTTGCTTGGCCATGGGCTTGGTGGCCTCCGGTAAAGGCGCCAACAAACTCATGGCACAAGTCGGACCAGGAGGAAATAGAGTCTACTGGCAAGTGCATCTACCACGACATGGCGTTAGGTTTAAGAGCCAACGGAAAGTAATTCGCAAGCACCTTATCGTCGCGGGCCCCGGCAGCTTGCATCGCGATGGTGTAGATGCTGAGGAACTCTGACGGGTGGGTCTTGCCATTGTACTTCTCGCCAACGTCAGGTTTGAAGGTGCGGTGAGAGGGCCAGTGGGACTGCCGCAGCTCACGAGTGAAAGCTGGACATCCTACCTCGTAGGGTAGACCTCCAGCGCTTTCCGGTGCTGGGCGGTCCGTAGTAGGCCCTGCTCGCCTGTCTGACTGGTGGCGCGTTCCGCGCCGGCGCTCGATGGTGGTTCGAGTGTCCTCACGAGCTCGCTCCTGAAGAACTTGACGCTGGTCGCCGCGGGTCCATGGGTCGGACGACGCTATGGAGATGGCGTCGCCCACAATGTCTCGACGGGTCGACGCATGCGGCACCGGGCGAGGAGGAGGCGAATGCACCGTAGCCACGGCGCTGCCAGCTCTCCCGCCGCCGGTGCGTGGGACCCCATCGGAGCGTCGGCCTGGGAGCTCCACTGGATTTAGGTCATCCTTGTTGGCGACTGCGACAAGGCTTCGGATGGTGGCTCTCCATTCGTTGAGTTTCCCCGTAACGGGAGGAAAGTCGAGGAGCAACTACGCGCGCGCCAAAGCTTCGGCTGGTGTCAACGGTAGTGAAACCTGTGCGGACCGTGACACGCTTCGACCCCTAACCATGTCAGGGGGAGCTCCATCACGATCCCACAGTTGCCTAACATCTCCACCAGCGCTTCGGTGGGCGGGCAGGTCTTCTACGTCCCGGGAGTGGCGCTCGGGGCCCTTCCCATGGCGACGCCCGGGATCTTTGGGGTGACAACGCCGTTCGTCGCGTGCTACTTGAGAAGAGCGCGCTGTTGGCACCGGCGTGGGAGTTCTGGAGGCCCTTGCGTCGCCTTCGGGTGATGCGGCCGCGACCCTGGAAGGCCCGTGCCACCCGCGGAGGGTCGGGCTCCGTCCTTGGAACTGGCGGTGTGTGGCCCGTTACCAGGCGCACAAACATCGCCAACTCCCAAACTCCGGCTGTCGGGATGGCGTTGGTGTTCGCGAGCAGCGCCCCGAGTCCTTTCCGTGACTGGTCTGCTGCTCGCCCGCGTCGGGACGAGCTGTCCGGTTTGCGACTGGCCAACCGCCACCGTCGTCTTCTTCTTAGGCGCCATGACGATGCAGGAGCGTCAAACTAACCGCTAAAGCCGATTCACACAACTGCGCTGCCCCCTACCTGGCGCGCCAAAGATGTCGGGGTATTTGGATCGACACCTATGGGATCACAAGAATCCCTACTACGGTTGCGGGGCGCGGGGTTGAGAGAGGAGCGGATCTAATGGTCAGGACACGGCTCCTTTACCCAGTTCGGGCCGCAAAGATGCGTAAAACCCTACTCCTGCTTTGGTGGATTATACATTGGTGTTCTTCAGCTAACGAGGAGCTCCAAGAGAGTCGTGAGGAATTCTAAAAAGCCGAATCCTCCTCCTGGTCGCCTCGGGCCTCCTTTTATAGGAAAAAGGGGCTGCCACAGTGGCACACAGGAGGTGGAAAGGGTACAGTGACGCGAGGTTATCCCTCGCATTACAGGACAAGGTGCATTTAATGCGCCAGGTTAGGTGTCCTTGCTTTATCGGGGACGGGGGGAGACGTCCGTCTTGTCCTTCGCCGCCCTCCTCGTGTTGACACGCGCCCTGGCCAGCGGTGCCTGAGGTGCCATGTAGGCAGATAGGCAGCTGAGGTGGCGGAACGGCGGGTCTCCACGAAGATCTGCGGGTTGCCACGCAGGAGCCTGTCTAGCAGGTTGGGTCGGCAGCTGCGTGGGTCGGTGGAAACCCAGTTGGTGCGGGCCTGACAGTGATCCCGCGGGTGTCCTTGCCAAGGGCCTTGCCGGGGCTCCGGCAAGGGTCCTGCCGTGGCGCCTGCAGTCATCCTCGGCAAGGTGCTTGCCGGGGGCCTTGTGGTTCTCCTTGGCTGGAATCCCGCCAAGGGTCATTGTCTTCTTAACTTGCATCTGATCTTGAATGTCTTCAAAAAGATCTGCATGCCACCACGGGGATATCTCCCGAATCCTTGCCCCATGGGGGCGGTGGACTCAAGGGTGATTCGCTCCGTAGGCGCGGGGCGAGCTGCCGCGGCAAGGGCCTTGCCGGGGCTACCAGGGCTGGCCCCGGCAAGGATCTTGCCGGGGAGAGCCGCTTCGTCCCTTTGCTCTTTGTGGTCTTGTTCTTGGTGTCGCTCCAGTCTCCATCAAGCTTCGGTCTTGCCCCGGCTCGCCTCCCTCGCCATGCTTGGTGTGGGGGCGACGTGGCTTAGACTGCCCGTGTACAGTCATAGGGGTACAAAAAGTGTACCCCTCTTTTTGTACACCGACAGTCGTAATTCGTCCCAAGTAGTTAGCAGATTGTTAACAGGCTAGACCACACCATTGGTCGCAATGATGCAAAATCTAAAATGGGCCATGGATGGCCCGGTTTGACACTATTCCTATGTGCCTTAACTGCGAATGGGATGTTTGCAAGCAGGCTATTAATAGGCCAGCCCGGTAATTTTGGTTGCGTCGGCCTTTTTAAAACTGAATGGGTCACTTTTGGGCCATGTCATGTGTCGACGTATCATAGGTGCCTCATGTACATTGGTCGGTTGACATCTATCTGCACGAGGAGGTGACATGTGGTTCCTTCAGCCAATGAGAATTTTACACGTGGAAAATCCCCATTGGTCCTGGCTGCTAGCGGGTTATCGGATCCAAAACTGTACCCGATAGCTTGACGGTGACCCGTTACGCTGGATGCCACGTGTAGGTTACCCTTGACAAAAGAACTTCCATGACGTGAAATTTATCGTCATGGAAGTGGACACTTCCATGATAATAATTTTGGTATTGTCATGGAACACTTCTATGACAGCATAGGTATGACTATCTTGATTCTGTCATAAAATCGTCATTGATGTACATGCATGATAGAAAATGTGACCTACTATGACAAACACGTATTATCATAAAAGTGGTTTTTTTGTAGTGCTCTACACGGACGCCATCGTCTACTCCATCTCTGGCTCGCTGCCCTGGGTCTGGCTGCTCCTACGCGGCAGTCGTGGTGGTGCCTCTCCATTCCATGGTCGCAGTTCCTCCCTAGGTGTGTGGCATCTCTATCCCGAGAGGGCCAACCTCTCATGCTGCCCCCATCATGGGGACGCCCCCACTACCTCGCATCATCTAGCTCTAGAGTCACGCTACTCTCGTCTGTCTTATCTGCAACAAGGTCTGACTCCAGTTTACTCCTATGGTATGAACTAGTCCCCTGGTTATGGCCAGGCTAGGCACTACGCATCACCGTATGGTCTGGCAATTATCGGAGGACCGGTTCCCGTATACGGAGCCCCGTCGACCGGGGTTACTGCCCCTCCGTAGTTCCGTCCAGCAGGGGTTGTGGCACAATCGGTTCAGAAACAAAAATAGAAAAAGAAGTTGCAACAGTAGCAGTTCATCGGTGGAACTTTGTAGCACGGTGGTCACCATCCTCCGCAACACATGCCGGTCCGGCAACAATTTGCACAACAACCCATACCACAGCAACACGTTCAGAAATATCAACAAGAATATTATCAGTAGTTTATGCAACCTCAGTCACAGGTACCAACACCTATCGATACATCACCTTTGGTGGCTCCAGTGTCTGACATGCAGGTACCATTAGTGTCCAAGAACAAGGTTAAGAAGGAGGTTCATTGTTGGAAGTGCACGGTTGATATGGATGCAGCGAAAGATTGTTCTGTCCAACATTATTGTTATATTTGTGACAAAATAGCACATCCGACATTACAGTGCCCGATTCTTAAACTTGTTAAGCCCAATGCTTATGTTTCGGGAGTTGGGGATAATGGGACTTACGTTGGCTCAGTTGCCAGATTGCATTGTGAAAGATCACTTGGCGCTAACACAGACACCGATCGCTCGTGTTCATGTTAGTCGCCCGATGGTAGCGGCTAGCAGTGTTGTTGAGTGCTAGATTGCCAGGAGATGTCTAGTACATGAACAATGGAAGTGGGAGGCTATTTAGCATGAGTCTGATGCTTACCTTGTTAGCTTCCCATCTTCCGAGGATTTGGACAGGGTGGGTGGAATCCAGATGAACGTGCCATTAGCTAGTGCCCAGATGACTTCTATGACATGGACATCATGGGAGGTTCTACATAAGGTCAAACTTCAGCAGATTTGGCTACATGTCAAGGGTGTTCCACATATGGTACGCAATTTTTGGGGCTTATGGGCCATTTGTACTCTTATGGGTAAGAGCTTGGATGTGGATCTCTTTAGCCTATGACGCCGTGGAGTTGTATGTATTATAGTTGCTATGACTGACCCTCAGATTTTGTCATCAGACGAGGACGATGTTGGGCCTCTCGTCACGACGGATGTGGTGGTCAAGATTAAGGGCTACACATTCACGTTCAGGAGGGAGCCAGCAGGATACACTCCGGATCCAAACTTTATTCCATTTATTTGGAAATGGGAGGGTGATGATGCTAATGATGATAGTGGTGTGAAGGAGAAGGACAACGAGATGGACACCTTGAAACACACCGGGAACCCATCCATCAATTCATCATCTAGTTCTGCCCCAGCAAAATACATTCACGTACCTCAAATGCAACAACGTGAACTTGCGAGTCTTGGCCATGGTGGTGCACCCGAAGGTGGCCCTGTGATTATTGCATTCACTCTGTTCAACTCTTCATCGTAGACACCGAGAGACATGTCAATTGCCGCCAAGCTTTGCGCCAACTACATGTTGCGTGGTTGTCTCCATGGATACACAGTCACGAGCTTTCATCACATTCCATGTTGCGGGTTGAGTTTGCATGCGCCGTAGCCATCGTCACCAAACTTTACGGCAACATCGCCCCCCGTAGGTCTCAAATCAGTGCAGGAAACCGGCGGCTTGGGAAGGTGGCCGGACTCATCATCGGATAAACGGTAGCCAGCTGGTCAGGTGGTGTTGCACTCATTGTCACCGACACTGACATCAGCAACGCATCCGGTTATTTCCATGATGGCGCGGGACAATGATGGTGCGGCAAGGCGGCTGGATGGGGCTTCGAAGCACTAGCCACCAGCTGCGATGGAGGTGGCCGCATAGCTACATGTTTGGGACGAACTGATCGCACTGACGCCGGCTGGGCATGGTCCAAAAGAGTCGACCTTGGGTGTGCAAACTTGAATGCATGGACGGGTTTCTAAAGGGCTTGCCTTGGATGTGCAGACATTCATGCATGGACATGGTCCTAAAGGGTCGGCCTTGGGTGTTCACACATGCATGCATGCACCCGTGGCTACTATCCAGCCCTAGCCATTGGTGGTGCTGGACACGTCCACTAATTCTATGTTCGCTCGTACAAATAGTTTGTTTCCTGGCACACTAGAAATGACAGTCTCGTCACTCGGGTTTGTAGTTGAGACTGTCTGGAAGGGGGTTTATATTTCATAATCATCTGCTCCACCGGTAGTAGAGCGCGTGCCACGACCATCGATGGGTGTGACACCTACACGCTAGAGTGGTCGGCATATGGTTGCCGATGACGGTACTATGGACACAGATGAGGACTCCTTGGCCAAGGGTATGCATTGTAAAGTAGCGCACAACCTCAACAACCAAGGTATTATGTCGCCACCAAAATCCTTTTTAGATTTTTACAATACTACAATCGTTTCTAAGTTGAATAATGTGAGTGTTAGTTTGGGGGGAAATGAGAAGGGTATTTCTATTTCGAGAAATGATTTAAAACGTTCGAATATGATCGGTTAAAAGTTGGTCGACATGTTTCTAGCAAGTCTTTCTCCGCCCATAATGAGGAGGAGTTCCATGCCACATCGGATGGTTAGTTTCTCTCTCATTTAGTATGAGCGGTTTCGGACATGGGTCTAGATGAATCTGGGCTTAGTTCTTTGATTGAGCTTACTACCTCTGGACGCAAATCAAAGATTGCACGTTCAGAAAAAAGATAGTAAGTCCCATAAGAGGATGAAATCTTCTAAATCTCCTATTGTTTCCCAATGAAGTTTTGATAGCAGAGGTCTTGCTGACTTGGCTAAACATTTATTCATTATAGAGTGTAATAGGGAATACAATTTAGATTTTTTTGGCTATCTCCAAAATGAGGAGACTTAACTTCTCAATAAGTTTGTTAGCCGTCTTTCTGTCGAGATAGACTTCACTTGGGTTTCACGACTGCCTAGAGGTTATTCTGTGGGCATCTTACTTGGCATAAACACATGGAATATGGATGTGTTGGCTAGTCCGGATGGTGAGTTTCATGTTAGACTCCATATTCGCAACAGGGCCAACAACTTTACATGGACCCTCGTCACTGTGTATGGGGCAGCCCAGGATGAGTTCAAGGTTGATTTTCTTCATGATTGGTTAATCCTCCAAAAGATAATCTATCATGGAGGAACACGATCACATATGTGGCCGTCGTCCCCTTGTGGTTCGGCCAGGGGGAAGCTCACGTTACACAAAGAGCGAAGGTCGTGAAGCAACACGACGATGGTGACACTGGAGGTTTTTACCTAGGTTCGGGCCGCCCTGTGGTGTAAAACGCTACTCCTTCTTTTGGTGGATTATATGGAAGGACACCAAGAACACGCAACGCTTAAGCCCTGCAAGATGGCCTCGGGGAGAGAAACTACACATGTACAAGTGTTTGAGGGTCCGAATCCCATGCTAGTCTGCCTTGGACCTCCTTTTATAGCTTAAGGGGTGACCACAGTGGCAAAACAGTCTTTATCTCATGATTAGACAGCTAATAGTTCTATCATACATAGCTCTCGTAGTTAGGACAATGCACACTAAATGCGCTGCTAGGTGTCATGTTTAGGATGCAGCCCGGCAAACATGTCGCGCTACTTAATCATCTTCTGTGTGTATGCTTGACAAGCCTCTGGACGGGTGTCATATGAGGGTAATCAATCTTCCAAATGGCCGCCACATGCTTAATGGAAGTAACTTAACTAGTTGGGGGCTCGACACCGCATCGATAACTGACTTGCGTCGCGATGGGGGGGGGAGCGGTGCCGCCTTGGCGGAGCTCTGGAGGGGACATTTACCCTTGGTGGACCTGACAAGCCTGCCGGGGAAATCTCGGGCTTGCTCTTGGGGCGGCCTCGACCCAGCCGAGCTCTCCCGCCCGGCAGGGGAGGCTTTCCCAAGGTGATGCTCTATCATATTGGTTGTCTTGGTCTTCTTGATCCGCTCTTTAATCTCAAAAGGAGCTGCTGCTCTGGCTTGGCCTTGACCCATAAGTTGATGATGGTCGTGCGACACCGGAACACTTGTGTATAAGTTCGGACAGCAAATGCAAATGTTTGTTGCGCCAACAGAAGCCCCTAGGCCTGGCCCATATGTGCCGCTAGGCATCGTTGGGGTAGGCCCCAACAAATACATAGGTAAGCACCCGAGCCATGTTGCTATGGGGCTTATATTCCTTTTGATATCTTCTTTTCTTCTTCATTAACCTGTGATTGAATCAGTTTCTAGTTTTTTCGTGCATCATGCAAGACGACGTGGGGTGACCCACGTAGGGGACCGTGAGCTGCCCGCCTTTGTGGGAAGGTAACTCCCATTTTACTTATCCTACTACCCATGTTTTTTCCGCCACGTACGCTGCATGCATTGCGCAGGGTTGGTGGCGGATGCGCAGGGCGCGGGAATGAGTGCCATGGCAGAAATCTTAGTGCCACAGATAGGCGCAGGAGGGTGATCGTGGATTCGGGGCACCGTTAGTGACACAGAAGGGTTGGATTGGCGGAGCGGGGCGGTTGCCCTCTTTGTGGTGGAGAGCCAACCCCCAGCCACGTTCACCTATAAAAGAAGGCGTAGACGGAGGGCGCACCCACACATATCTCATCCTTCTTCTGCTCCTTGCATCCCTCCTCCACTCTGGTGAGGGGAAGAGGACGCGGTGGCACTCTATTAGCGGCGACGAGGGCTTCCGCTTGACATAGCCTCCCTCCCCCACTGGAGATGAAGGGGCGGAGTCTAGCCCACGAGGTGGCAGTGTAGGGCGAGGGCGCGGCCGTCGTGGCACCAGGGGCGAGGAGGGTGTGGTGGTGGTGCTCTAGTAGCCCTCCTCCAGCCGTGTCAGTCCCAATGGAAGGCCACGTCGGGAACCAGCCATTGGAGTTCATCATGCAGCTGCGTGGGCGTCGGCCTAGCCATCTTCGGCCTCCTACCCCTTTTGCAAGGTTGATGGAGGTTGAACAGCCGTCGAGGTTGATGCTGCACATGAGGGGTTGCTACAATGGTAGTGTGCGGGCAAATGTTAATTTCCCTGCTCCCATGGCATGCTCCTCTGACGTAGCTGGAAAACCTTTCCTCGTGCTCATAGCTTGGCGGCGGGGCACGTTCTCCATTTTAAATTAATGGAGGTCATGTTGCTTTCCATCAAAGTCTTCGGGCATTTGGGTGCTCTCTTAGGGTGTTGCGCGGAGAACTTGACCGACGACCAAAGCTCCTCCTCGAGCGACAGCGACGAGGAGGACACAGGTAGGGAGGATGACGACAGTGAGTCTCCGGTCGGGAAGCATGAAGGCTACAACACGGACTCAACCTGAACGACGGTCACACTGTCGCCGTCAACTAGGCGCCGGTAGCACTATTATCTACACCTGGGTCTCTTCCCTGGCAAAGCGATTTTCTAGGGTGTTGGGTGTGGATGTCTCCGCCACCTCCAGCTTGACCCCGGTAGGCTTCCTCGTGGACTCCGGCTTCGTCCTCCCTGCTGGTGTCCCTCCTGTCGTGCTCCTATGGTCCTAGCGATGGTGACCAAGGCATTGTCTAGACGCTCCCTCCATCCATCACCTTCATCCGCGCCCTCTCGAGCTTGTCAGGCTGTGTCCCGCTGGCCCTGACGGGGTCAGGCTGGGCTTTTGCCCAGGCAATCCTTTTGCCCTTTTCACCTCCTATTGTAGTCCCTAGGAGGATAGGGACAACAAAAGGGATTACGGGGCACTTATCTTTTTTCAATCTAAAATATGTAGGCATTTTCCATTGTTTAGTTCAAATTATGTAACCCCCCACCCAAGTTTGTACTTTGTAAGGTTTGTACTTGTTTATCCGCGTATTAATGAAAAATGGTATGTTTGTCGGGCACTTGTGCATGTGTCATCTCCATGCAGAGGAACAATTCCTCTATAGCTTCAAGTAAACAAGGTCTACCGGTGTCGGGGAAACTGATCGCCCACGAACACCTATGAGACCGGAGCCCCTTTTCGGTATGGCAAGGGGGCGGAGGATGCACAAAGAGCAGATCGGGGCGAGCACGCAAGCAGTTTACCAGGTTCGGGCCGCACGAATGCGTAAAACCCTACTCCTGCCTTGGTTTGTATTGCGTTCTGGGCTCGGGAGCGAGAAGAACTACAGTGCCTATCGCTAGCAATACCGAGCGTGAGAGTGATCGATGATCCGAACCTCCCCTACGTTGCGTATGGGCCTCCTTTTATAGGTCAAAGGGGTCACCGACAGGTGGCAACGCAAGTGAGGGTAAAAACGTAAAAGTGGTGGTAGTTGGAACAGTGTATGCATAGTGCTCTATACCTAACTCTGACGGCAGGGGACAAGGGCATTAAATGCCCATCGCCGTCGCCCTAAACAGTGCAAAAAGCGTCCGTCAGGGCGCCACCGTCCGCCACGACGGTGGCCTCGTCATCGCAGCTCGCCACCGTGTACCCCAGGCTGCACAGCCTTCCGCCACGTGCGCCTGGAAGGGTCCCAGGGCGACGCGTGGGCGGATGAGCTGGAGCGCAGGCACTTAGTGGGAGTTTGCCGCGGCAAGTGCCTTGCCGCGGTTGCCATCTCGTCGCACCTGGGAGCTTGTCGCCCGCCAGGCCTTGCCGGGACGCGCAGCACGTCACGGCAAGTTTCATGAAATGCCATGTTTGGCCTTCCCGGCAAGCTCCTCTTGCCAGGGTCTTGTGCCAAAGAAGTGGTCTTGAGCCAGGAGTGGCCTTCCCGGCAAGCTCCACTTGCCGGGGCCTTGTCTCTTCAACTTGAATACTTTGTTCTTGAATGGCTCCAAAGGAAACACAATGGGCCTTGGCGGACGCGCGGCAAGCCCTGCCACGGGACGCTGCAACTGCCCGTGCACAAGTTCGGGATACTAAGGTACCCCTACTTTGGTACACCGACAACCGGCAAGAAATCTTACCGATCTCTTCCATTGCTGCTGCGAGGCTCGGCTTGGCGGGTAAGGAGCATGGAAGGGAACTGGACCCTTGTCACCCCTTTGTTGCAAATGTAACTACGACCATCCTGATCGAAGTAATCTTCGGATGGAAGGGTGGGAGCACAAATATTAGGGTGCAAGGTTTTTCTACACTCAAGTTTACCATACAAGAATATATTATGGATGGCTAAAAAGGGAATTATATATTTTGTTTTGTCGGTGATCGATATGTAGCTTGTTCTCACTCCTACTTTTTGGAATGGCGTCCACGGAAGGTGCCATGTAGTTAGTACAAAGAGAAAACATAGCAACATATGATCCTTTCTATTTGATCATGGCAATTTTTCACTAAACTAAACATGCATGCAAGTTCTTAGGCGCCAGCACTTCGTTTTATTATATTTGCACAAGGTATGTGCCTAGCTTTATACAAAGGGTTACATGCCCATCGGCAAGGCCTGTACAAAAGGTGGCTGTCGGGGTTGTGCCCGGTGATACGTCCAAAACGTATCTATAATTTCTGCTTGCTCCATGCCTCTTTTGGGTGATATTTCTATGATATTTATACACTTCCATACACTTTTGATCATATTTGGACTAACCTATTAACTCAGTGCACCCCAGTGCCAGTTTCTGTTTTCGGCTGTTTTTGTATTTCAGGTTTTCCCATTACGAGAACTGCCAGAAAAATCCCGGAAAAATTATATAAAAAATCAGCGTTCCAGAAGCTTCTCGGCACCCGAAGTATAGCCGGAGGGGGGCCACCAGGGCTCCAGGCGCCCTGGTGGCGCGGCCCCCCTCCTGGTCGCGCCGGGGGGGGGCGCCTGGGCCCCCCGAGCCTCCGCTGATGCCCCCCTTTGGCATATATTTATATCGTGTCCCGAAACACTCGAGACGGGAACCCTTTTTCACGATCTCATCTCTGTTCCGCCGCCGCCGCGCTTCCAAGATCGGGAGCAGCAGGAGAATTCTTCCCGGCACCCTGTCGGAGGGGAGGATCACCACCGGTAGCTTCTCCACCACCATGGACGCCTCCCGGATGAGTTGTGAGTAGTCTCCCTTGGACCATGGGTCCATGACCAGTAGCTATGTGATGTTCTCCTCCCGTTCTTGTGCTTCACTAATTAGTCCTCGTGAGCTGCCCTACATGATCGAGGCACATATGTAATCCTTATGCTGTTGCTATGATGAGTTTGCTGGGATCCGATGGATTATGAGATTATGTTCAGATTGTGTTTGAGTAATATATTTGATCTACCTCTTTTATATTTATGTTCGTAAGTAATTCTTGCATGTTCTCCGTTGTTATTTATTGCTTTGGCCAAGTAGTAGGTAGTGACTCCAAGAGGGAACGTTATGCTTGATTGTGGGTTCATGCCCCTCGATGACTAGTTTGAGTGACAGAAACATGAGTCTAGGGGATGTGCTGTTGCCACAAGGGGGAAAACAACGGTGCTTGTGCCCGTGGGTGCAAGGATTGTTTACTTTACGCAAAGTTCTTTTAATGCAGTTGTCTGTTGCTTTGAGTTTACACTATGGGTGGGACTCGCAACTTAATACCAGCGAGATGTTCTGGATAGATATCTCAAGGTGGATTATTAGTAGTAGATGCAGATGGATTTCGGTCTACTTGCCTTGGCGTACCGCCCATGCTTTGAACCTCTACCTTTCTTGCAACTTAGTCAGCATTGGTTTGCGCACATGGTCCTGTCAATAGCCCAGCTGTAATTCGTTTACCTCACATAGCTGTTTTATCGTCTTTTGGGAGAGAGACATCACTAGTGAACATCATGGGACTCCGGTCCATATTACCATCACTGATCACATCCGCTATTTACTTTCCGCTTTTACTTATTACTTGCAGCAAAACCTATCACTATCATCACTTGCGTTTGATCCTTTGTAAACGACAAGGCCGGAGGGATTGACAACCTCTCTGTACTCGTTGGGAGCAAAGTTATTTGTATCTGTGTGCAGGTCCACGTTGATTGCTAATATCTGGCGCCGTTAGCAGTTGACACCTTCTTGTTGAAACTGGGAGTCTCAGGGGAATCGATCCTTGGTATCTTTGCCAAGGGAAAACTTCCGCTACACTGCATCTCAAACCTTCCACTTGGGGTAACCAACGAGGGGCGAGAAGCCATCAAGCAAAGTTTTCTGGCGCCGTTGCCGGGGACTCCACTCCTCAGGATAGGGGAGTTGCACACTATCTTTTACCTTTGCTTTTTAGTCTTCTTAGTTTACCTTTCAGTTTTTGCTTTAGTGTCTTTTATCGAAAATCACAAAAATAGTTATCTCATTCTTTAGTTGTCATTATGTCGGGTCCTTTTGTCTTTGACGAGGCAGAAGTTCTCACCTTTAAACAAAGAGGTGGGGAAAGTTTGAAAGATGCTTGGTATAGAATTAATGATTCTCAAAAAAGAGCCACCAAGAAGCAACCTACTACTATCCTGCTTAGAAATTTTTATGTTGGACTTACTTCTTGGAATAGGTTTATTCTAGATACTGCTATCAATGGGAATTTCCTAGAGGCCCCAATTTGGGAGTCTCTTAGTATTATTGAAAATCTTGTTGGGAATCCCCCTGATGTTAGCATTCAAGAGGACATCACCCTAGCTCACATTATGAAAAAACTTAAAAAGATAGAGCTAGAGATGCCAAACATTAATAAGATAAACGAGTTGGATCATAAGATCCAAGGGAATTTGAATAGGCTTGATAGCTCCATGCATAAAATTTTCAAAACTTTGGAGACCATCAAATCCCATGACTTGGACTCTTCTAGGATAGACAAGATTGAGGAAATATTTGATACTCTAGGAACTACTTTCTCCTCAATCAAAACCAAAAAGGTAGAAACTCCGGCAAAGAGGGAGCCTAAGTTCTTTCACGTTCCAAAGGCTCCCCGTTCTAAAAGTAATCCATCTATTGCCAAAGGGGTTGAAACTGTAAAGACTTTGGAAGAAACACCTCTCTTTGATGAATGTATAAATGAATCTTCCCTTGACTTTTATCCTTTTGTTCTTCTCCCTAGAAGTATCTCTATGAGGCCTTTATTTGAAAGTCCTCTTAAGACTAGTTGTATTATTGAAGAGCTTTTTGATGATCTTGATGATGGTTCAATTGATACAACTTGATCTCTATGCATTATGCCTAGCTTAAAGGCATAAAAGAAAACGCTTTTGGGAGGCAGCCCACATGAATAAATTTTATTTTGCTTTCGTTGTGTCTTGATGTTGTTACTACAGTAGCATCATCATTGTATCTTTGCTTTTCAATTTTGTGCCAAGTGTAGCCTCTGATTGCAAGAAAGTTCAAAAGTTGTGACATGCTGTTCAGGAAACAGATTCTGTCCTTGGATAGAAAAATTCGTATAAAATCCCCAGATCATCTTTTTGGTCTGAATTTTTTCGACAGCGTGCTATATATAATTGTCTTTCCTGCGTCTGTTCTGAGTTTTTTTATTAGAGTTGCAGAAGTGCCCCGAAAAAATCATTTACTACCCGCTGTTCTATTTTTAACAGATTCTGTCCTGTTTTGCCTTTCCTTCATTTTGCAAACCTAGAGCTTGCTTTTTCTTTGCAAAAACCTTTAGGCAATCTTGAGAAACAGTAGACCTTCAAGAATATCTTTATTTCCAGCAAGGAACAATTATTTTATTATTGGTACTAACCTCGCTAACCAGATTATGATGAGTTATGTATGAAGGGAGTTTTCAAGTGTGCGAGGGAAGATGATAAAAAGATTCAGGAGTGTCAAACGCTCAAGCTTGGGGATGCCCCCATGCACCCCCAAGAAATATTCAAGGAGACTCAAGCATCTAAGCTTGGGGATGCCCCCGTGCATCCCCTTCTCCATAAACATTATCAGTTCGTCTTTCGTTCCGCTATATTTTTATCACTTCATGTGTTATGTGCTATGCTTGGAGCCTCTTGCTTTTAGTTTTCCTTTTTAGTTTTCTTTAGCTTTTCATAACGAGTCGGAACTCAGTTTTCTTTATGTGGGAGAGAAACACGCTCCACTTCTACCTAGAACATAACATAGAATTTTCATGTCTATCTTTGCTGTGTGTGTTCTTTGTCTTCTAATAGCTACTATCATGCTTAGCTCTTAACTTTCATGCTTATCTTTCTAAAGAGCTTTTGTTTAGTTAGTTGCTTGAACTCTCTTTATTTATCATGATTATCTTATTAAGAGAGTTTTCTTTCGTTGCATTGGTTGATATGTCTATGATAAAGATGCTACGTGCATAATGGTGCTTAGTAGTTCATGTTTTCTTATGGTTAGTCTCAAATAGCTGGGGGGTTCCCAATGTGTTATTGGAATACCAACATGATTTGTTTGCCTATGATGTGGTATGGTTTAGTAATATCTTCCTTCAAGAATTTACTTTGATTGACTTGGCGTATGCTCACGCATATTTAAGACTGTAAAGAAAGTCTATCAAGCCTTGATCATCTTTTGTTTCTGAGTAGCGATATAACTTCCATGCCTGATTCAATGTTGCTTTGTCACTCTGCATGATTATGACCGTCATTGCTCTCTTAGTTGGTCGCTCCCAGTCTTTTGCTAACCTCCACCTGTACTAAGCGGACTGACTGCTTATGCATCCAAATTCTTTTAAACCAGTTATGCCATATGAGTCCACCATACCTTCCTACATGGTATTTACCTGCCATTCCTAACGGAGACTTGCATGTACCATCTCGAAATTATTCAAAGAAAAGCATTTCTGTTGTGTGCCTCTGTTTTAAGTTCATGAGGAAGTAGTAGTTAATTCATAATCTTTTTAAGTTGGACAAGCATCACCCTGGGATTGCATGTATAATGTGCAAACCCATAATACGAGAAGGAACTGGCATTGAGTGCGCCCGGCTCAAAATTAATATAACAAACAAACCCTCCTTCACGCTTTGTTCATGAGAAATCAGAAAACTTTGGCAGTGATAAACAAAGGAGATTAAGAGGATGTGATCGTCCTCATTCGGGAGCCGTTCCTCGAAACTTGTCCATCTCAAGAAGTGATTGAGTTGTCTGCTAGCATTCGTTGACGAAACATGCATAATAAAAAAAATATTATTACCTCTGTTTTTAAAACCAAGAGCTCTGGTACATGTTTTGTCTTTGTTTCCGACTACGGGTTTTCAACCTTGCCAACAAAAGCCACGGTTCGAGAGTCTCCACCTTCTTTTAAAAGCACCAACTACTGAGAGCATGAATGTCATTGTGAGTGTAATGTGCATTGTCCCAAAGTAGCATTGTCTTTTGCATGATTGTGATATCGTTTATTTTGAAATCATTGTATCTAGTCATCACTTAAACCTTGGAGGTGCCCCTGCATTTATGTTTTGCTTCACTAAAGGGGGCAAGCGAGATATCACTTTATCATATTTGCACACCATGCTCATTGCAAATCTATTTGATGTTTCAGTATCATGTTGTAAAACTTTCAGTTCTTTGTGATTTTCTCATGAGGCAACTTAATTACTACAGATTCATTGTCTCAGTAAGCTTTTGTCATGTGACTATGAAAAAGTCCTATATGGTTAATAGCATGTCACCACAGAAATTATTCTTGTTATCATTTACCTACTCGAGGACAAGCAGGAATTAAGCTTGGGGATGTTGATACGTCCAAAACGTATCTATAATTTCTGCTTGCTCCATGCCTCTTTTGGGTGATATTGCTATGATATTTATACACTTCCATACACTTTTGATCATATTTGGACTAACCTATTAACTCAGTGCACCCCAGTGCCAGTTTCTGTTTTTGGCTGTTTTTGTATTTCAGGTTTTCCCATTACGAGAACTGCCAGAAAAATCCCGGAAAAATTATATAAAAAATCAGCTTTCCAGAAGCTTCCCGGCACCCGAAGTACAGCCGGAGGGGGGCCACCAGGGCTCCAGGCGCCCTGGTGGCGCGGCCCCCCTCCTGGCCCTGCCGGGGGGGGCGCCTGGGCCCCCCGAGCCTCCGCTGATGCCCCCCTTTGGCATATATTTATATCGTGTCCTGAAACCCTCGAGATGGGAACCCTTTTTCGCGATCTCATCTCTGTTCCGCCGCCGCCGCGCTTCCAAGATCGGGAGCACCAGGATAACTCTTCCCGGCACCCTGCCGGAGGGGAGGATCACCACCGAGAGCTTCTCCACCACCATGGACGCCTCCCGGATGAGTTGTGAGTAGTCTCCCTTGGACCATGGGTCCATGACCAGTAGCTATGTGATGTTCTCCTCCCGTTCTTGTCCTTAACTAATTAGTCCTCGTGAGCTGCCCTACATGATTGAGGCACATATGTAATCCTTATGCTGTTGCTATGATGAGTTTGCTGGGATCCGATGGATTATGAGATTATGTTCAGATTGTGTTTGAGTAATATATTTGATCTACCTCTTTTATATTTATGTTCGTAAGCAATTCTTGCATGTTCTCCGTTGTTATTTATTGCTTTGGCCAAGTAGTAGGTAGTGACTCCAAGAGGGAACGTTATGCTTGATTGTGGGTTCATGCCCCTCGATGACTAGTTTGAGTGACAGAAACATGAGTCTAGGGGATGTGTTGTTGCCACAAGGGGGAAAACAACGGTGCGTGTGCCCGCGGGTGCAAGGATTGTTTACTTTACACAAAGTTCTTTTAATGCAGTTGTCTGTTGCTTTGAGTTTACACTATGGGTGGGACTCGCAACTTAATACCAGCGAGATGTTCTGGATAGATATCTCAAGGTGGATGATTAGTAGTAGATGCAGATGGATTTCGGTCTACTTGCCTTGGCGTACCACCCATGCTTTGAACCTCTACCTTTCTTGCAACTTAGTCAGCATTGGTTTGCGCACATGGTCCTGTCAATTGCCTAGCTGTAATTCGTTTACCTCACATAGCTGTTTTATCGTCTTTTGGGAGAGAGACATCACTATTGAACATCATGGGACTCCGGTCCATAATACCATCACTGATCACATCCGCTATTTACTTTCCGCTTTTACTTATTACTTGCAGCAAAACCTATCACTATTATCACTTGCGTTTGATCCTTTGTAAATGACAAGGCCGGAGGGATTGACAACCTCTCTGTACTCGTTGGGAGCAAAGTTATTTGTATCTGTGTGCAGGTCCACGTTGATTGCTAATATCTGGCGCCGTTAGCAGTTGGCACCTTCTTGTTGAAACTGGGAGTCTCAGGGAAATCGATCCTTGGTATCTTTGCCAAGGGAAAACTTCCTCTACACTGCATCTCAAACCTTCCACTTGGGGTAACCAACGAGGGGCGAGAAGCCATCACCCGGCAGCCGCGTCTTATGTGTAAACTTGCGAAGATGCTCAATATTCCATGAGTTTTGCACCTTAATGCCATCTTCGATCTCCAGACGGACTGCGCCAGGTCTGGTGATTCGTACTACCCGGAAAGGGCCTTCCCAGTACGACGTCAACTTCTTGAACCCTTGGCGGATTGGACACACCTAAGGACAAGGTCGCCTTCCTTAAAGCTCCGGGCATGTACCCTACGACTATGATAGGGCGCAATCCTTGCTGGTATCGTGCAACATGTACATCAGCCCGGAGGCCATCTTTTTCGAGGATCACGGCATCGTCATGCCAGAGCTGCTCCTGCTCTAATTCATCGTAGGCAAGCACTCGAGGTGACCCATATATGAGTTTCGTGGGGAGCACTTCTTCTTCCCCTTACACTAGGGAGAAGGGAGTCTGGCCGGTGGCTCGATTTTGTGTCGTACGGAGGGACCAAAGAACCACCGGAAGATCGTTGATCTAGCGCTTGCCCCACTTCTGCAGCTTACAAAAGTTCTTGTATTAAGTCCATGCAACACTTCAGCATTCATCCTCTCAGGTTGTCCATTGCTCCGGGAGTGGGCAACAGAGGCAAAGGAAACCTTGCTTCCGAGGGTTTGAACATAGTACATGAATACGCGGCTTGTAAACTGGGTGCCGTTATCAGTGATAACCCGAGCGGGTACTCCAAAACGGTACATCAATCCCTTCAAGAACTTGATAGCTGACTGTGCGGTTACCTTCCTCACTGGCTCCACTTCTGGCCACTTTGTAAACTTGTCGATTGCAACATACAAGAATTCAAAGCCCCCGACAGCACGGGGGGAGGGGCCCAATATGTCAAGCCCCCAAACCGAAAAGGGCCAAGATAAAGGAATTGTAGAGAGCTTGCGATGGCTGATGGATGTTTTTGGAATGGAACTAGCAGGCTTCACGATGGGTGACTAGCTCAATCGCATCTTGGAGGGCCGGGGGCCAGTAGAAACCCTGCCGGAAAGCTTTTCCGACTAGGGCTCTTGATCCAATGTGGGAGCCGCACACACCATTGTTTATTTCTGCTAGTAGCCTCTGTCCACCTTCCTAGTGGATGCACATCAATTTCACACCGTTGGCCCTTTTTCTGTATAGTGTGTCATCGACAAGCTAATACATACTGGCCTGCTGGGCTACTCTTTCAGCTTCTTCCTGCTCTTCGGGAAGTTCTCCTATTTGAAGGTAGTGGACTATGTGTTGTGCCCAAGTCAGAGCATGTGGCTCAACAAAAAGTGCTAGCGGCACCTTTTCGTTCGTGGGAGCTCTTCCCTCGACCGCAAGAACTTGTAGTTCTGCGGGACAGAGCTGCTGACCAACCGAAGTAGAGTTGTTCCTGGCAACCTCTCTATCGACGGCTTCGAGAAGCCCTATCGAGAGACGCTTGTCAGGGTCCAATTTCCTCCTTTTCCTGGCCATCATCGAAGGGGATACAAAGGGTTGAGTCAGGTGGAGGACAAAAGTTCTTGGTTCCACAGGAGCTTTTCTTCAGCGCACTTCCACAAATGATCAGCAATGTCATTCTCGGCACACGGCACGTGCTCTGTTTGTAATCCATCAAAGTGATCCTCCTGTTTTCTCACTTCCTCTACGTACGCCTCCATCAATGGGATGTGACAATCCTCATTGACTTGCCTCACCACGAGCTGCGAGTCTCCTCGGATGATTAGCTTTTTGATTCCCAACTCCACTGCAATTCTGAGCCCGGCAAGGAGCATTTCATACTCAGCAGTGTTATTGGTGGCCTTCTCCCTAGGAAAGTTCATTTGAACCACGTATTTGAGATGCTCTCCAGTGGGTGCAACAAGGAGCATGCCAGCCCTGATGCCCTATAGCGAGAAAGCACCATCAAAACACAAAACCCACTCTTGAGGCGCTTCCTTGCCGGGGATAACTATCTCTGGTATCGCTTCATCTGGAGTGTGCGTCCATTCTACAACGAACTCTGCTAGTGCTCTGCTCTGAAAGGTTGAAGTACTTTCATACTTTAGGCCAAAGCTCGACAACTCTAGTGCCCATTCAACTATCCTGCCAGTGGCTTCGGGGTTCCTCAATATGTGTTGTAGTACGAAGCGGGTGATAACCGTGATCTCATGGCCTTGGAAATAGTGGTGTAGCTTCCTTGAGGCCATGACAAGGCCAAAGATCAGCTTTTGCACCCTAGAGTACCTTGACCTAGCCCCCTGTAATAGGGAGTTAACAAAGTACACAGGACGCTGCACCACTTTCTTCCTTCCCGCTGTCTTGGAACTGCCTTTGCTAACTTCCTCTCCTTTATCCTGATCTATGTCTGACACTACTGTGACTAGCTCAGTTTCACCTCTGGGAGGAATAAATGCCACGGTTGCATCTTCATATGATTCCCGTTGTGCCACCAGCGCTACATTAACCACTTGGTTCGTTGCCAGTAGATATAGCAACAACGGCTCTTGTGGTTTAGGAGCGACCAAGGTGGGAGCAGAGGAAAATGTATGCTTTTAGGTCTCGCAATGCTACTTCTGCCTCTGGGGTCCACTTCATTGGCCCTTCCTTTTCTAGAATCTTGAAGAAGGGCAAGGCATGCTCAGCAAACTTGGAAATGAACCTATTCAACGAGGCAACGCATCCTATTAGGCGCCTCACATCCTTGACAGTCCTGGGTTCTTGAATCTGCTCAATCGCCCTAATCTTGTCGGTGTTGTCCTCTATCCCTCTGTGAGACACAAAGAAACCAAGTTGCTTGCCGGAGGATACGCTGCACATGCACACTTCTCAGGGTCTAACTTCAGGTTGATCTTGCGCAAATTCTCAATGGTCTCTTCCAAATCTTAAATGAGTGTTCATCTATCCTTGGTTTTGACCACTATGTCATCCATGTAAACTTCCACATTTTTGTGCAATTGGGGTTCAAAACCAATTTGTACTGCTCTCGCAATAGTGGATCCATCGCTCTTCAATCCAAAAGGCGTTTGTACAAAGCAATACGTGCCACATGGAGTTATGAACGCGGTCTTCTCTTCGTATACCTTGGACATGAATATCTGGTGGTACCCGGAGTATGCAAACAAAAAGGGAAGCAGATCACACCCGGAAGTGGAATCCACAATTTGGTTAATGCGTGGCAGAGGGAAAGGGTCCTTCGAGCATGCATTGTTAAAGTCCGTGAAGTCTATGTAGAGCCTCCATTTACCATTTGCCTTGCTTACTAGCACCGGGTTTGCCAACCATGTTGGATGCGGAACTCCCCTGACCAAACTAGCTGTTTCAAGTTACTTGATTTCCTCGGCAATAAACTGTTGCCGTTCCCAGCCTTGCTTCCTGACCTTCTGCATGACGTGCCATGAATGAAGGCAGATAGCAAGGTGGTGCTCAATTACCTCCCTGGGAATGCCCGGGATGTCAGATGGTTGCCAAGCAAACACATTGACATTCGCCTGTAGGAAGGCAACGATCGTGCTTTCCTATTTGTCATCAAGGGTGGCACAGATGGTGAACGTATCGTCGGTGTCGATTCTCTGCTTCGAGTACGCGCGTCAGCCTGTCGCTGCGTCGCCCGTTGCCGGATTGCCATCGTGTACAAGCACTAGCAGCGCCATGGCCTCGCCTCTGCTTCGAGTAGGCGAAGGAGGCGCGTCAGCCTCGATCCTCTGCCTCCTCTGCTTCGTGGTCGCATTGACCGCATCGGCCAGATGCGTGAGCCCAGCACGCGCCTAGGCCCAGTTCCAGATCTGAGCCAGCCCAGTCAAGCCCAATGTGAGCAGCTCCCCTCCATGCCCTGCAGTTTCTGCCCGAGTAGTTTTTCTTCCAGTGCTGCGAATTTAGGATTTATCGAGGAGTTCATAGATTTTTACAAAACCCCCTTATTGTTCATGCATATGATAACTTCATAACCGTGCATCGGATTAAAACAAACTATACATGTAAAATGGTTAGAATTTTGTGTAGATTCATAATATGCAACTTTCATCTCTGTTTAAAAAGTTTAAAATGTTGTTTGCAATTAATTTGTTTTAATGACTTGCTAAATGGTTTATTTCATAACAAAATAACTGTATCTCAGAATTAAATAAACTTTATATGTAAATGGGGTAGTAGAATGCATAGATTAACATGGTGCACTTTATCTTGTTGTTTAACAACATTAAAATTGTGTATAGGGCAGAATAGTACCAAATTCGTAATAGGCGGGGATATTCCGGAATTGTTATTTGTGTCTCGGGCCTCATTTAAACATGCATAAATAGGTAGTTTGCTTATGCTTCAACCTCTTGTCATGTTAAAAACATTCAAACTTGTTGAGTTCATAACGAGAGGAAACAAAATAATTGAATGTGGTGATTCATCAATATGCAACTCCTTGCATATTGAGCTCCACTTAATTTGTAGTGTTGTTTGTTGCACTTTGCCATGCCATGCCTATTTAAAACGGACATGCGTCATTCTTGTTTGTTGTCACACCCTGCATTTTGTAACATGTCATTTGCATTAATAAAGCATGAAAATTTGGACCAACAATTTTTTTTGGCATCATTTGGCTTTTATTTGGAATTAAGTTTTTCTCTCTGTGATTTTCAAGTGCTCTTTAAAGTCAACTACTCCATCTTATATACTTCATCCCTTAGCTCCAAACTTCTTCCCAGTGATCATACCATGTGTATTGTGCAATATAGTATTTTCTTACAAAATTAATTTGGCCAAAAAGTATTTTCAAAAATTAGTTTTCCAAAAACCCCTGAATTGAGGTTTGCACTACAAGTACTTGATTTGGGGTATGAAAAATATTTCAAAGAGTATATTTGAAACCTATTAGATATAGGATTCCCATAAACCACAAAAATATAATTTTAAAAGTTATTTTCCTATTTTATTTAAAAGCTTTTTCTTAAGGCCGGAAATGGTATTTAATAGGTAAAAATTATTTAACTCTTTCAAAAAATATTTGCCAAAATTCAGAGAAACTCTTAGGACATATATTGTCCATATATGATAGTTTCAACACTTGGTCATGTTCAAAATAGTGGGCAAATACCTGAGAAACCCTTTCTGGATATTTCAAGGTTTTGAAATATTTACAAAGGAAATATTCTCTAAAAATTCCAGGGAAATTCTATCATGCCAGATATGACATATTTTATGATCTTGCCAAGCCCCATGCCTTGGGGAGCAAGAAAACATCATCAAAACCACTCAAAACCATTCTGTCCATTTTTGAAGTATGAGCAACTTTACATTGCCAAACTTGTCCAAATGCTCTCAAACTTGGTGCACATGCTAAAATGGTCTATTTATACATCTAGACCAAAGGGCCCAAGTTGTGGAGAAGGGTAACTTGATCAGAGTGCCCCAAAATCAATTTTGTTCAGATTCAAATTTGAACAACTTTACATTACCAACTTTTTACTTGTGACCTCAACTTTTGTGGACATACTCACAACCCCAAATGATGACACTACACCAAGTAGTGCATCAAGGAGGGATGATTTGCTTAACTTAATCTTGGAAAAACCATTTTTGTTGATTTCTAGGGTTTACCTAAGTTACATTGGCAAGTTTCTTCAAATGAGCTCAAACTTGGTGGAACACCCTATTTCTATATACCATTTGATCATGTTAAGTCTCATGTCAATTGGAAATAATTTACTTGCCCAAAACATCATCAAACACCTTCTGTTGGTTTACTAAAACCCTTGCTTTGACCCCTTACACTATTCTCCCTTACCTCAGGTTCTTACCACAGCACCCCCAAGTCCCCTTGCACCTCAAGTAACTCTTCCCTGGCCTCAGCTCAATGATTGAAGGGTGAAACATCCCCATTTACCCTTCTGGACAACATCAGTCTTCTTCTTTCTCACCTCCCTCCTCATTCCAGTGGCCCTCCAAGGCATCCAACGCCCCTCCCACATTCTTTACTCCCTCCTAGAGCTCCCAGACAAAGTGGCCGCGCCCAGCAAGCCAAAGACATGCCCTGGCATGGAATTGGCGTGCTCCAGAGTGCGCTACAGTGCACACCCGCACTGTAGCCACCCCCAATCAGCGGCGCCTGGCCACCTTGTGCCTCCCCAGCGCGCACGATGATGCTCCTCGATGTCCGCGACACGCTACAGCCTTGTCCCCTCCTCCTTCTCCCTCCTCTCGCCCCAGCTCGCACGCATGCCGGCCACCCGATAGCTCCAATGAGCTTCCTCACACGCGCGCACCTCTAGCCTTACCCTGCTCTCTCTCTTCTCTCCCCTAGCTCTGGACTGAATCCAGGAACACTCCAGACACGGCGACAGCTCCTCCGGAGCCCTATGGCAACGAGCAGGAGCTCGCCGGCGCACGGGTCCACGGCACCCCGCCGTTCGCCTATAAAAGGGACACACCGCGCCTTCTTCTCCTCACCACTCGCTCTCTCACTCCCATAATCACCCCCTACACCACTCACCCCTCACCAGACGAGCCCGAGCTCGAGATCGAGCTCGAGCTCCGCCGCCTCGGGTCGCCGTCGACCTCAGGGTACAAGCCCTCTCCGCCGCTCGTCTTCCTCAATCTGGAACCGCCGCAGCTCACTGATCATTTCCCCTCTTTCCCTCGCTTCTTTTGCAGCTAGAAACGGCCGGAACCATCGACGCCCGAAGCTCCTCCACCACGTGACCTCGTCGCCGGCGCACCAGGCCAACCCGACGACCGCAACCACCTCAACCCGAACGGCGACTAGACATTGAGTCCAGCCGTACCCTCGCCCGACCTCGCCGTGCCCTGCATCAACGCCGGTGAGCTCGCCGTCCCTCTGTCGCAGGGTTAGGAAGGACAGGCGGGCCCCACCTGTCAGCCTCTCTTCTCCATCGCCGCTCTCTCTCTCGCTGACGCCTGGGCCCCGCCTGTCAAGTTTAAAACCTGGCGCACGCGCGTGCACTAGTGCGCTGGGCCGCCTCTCTGGCTGGGCCTGCTGCACTTTGGCTGTTCTGGCCCAGTAGGCACAGAGCCCTTTTCCTTTTTCTTTTTCTGTCAATCTTGCAAAAATTCCTCTAGACTTAATATTAATCCAAATGAAATAATTCCAACTTCTAAAATCTTGTAATATTCCAACCTATTTAATGATATGACTTTCACACATATTCATGAACCTTTTCTGTACTGTTCAAATTTAAATTTAAATTTGAACTCTAAAAGCTCTATTCAAAAATCCATCTACCCCATTCTGTCACTCCAAATCCAAAACTAAGAATTTTTCCCTCTTAGTTTTCCTTCTAGTATTTTATAAAAATAAGTTGACATTTTTCTGGGCACTTTGATTTTTCTGTTTTTATTATTGTCTTATTTTTCCTGTTATTTTATTGCGACGATCAGATACCATGTTTGACGAAGTTGATGAAGAAGAAGAAGGAGAAGGATTTGAAGACTTTGAAGACCAAGCCAATCCAGGCAAGCAACCCTTTGACCATGATACCCCTCTTGTTCATCGGTACCCTTCTCCGATTGCATGATGATGAAATATGACGGTGATAAACTTGTTGGGAACCACCACATGGTGCATACCCCTACTCATAATCTTTACCTAGTGCATAGATACAATGTCAAAAGATTAGTGGTTGATACATGATGTTGCATATGTACCATGAACCCTTCGTGGTTGCATCCTTTCGAAAACCCTATCGGGTGCCCCTAATGCCCGAGGGTGATGTTGAGTTAAGGCCACCATTCAAGGAAGAAGTGGTGTACCAAAGAGAGTTCTCGTGTGTGGGTAAAATAATGGATTAGATTTATGTGTGATAACCGTCTCAACCAAACATGTGCAACCACTCTACCCCTTATGGGACGGGGCATTATTGATTACTTAGGCTGATACTAGCATGGTGCCCATATTACTAGTGACGGGGGAGACTTGAGGTCACTCCCGGGACGGGGCCGTGCTTGGATACGCGGCCATGACTGTTTTTACATGGCACCGGACACACCGTTGGTCCCTTAGTGTATGCATGACAATGTGAAAGGGCAAAGTCCCACGATCTTTTATTTGTACATGAGGGCTATGCACCAACGAGTGGACCCTATCTTAGTGTCGTCTAGGGAAAGATAATGACCGGGTGCTTCCCCCGAGTACTTGAGGTACTACGAGATCGTGGATGACACGAAAGCTTCACGGATCTTGTGGGTAAAGTGCGCAACCTCTGCAGAGTGTAAAACTATTCGAATAGCCGTGTCCACGGTCATGGACAGTTGGGAGGTGCTACTTAAACTATGTCCAGAATTTTACAATCTTGGTGAAAGTGTGTGTGTATTGAGTCAAGGTGGTGACTTTACTCGTTGAAAGAACCAGAAATGAATTGAACTATGTCTATGTTGATATCTGTAACCTGTCCTCGAGGTTACCCAAGTACATTGATGCATGTCTCACAAATGGTAGAATATCTTATCTAGCTTGTAGCTAGGTTGCTTATTGTTGTACAACTTGCATTGTTACCTTGAACCAAATCAAGGGTTGCTTGCGAGTACATTCAAAGTACTCATTGGCTTGCCACTGGTTATTTAATTGGCTAGGCATGGAGGAGCAGGAATTTGAAGAAGAATTCTATGGAGACGAACATGCGAACTAGGAAGCTTTCCCAGTCAGAATGTCTGTAGGGTTAAGGCAATTGGCATGGGTTCTACTTATCTACGAAGACTTCCGCTATTCGAGTTTATTTGTTGTTCGGCCCATGAGGCATTATCTATGTAAGACTTGGCCATAATGGTCATAATTTGTGTAAGACGGTATGTATGGATGTAAGACTCTTGTTATTCAGCTTCTGTGTGTTCAGTGAGCATTGATCTCTGGGATCACTGTACACGTGCACTCGGTGATCTCGACTCTTAAGTCAGGGTCCCCACACAGCTGGTATCAGAGCCATGCTGACTATAGGAAGCCTTAGTTAGCGTGGGCGTTAGTTAGGATGAGACCATTTTCATAAACCTTCTGAACCTCTCTTCTTTTCTAAACCTTACCAAAGGTGAGATATCATCAGCTTATTAACCTCTCCCATTCAACCTTTGTAGATGCCCACTGTACCTGAAGAGCTCCTGACCACTGGGTTCCCCTTGCTTCTCGAGGATAGCCTCCAGGAGTGCCAGTTCCACCGAGCACCCATCCTCACCTACCATGAGCATTGGGTTAGCGACGCTGAGGTGGAGTACCATGTGGAAGTAATCGTTGAGGAAAACGATCCTCCCACAAGTTGGTTCTTTGAGGGACCCCGGGTGGCAACACTACCCCTCGCTATCGAGGCAGCTGCACTCAAGGCACTAACCCGCCTCGGAGAACTTCTTTCGGAGATGGCAACCAAGATGACAACCCGCTTTTTGCCTTACCGGAAGGAAGGTGAAGATGAAAGCAGCGCGCAAGCCCCTCCACTGAAGGAAGGACTTCCACTTCGATTCCAGACCTACTTCAGCCTTTGTGCCGACAGCTTGGCACAAGATTTGGCCTCAGAATCAATGAAGCTCCGAGAAGAACTCCACAAGACCAAGGCACTTCTTCGACGAGCGCAAGAGAAGACGGATAGGTACAAGAAGGAAGGTGTGCCTCCCGGGCAACCCGCTGTCGTGTATCGAGGCGGAAGGCCCTTAGGAGATGTATCTTCCAAGGATGAAGAACCACCCCAGCGATGCCGTATGACTGCAAGGGAATATCGCAAGCTTTTCCCTGCACCACCGGAAAAACACCGCCATGTCCAACTCCACCACTCCCCCACACCCTCAAGTGATAGGGGGGCCTAGACAGATGAAGACAAGGAGGAAGACCCAGAAGAGACAGAATACGCGACCGAGCATTCTGCCGCTTAGGCATTATTCGCAACTCGGATGTGCCAGCTCATGACCTCTACGGTAGGATAGGTCGTGTAACCCCTATGCGAAGTCGAGATCTTGTATGGTTCATATGAAGCCATCTAGTGTTTGCTTTCGTTGTGTTTGGATGTACGTCGTATCTTTCCTTCGGGAATGTGTAAACGACTACATCACCCATTTGGAATTTCAATGAATGTGTTTGGCCCTTTTGGCCCTTGCATGAAAATAAATAGTGTCACACCCACCCCCTTACTAGGCACCCATCTTTATTGATTTCCCTCTTCATTCCAAATCATGTGACCTTTACCGCTCCAACAGGATGCCTGTTGTAACTCGTACTGGTACCTCTACCCAGCAGTCTGAAGCCGGAGCATCCGCCCAAGCAGAGGCCAGCCAAGACCAAACCCACAACCAAGCTCCACCACCACCTCCCCCGATCATGGACCTGGCTCAGCTTCTCCAAGCCTTCCGAGAGGAACGCCAAGCCAACACAGCAGCCCTCCAAATGATTGCTCAAGCTATCACCAACAACCGCCAGCCGGCGGGGAATGGCAATGGACGTTCCACGTTGGCGGAGTTCAAGAAGCATGCACCACCAACCTTCATCGAGACTGCTGAACCCCTGGATGCAGATGACTGGGTCCGCACCATTGAGGACCTGCTGGAACTAGTCGGCTGCACCGAAGACCGCGAGAAGGTGGCTTATGCTGCCCACTGCCTCGGGGGGACTGCTAGAGCTTGGTGGGATGGATTCAAGCTCATGCATGCTCGGCAAGACATCACTTGGATTTACTTCAAGGCAGAATTACACAAGGCCCATATTTATTCCGGAATCATGGCCATCAAGAAGCGTGAGTTTCGAGCCCTGAAGCAAGGAAGTGGCACTGTCAAGGAGTACATGCAGAAGTTTAGTGTTCTGTCAAGGTATGCCCCTAAAGATGTCAGCACGGATGCTGCAAAAAGGGAGCGCTTCATGGAAGGCCTCAATCAGACTCTGCAGTACTCGCTTGTCGTGTGTGACTGCCAAACCTTTCCTGACCTGGTGAACAAAGCACTCATGCTTGAAGACAAGCGGCGTGATCTGGAAGACACTCGCAAGTGCAAGATGGTCAGCAAGGGAAGTTCCAGCAACCGGAAGCCTCGCCCGTGGCAGCCAGCCCTGGTCAAGCCAACCTATCAGCAACCAAGAGCTCCTGCACCTCGCACCAACTATCAGCCTCAGCAGTATGCCAACCCAAAGCCGACATTCAACCCCAATAACAGTGGTGGCAACAAGATCAATAACCCAAACCAAGTCACTTGCTTCGGATGAGGTCAGTCAGGACACATCTCAAGGGTGTGCCCCAACAAGAAGCCCGATACCCCGCGCCCCAATGCGCAGAACCCAGTACAAGGTCGCGGGATGCCGCCAAGGAACCGAGCTCCTCGCAACCCGCCCAACCATGGGAAGGGGCATGTGAATCACGTCACTGCTGAAGAAGCCCAGGAAGACCCGCACGTCGTGCTGGGTACGTTCCTTGTCAACTCAGCACCTGAACTGTCTTTTTTGATTCTGGAGCCACACATTCATTTGTCACTCAAAGATTTGCATTAAAAAGTGGCATGACCCCTACAGCCCTGAATAACCCCATGGTGGTACAAACCCCCATGCAGAGATGAGAGCCAAGATAGGCTGTAAGGGAGTCAGTATCGTCATTAATGGGGTAGATTTTCTAGCATACCTTATCATCCTAAGATCACAAGGCTTGGATGTGATCCTAGGCATGAATTGGCTCAGCAAGCACCAAGGCTTATTAGACTGTGCCAATCGGACTGTCACTGTGACCAATGACCAAGGAGTCAAATTAAGTTTGCCTCCAACTCATCTTCTGCTCAAACCACTCTAGTCAACAATTTGTCTGAAGTTGGACTGGAGCAAGTGCCGGTAGTATGCGAGTATCCTGACGTCTTTCCAGGTGAGCTACCGGGAATGCCCCCTGACCGTGACATTGAGTTCGTCATCGAGCTCATGCCCGGGGCAGGATCCATCTATAAGAAGCCTTATAGAATGGGGACGGAAGAATTAGCCGAGTTGAAGAAGCAACTGAAAGAGCAGTTGAGGAAGGGATTTATCCGCCCTAGTGCCTCCCCTTGGGGATCACCTGTTCTGTTTGTGGCAAAAAGGGACGGTACCATCTGCTTATGCATTGACTACCATTTCCTCAATGAAGTTACAATCAAGAACAAGTATCCACTTCCCAAGATTGAAGATCTGTTTGATCAACTTAGCGGAGCCAAGGTGTTCTCCAAGATCGATCTCAGATCTGGGTACTACCAGCTAAAGATCAGACCCCGAGATGTTTCGAAGACGACATTTGTAACAAGATATGGCATGTATGAGTGCACGGTCATGTCCTATGGATTAACCAATGCCCCAGCTTACTTCCTGTATCTCATGAATAAAGTCTTCATGGAATATTTGGACAGGTTTGTTGTTGTCTTCATTGATGACATTCTTGTCTTCTCAAAGACGGAGGAAGAGCACGAGCAACATTTGAGGATGGTACTAGACAAGCTTCAAGAGCACCAACTATATGCCAAATTCTGCAAATGTGAGTTTTGGCTGCATAAAGTTGGATTCTTAGGTCATGTCTTGACCGAGGAAGGATTGTCAGTTGATCCCACGAAGATCGAAGCTGTGACCCAATGGCAATCCCCAACGACCGTCAAGGAAGTCAGAAGCTTCCTCGGACTTGCGGACTATTACCGCAAATTCTTGGAAGGATTCTCTAGCATTGCCCGGCCAATGACTCAGCTCCTGAAGAAGGACAAGAAGTTCATATGGACGCCAAAATGCGAAGAAAGCTTCCAAGAGCTCAAGAAGAGATTGACCACCGCCCCAGTTATGGCAACACCTGATATTCACAAAGAGTTCGTGATATATTGTGATGCCTCTCGAACCGGATTGGGAAGCATTCTGATGCAAGAAGGACGAGTCATAGCTTACCTCTCAAGTCAGCTACGACCTCATGAAGAGAACTATGCTACTCACGATCATGAGTTAGCAGCAGTAGTTCATGCCTTGAATACATGGTGGCATTACCTCCTAGGGAAACGATGTGAGATATACACAGACCACAAAAGTCTGAACTATATTTTCACCCAGAAGGAATTGAACATGAGGCAACGAAGATGGTTGGAACTAATCAAGGATTATGACCTCAGTGTTCAATATCACCCCGGGAAGGCTAACGTGGTAGCCGATGCCTTAAGCAGAAAGGCTTGCTCCCTGAATGCCATAATTCAAAGAAGGCAGCCATCCCTGTTTGAAGAGGTGGAACAATTCAGCTTGGAATTGGTCACCCATGGATTTCTAGACCATCTGGTAGTCAAACCAACCCTGATGGACGAAGTCAAGGAAGCACAAGGTGGGCACACAAGCATTGAAGGCATCAAGAAGAAGATGAAGCTAGGCAAGGCCCCAGGATTCTCCGAGGATGAGCACAGAATTGTTTGGTACAATGGCAGCATCTGCGTACCAAACAAGATGGAGCTGGAGAATTTGATATTGCAAGAAGCCCACGACACTCTGTATTCCATCCACCCCGGAGGAACCAAGATGTATCAAGACTTGAAGGAAAGATTTTGGTGGCATGGGATGAAAAGAGAGATTGCAACCTATATTGCAAAGTGTGATGTGTGCCAAAGGGTCAAGGCTGAATATCAGCGACCCGCTGGATTGCTCCAACCACTCAAGGTTCCTGAGTGGAAGTGGGATAAAGTCGGAATGGACTTCATCACTGGATTACCAAGGTCGAATAAAGGACATGACTCCATCTGGGTCATAGTCGACCATTTGACCAAGGTAGCCCATTTCATTCCTGTCAAGACTACCTATGATGGCAACCAGCTGGCAACTCTCTACATTGACAGAATCTTAAGCCTTCATGGTGTTCCTAAGGAGATTGTGTCAGATCGAGGAACCCAGTTTACCCTGGGAACCAAGTTGTCTTTCAGCACGACTTTCCACCCGCAGACCGGAGGTCAGACAGAGCGAGTAAATCAAATACTCGAAGACATGCTCCGAGCCTGTGTCTTCGCATATGGAGCCAAGTGGGAAGATTGCCTCCCTTTTGCCGAGTTCTCCTATAACAACAGTTATCAGTCGAGCCTTCAGATGGCACCATTTGAGGTGTTGTACGGACACAAGTGTCGCACACCCCTCAACTGGTCAGAGACTGGAGAAGGGCTAGTCTTTGGACCAGATATTCTCCGCGAAGCAGAACAGCAAGTCCAAGTAGTCAAAGAACGTTTGAAGACCGCCAAGCCAAGGCAGAAGAGCTATGCGGACACTCGTCGCCGAGATATGAGTTTCCGTGTTGGAGACCATGTGTACATGCGGGTAACTCCTCTTAAGGGAACCAAGCGTTTGCATGTTAAAGGGAAGCTCGCACCAAGGTTCATTGGCCCCTTTGAGATCACTACACGACGAGGAGACGTGGCTTATCAGTTGGAACTACCACCTGAACTAGCCGATGTGCACAACGTATTCCACGTGTCACAACTCCAGAAGTGTCTCCAAGTTCCGGACAAGCCTGATCTCGATAAGGATGCCGATCACCAAGCCATTGATCTTCATCCTGATTTGACCTACCGTGAGAGGCCCATTCGCATTCTGGATGAAGCAGAGCGACAGACGCGAAGCCGCACCATCAAGTACTTCAAGGTCCAGTGGAGCAACCACACGGAAGCAGAAGCAACCTGGGAACGTGAAGACTATCTTAGATTCGAGTATCCCGATCTCTTCTAAGGCCTAGTTTAGGAATCTCGGGGACGAGATTCTTGTAAGGGGGGTAGGTCTGTCACACCCTGCATTTTGTAACATGTCATGTGCATTAATAAAGCATGAAAATTTGGACCAACAATTTTTTTTGGCATCATTTGGCTTTTATTTGGAATTAAGTTTTTCTCTCTGTGATTTTCAAGTGCTCTTTAAAGTCAACTACTCCATATTATATACTTCATCCCTTAGCTCCAACCTTCTTCCCAGTGATCACACCATGTGTATAGTGCAATATAGTATTTTCTTACAAAAATAATTTGGCCAAAAAGTATTTTCAAAAATTAGTTTTCCAAAAACTCCTGAATTGAGGTTTGCACTACAAGTACTTGATTTGGGTATGAAAAATATTTCAAAGAGTATATTTGAAACCTATTAGATATAGGATTCCCATAAACCACAAAAATATAATTTTAAAAGTTATTTTCCTATTTTATTTAAAAGCATTTTCTTAAGGCCAGAGATGGTCTTTAATAGGTAAAAATTATATAACTATTTCAAAAAATATTTGCCAAAATTCAGAGAGACTCTTAGGACATATATTATCCATATATGAGAGTTTCAACACTTGGTCATGTTAAAAATATTGGGCAAATCCCTCAGAATCCCTTTCTGGATATTTCAAGATTTTGAAATATTTACAAAGGAAATATTCTCTAAAAATTCCAGGGAAATTCTATCATGTCAGATATGACATATTTGATGATCTTGTCAAGCCCCATGCCTTGGGGAGCAAGAAAACATCATCAAAACCCCTCAAAACCATTATGTCCATTTTTTAAGTTTGAGCAACTTTACGTTACCAAACTTGCCCAAATGATCTCAAACTTGGTTCACATGCTAAAATGGGCTATTTATGCATCTAGACCAAATGGCACAAGTTTTGAAGAAGGGAAACATGATCAGAGTGCCCCAAAATCAATTCTGTTCAGATTCAAATTTGAACAATTTTACATTACCAACTTTTTACTTGTGACCTCAACTTTTGTGGACATACTCACAACCCCAAATGATGACACTACACCAAGTGGTGCATCAAGGAGGGATGATTTGCTTAACTTAATCTTGGAAAATCCATTTCTGTTGATTTCTAGGGTTTACCAAAGTTACATTGGCAAGTTTCTTCTAATGAGCTCAAACTTGGTGGAACACCCTATTTCTATATACCATTTGATCATGTTAAGTCTCATGTCAATTGGAAATCATTTACTTGCCCAAAACATCATCAAACACCTTCTGTTGTTTTACTAAAACCCTTGCTTTGACCCCTTACACTATTCTCCCTTACCTCAGGTTCTTACCACAGCACCCCCAAGTCCCCTTGCACCTCCAGTAACTCTTTCTTGGCCTCAGCTCAATGATTGAAGGGTGAAACATCCCCATTTACCCTTCTGGACAGCAACAGTCTTCTTCTTTCTCACCTCCCTCCTCATTCCAGTGGCCCTCCATGGCATCCAACGCCCCTCACACATTCTTTACTCCCCCTAGAGCTCCCAGACAATGTGGCCGCGCCCAGCAAGCCAAAGACATGCCCTGACATGCAATTGGCGTGCTCCAGAGCGTGCTACAGTGCACACCCGCACTGTAGCCACCCCCAATCAACGGCGGCTGGCCACCTCAGGCCTCCCCAGCGCGCCCGACGATGCTCCTCGACGTCTGCAACACGCTAAAGCCTTGTCCCCTCCTCCTTCTCCCTCCTCTCACCCTAGCTCGCACGCGCGCCAACCACCCGAGAGCTCCAATGAGCTTCCTCACACGCGCGGCATCTCTGGCCTTACCCTGCTCTCTCTCTTCTATACCCTTGCTCTGGACCGAATCCAGGAACACCCCAGACACGGCGCCAGCTCCTCCCGAGCCCTGTGGCAACGAGCAGGAGCTCGCCGGCGCACGGGTCCACGGCACCACGCCGGTCGCCTATAAAAGGGACACCCCGCGCCTTCCTTTCCTCACCACTCGCTCTTTCACTCTCATAATCACCCCCCTACACCACTCACCCCTCTCCAGACGAGCCCGAGCTCGAGATCGAGCTCGAGCTCCGCCGCCTCGGGTCACCGTCGACCTCAGGGTAAAAGCCCTATCCGCCGCTCCTCTTCCTCGTTCTGGAACCGCCGCGGCTCACTGATCATTTCCCCTCTTTCCCCCGCTTCTTTTGCAGCCAGAAACGGCCGGAACTATCGACACCCGAAGCTCCTCCGTTGCGTGACCTCGTCGCCGGCGAACCAGGCCAACCCGGTGACCGCAACCACCTCCACCCGATTGGCGACTAGACGCTGAGTCCAGCCGTACCCTCGCCCGACCTCGCCGTGCCCTGCATTAACGCCGGTGAGCTCGCCGGCCCTCTGTCGTACGGTTAGGGATGACAGGCGGGCCCCGCCTGTTAGCCTCTCCTCTCCATCGCCCCTCTCTCTCTCTCGCTGACGCCTGGGCCCCGCCCGTCAGGTTTAAAACCTGGCGCGTGTGTGTGCACCAATGTGCTGGGCCGCCTCTCTGGCTGGGCCTGCTACGCTGCGGCTGTTCTGGCCCAGCAGGCACAGAGCCCTTTTCCTTTTTCTTTTTCTGTCAATCTTGCAAAAATTCCTCTGGACTTAATATTAATCCAAATGAAATAATTCCAACTTCTAAAATCTGTAATATTCCAACCTATTTAATGATATAACTTGCACACATATTCATGAACCTTTTATGTACTGTTCAAATTTAAATTTAAATTTAAACACTAAAACCTCTGTTCAAAAATCGATCTACCCCATTCTATCACTCCAAATCCACAACTAAGAATTTTTGCCCTCTTAGTTTTCCTTCTAGTATTTTATAAAAATAAGTTGACATTTTTCTGAGCACTTTGATTTTTCTGTTTTTATTATTGTCTTATTTTCTCGTTATTTTATTGCGACGATTAGATACCGTGTTTGATGAAGTTGCTGAAGAAGAAGAAGGAGAAGGATTTGAAGACTTTGAAGACCAATCCAATCCAGGCAAGCAGCCCTTGGACCATGATACCCCGCTTGTTCATTGGTACCCTTTTCCGATTGCATGATGATGAAATATGACGGTGGTAAACTTGTTGGGAACAACCACATGGTGCATACCCCTACTCATAATCTTTACCATGTGCATAGATGCAATGTCAAAATATTAGTTGTTGATACATGATGTTGCATATGTACCATGAACCCTTCATGGTTGCATCCTTTCAAAAAACCCATCGGGTGCCCCTTATGCCCGAGGGTGATGTTAAGTTAAGGCCACCACTTGAGGAAGAAGTGGTGTACCAAAGAGAGTTCTCGTGTGTGGGTAAAATAACGGATTAGATTTATGTGTGATTACCGTCCCAACCAAACATGTGCAACCACTCTACCCCTTATGGGACGGGGCATTATTGATTACTTAGGCTAATACTAGCATGGTGCCCACATTACTAGTGACGGGGGAGACTTGAGGTCACTCCTGGGATGGGGTCGTGCTTGGATAGGCGGCCATGATTATTTTTACAGGGCACCGGACACACCTTTGGTCCCTTCGTGTATGCGTGACAATGTGAAAGGGCAAAGTCCCACGATCTTTTATTTGTACATGAGGGTTGTGCACCAATGAGTGGACCCTATGTTAGTGTCGTCTAGGGAAAGATAATGACCGGGTGCTTCCCCCGAGTACTTGAGGTACTGCGGGATCGTGGATGACACAAAAGCTTCCCAGATCTTGTGGGTAAAGTGAGCAACCTCTGCAGAGTGTAAAACTATTCGAATAGTTGTGTCCACGGTCATGGAAAGTTGGGAGGTGCTACTTAAACTATGTCCCAAAATTTACAATCTTGGTGAAAGTGTGTGTGTATTGAGTCAAGGTGGTGACTTGACTCGTTGAAAGAACCAGAAATGAATTGAACTATGTTTATGTTGATATCTGTAACCTGTCCTCGAGGTTACCCAAGTACATTGATGCATGTCTCACAAATGATAGAATATCTTATCTAGGTTGTAGCTAGGTTGCTTATTGTTGTACAACTTGCATTGTTACCTTGAACCAAATCATGGGTTGCTTGCGAGTACATTCAAAGTACTCATTGGCTTGCCACTGGTTATTTAATTGGCCAAGCATGGAGGAGTAGGAATTTGAAGAAGAATTCTATGGAGACGAACATGCGAACTAGGATGCTTTCCCAATCAGAATGCCAATAGGGTTAAGGCAGATGGCATGGGTTCTACTTATCTACGAAGACTTCCGCTATTCGAGTTTATTTGTTGTTCAGCCCATGAGGCATTATCTATGTAAGACTTGGCCATAATGGTCATAATTTGTGTACGACGGTATGTATGGATGTAAGACTCTTGTTATTCAGCTTCTGTGTGTTCAGTGGCATTGATCTCTGGGATCACTGTACACGTGCATTCGGTGATCTCGACTCTTATGTCGGGGTCCCCACATTTGTGCATCATGCCATTTTTATGCTTGTGTGTTTACCATGTTGTTTGCTTCTTTCCAGTTGCGCTTCTTATCGATTGTTTCTCAGATGTTGCGAGTGTGAGTATTCGTTCGACTACGCCCACTTGTCACTTCATGGACTCGATCTTCTTCCTAGCGAGATCTCAGGCAAAATGACTGTCACCTTGGATCTCATTACAATATTTGCCATGCTAGTTGTCTCGATGCTATCGCTATGTCGTGTTACTCACCATTTGTTTATCAAGCCTCCTAATATGCCATCAAACAGCCTATAACATTTTCACCATCCCAGCAAACCGTTGTTTGGCTATGTTACCGCTTTGCTCACCCCCTCTTATAGCGTTGCTAGTTGCAGGTGCAGTTGCAATTTGTTCCATGTTGGAACATGGATATATTAGAATATCACAATATCTCTTACTTAATTAATGCACATATATACTTGGTAAAGGGTGAAAGGCTCGGCCCTTTGCCTGGTGTTTTGTTCCACTCTCGCCGCCCCAGTTTTCGCTAAACCGGTGTTCTGTTTTTTGATTTTGCGTTCCTAACGCGGTTGGGGTTTATGGGCCCCCCTTGGCAGTTCGCTTTGACCTCCAGCAAGGCCAAACTTTGGTTTAACCATTTGCCTAATAACTAAAACTTGAATAGGGCCTTTCCGGACCTCGAGGACTTAATTAACAACCCGGGCCAGTGATCTTCATGAGTGTTGGTCCAAACTAGAGCCCCTTGCAACGCCACCACGAGGAAACTCGAGGACAAGTTTTAGTTGTACGGACTGCTCATCTGGTCGTGGCCTGAGACGAGATATGTGCGGCTACTATCAGGGTGTTGGCACGCCAGGCGGTCTTGCTGGACTTGTTTTACCATTGTCGAAATGTCTTGTGAACGGGATTGTGAGCTTTATCGGGTAGTTCCAGGATGGAGGATTTTCCTCCGCTGATCATGAGAGTTTGTGATGGACTAAGTTGGGATATCCCTGCAGAGTTTGATCTTTCGAAAGCTGGGCCAGCAGTTATGTGGCAGATTGGAAATTTATAATATCCAGTTATAGAGAACTTGACACCAAATCCGAAATAAAGTACACCAACCGTGTGTGTAACCGTGACCGTCTCTTTTCTAGTCAGTTCGAGAAGAGAACACGATGGGGTTATGTTTGACTCGTAGGCAGTTTAGGATTACTTATTGAGCATTACTAGTTTGCGATCGTATGCGTAGTTTCTCATCTTTCTCTTTAACTCGTAAGTTAGCCACCATACAAATTCTTAGTCGCTTGATGTAGCGTCACCACTTATCCATTCCATACCCATTAAGCTTTGCCAGTCTTGATACGCATGGTAATGGGGTTATCGAGTCCTCATGGCTCATAGATTACTACAGCAACATTTGCAGGTACATGTTATGCGATGATCTGACATGAGAGTGGTGCATGTTTGCTTTTGGAGTTATTCTTTTGCTTCTTCTTCTTCGATCAAGGGATAGGTTCCGGACCGGGAGCCTGGGATTAGCAGGGTCATGTCGTTCTTCTTTTTTGTTTGATTTCATCCATAGTCGGATCGTGCTCTTCTGAATGATGATTGCTATGTATTGATGTATTGATGTATTCATGTTGTAACTCGTGGCAAGTGTAAGCCTTTATCTTGTATTCCCCTCTATTCAGTACATGGTATGTTGTAATGATATCCACCTTGCTAAGCGCTCGAAATGCGGTTGTGCCCCAATCATGAATTCATCATGTGATCGGAATATAATCGCATCTTGGGCGCTACAAGTTGGTATCAGAGCCTTATCGACCGCAGGAGCCCCCTTAATTGATCGAACCGTTGCAGTTGTTGAGTCTAGAAAAAACTATTTTAAGTCTAGTTATATATCGGAGAGTAGGAATTCTTTTACTCCTTATCCCCTTCGTCGCTCTAGTGAGACCTCCTGACGTAGATGTTTTGACTTTACTCTCCCCTTTTCACTCAATTTTTTTAGGATCACGCGGGTATTGTTGGGATCGATCTGATATAATTGTGATGAGAACATTGTTCTTGGTGCCTCCTGTCATTTATGGGTCGTGGCAGTGTCTCGGGGAGTTGAGCTCCGAGGTGTTATCGTCACTATGTTTATCATTTCAGTTCCAGAATACCAGAGGTCGCTGACATTGAAAACACTTCTATAATATTTGTGGTGAGAGTAGTTTGGCGCCACCTAGTACCAGGGAGAACGATCAGATGTATTGCCACAGCTAGTATAGCGGATGTTTTTCGAAGGTCTGAGGTACATGATTTTCGAGGTTTTGTTGGTTATGTGTTGACGGATGGAAATAGTTGGAGTGTCGGATTTGTTAGTTGTGTGAGATATTTGTGCCTCCCTGTATCTCCTACACCAGATTGCATAACCAGAAAGTTTTGGGAGTTCTTAGGTGGAATTCAAGTAGTTACCCAGGATATCTTCCGACAAATGCATGATATTAGGTTGCGGTCCAGCGTCTAGTGGTTCGCTTGTCATGGTCGATTTTACAGTGGTCTCGGTGCGCCTTAAAGAGTCCTTGATTATGCCGATTCGTGGGTGCTTCATTGTCATTCGTGATGTCTGCTGTAACGTCATGCCCGGGGGACCTCATCACGGAAACTTTGGATGAATTCTCTATCATATGTTCATTCCGGCTTATTCTGCAAGGCAAATCCTTAGTTTTGTTTTGAGTTCTGGTATTCGAGTTGCTTCATTGTCAAGTGTTGATTCCATACCGTTCCTAAGTGGAGTTCTCATATTTCTATGGGAGTGTTAATTCTTCTCGATCATCGAGATTGGCACCTCATTCTTTTCCAACCGGTGTGCTTCTCGTCAAGACAATTCAACTCCCCTTTTCATTTGCAAGAAAAATTCTCAATCCTTCTCCAGAGTATCCGTTTCACCTGTCTCACGTTGTTTCTTTTCCCACCCTCCCACCCTTTTTCTTCTTGGAAGCAGAATTCTTAATCAAGTGTCCTTATACTCTTGTGACGTCTCTTCATCAGTTTTTATTTAATGTTTCATCTGGTGATTTCTCGTGAAGATGCCCAGGAGCTACAAGTTTTTCATTCTCCGTTATCGTTTCTTATCCGGTGGACTAAATTTTTGCTTCGGTGCTGATCATATCTCTTTCTATTGTTTCACATGTTTTCCCATGTTGGAATTTCTTGCCCAAGGCTCTCTTATTTATTCAACTCTCTCTATTCATATCCGGAGTGTACAAGATATCTCAGAAGATTCGTGTTTACATTTTCAATCCGTTCAAATTATTTTGAGGTTGTCATCTCATTCAAGCCATTTAATTTAACCGGTGTAATATCTCTCAAGCAATCTTTTCCGACGGTGCTTCTTCTGAGTGGGCCCTAACCCACATGTCGTTTCCCAGGATCTTACCTGGCTCTTCAAGTTCTTTCGGAATTATTCTCTAATTCTTTTCAAAGTGTGACGTAAGAATGGATTCCATTATCCATATGCCTTCTCCAAGATCGCTTTCAAATTCTTCTCATCCTTCGCTCAACCTTTCTATTTTCATTGGTTCCAGAGTGTCCTAACAATTTGGTGGTTCTAGTTGTCATTCTCAGCTGTGAAGGCCGAAGAAGAGTTTCTCTTAAATCATTGTCCGTTCTCTTGAAGATTTGTGGTTCTAGCTTGATGCTATCCTCTCAAATTATTTCCAATCGTGAGATTATTTTCATATCCATCTGAAGCTTCTCAGGAATTGCTCTTGTTTCTGTATCATCCGGAGGCTATTATTTCAAAAGATTTATGCATTCTGAGTTTTCAACTTCGTTCTCCAAGTATTCTAAATTGATACCTTTCGTTCATCCCAAATTCTTCTGGTGCAGCATTCAAGTATTCTCTACTCTGCTCGTGATCCCTTCGTTCTTTTGTATCTAAGTTTCCTCAAGTGCCTTTGTTCATTTTCTCATTCTTTCCAACGATTCATTATATTTTCTTCATTCGTTTCAATTCATACGGTGGTTCGTTCAAGATTCATTTTCCTTTGTTACCATATCAATTCATTCATTATTTTTGAAATCTTACCGGTGAGTCGTTCAAGACAATTCTCAAGTTTGCGCTATATCTCTCTTTAATCATTTTCAACGCGAATAAGTAGTATCCAGATCCAATGCTTCTCATCAGTTTAAATTGGTGAAGGATACACATAACATAATTCTTTTCTTGTTTCATCCAAGTGATTGGTCCCTTCCTTCAGAGTTTGTTCAGGAGTAATAAATTATTGGTTTCAAGTTGTCCGTCTTTTCTCCCAGTGTTCTATGCTCTCTCAATTTTCTCATCGCGAAGATCCATCTAAATCATTGCAAGGCTTCAATCTTATTCTTTTCATCCTTCACTTCTCATCCTTTTGTTACTAGAGTTCTTTGTGATAGCCTAGCTTATTAGGGATGTTAGGCTACTAATATAAATAAGGAATTCCTTATTTTCTGGTAGCCCATTCGAAAAGAAGTCCAAAGTTAAGCGTGCTCAGCTTGGAGTAATTTCAGGATTGGTGACCGACCGGGAAGTTGCTCCCGGGTGCGCACGAGTGAGGACAAAGTGCGCAGAAAAGACTAGTATTGATCTATGGGGCCAGTCTACATCCCGCTAGGATTAACGACCACCGGCGGGTGTGTTCGGGGTGTTACAAGTTGGTATCAGAGCCGTCCCTCGAGGTTACATGGATGTTTGTGGACAGGTGTGCAGTCATGTGCATGACGTTTGTGACCCGTTCTGGCACACGGCATGGCACATGTAACGACCAGGATGCACAGACGTATGTGCCAAGATGGAATGTTTATGTGGTCCGACGAGGACGTCGGTTCCTCTGAGTGGGGGTGTATGTGATAGCCTGGCTTATTAGGGATGTTAGACTACTCATATAAATAAGGAATTCCTTCTTTTCTGGTAGCCCATTCGGAAAGAACTCCAAAGTTAAGCATGCTCGGCTTGGAGTAATTTCAGGATGGGTGACCGACCGGGAAGTTGCTTCCAGGTGCACACAAGTGAGGACAAAGTGCGCAGAAAAGACTAGTATTGTTATTTGGGGCCAGTCTAGATCCCGCCAGTGAGCATGTTTTGAAGTCCATGTTATGCTCTATCCATCAATGCCCTTGTTTGAAATTACAAGTTGATGTAGCATGTCTCTTTCTTGCTCTGAAGTCGTCATCATGATAAGTCTGTCAGCCGATCAACAACATGTTGAATTTGGTAAAGCTCGTTGTTGTTAATCTATGCATCTTATGGAGTTGAGCCTATAGAGTTAGTTGGAGTATGCCATGCCTAGTACATGTTCATGACCTTTGCATGCTTATTAGAATTGCTATGCTTGCTGTTATGTTCCTCCGAAGTCAGCATCATGTTGTTGTTGTTTTGCATCCCAGATTTTCACTAAGTCTGAGAATCTGCTATTTCTTGTTTGCATGTTGTTTTAATGAATGCCATGAACCTGTTGCTCCCACGTATATGCTATGTTGTAATCCTTGAGCTCCATGTTATGGACTAGCATGCCATGCTTTTGCTTGCCATGTTATTGTGTTGTATCATATTTGTTTCATGCCTCCAACTTGTCATCATGTTAATTCTACTCATGTGTATGCCCCGTTTTTCACTAGGTCATAATATGTGTTATAAAGTTGCTTGTTGCTTGGATCATGTTGGATTAATATTGATTCCTATGAACCTGAACCTTGATGATATTTGAAGCATGATATCCGTACATTTAGTTCATGCCATGCTTGTGCCTATCTTGTACTTGTAGCATGTTGTTTTGATGCTTGTAAGATGCCTAGTTGCTGTTTTGGGCAGATTGTGTTTTAAACTTGTTTCGTGTGTATGTGTTGAACTGTAGCTCCGTTTGGACCATGCTCTATATGAAACTTGCTTGGTTTTGCATGTAGACGCATCATCTCATGTTGCATCCATGTGTTGAGTGTTGTGCTTGATGTTTGAATGCATTTTGCATCAATGCCGTGTTCAACTAGTTTTGCTCATATCTTCTAGGCCGTAGCTCTGAATTCAATGTACTTTATAAGTAACTTGACTAGAAAATCGTGTAGATCATCATGGTGCATGTTAACTTGCTGCTTAACAAATCCTGCATAAGGTTTGTTCAGATCTGGACCTTTTTTGAAATTTGCATATCAGGACTTACCAGAATTGTTATATGTTGTTTCCGGCGTCATTTAAACATGCTTGTTGTGAAGATCGTGTATGCTTCATCCCTTGCCATGAGTAGTATCATGTAGCCTTGTCATGCATCATACTTGGTTGAGCATCATGTCGTGTTTATGTGTTGTGTGTTTACCATGTTGTTTGCTTCTTCTCGTTAGTTCTTGTTTCATTGTGATCCTGAGGATTCGTTCGGCTACGCTTGGTTCGTCTACGCTCGTTGGTGTTCTTCATGGAATCGTTCTTCTTCCTAGCGGGATTTCAGGCAAGATGACTGCCACCTTGGATCTCACTACTATCATTGCTATGCTAGTTGTCTCGATGCTATCGCTATATGTCGCGCTACCCACCACTTGTTGATCAAGCCTCCCATTATGCCATGAAACAACCTCTAACCTTTTTTTCACCATCCTAGCAAACCGTTGATTGGCTATGTTACCGCTTGCTCAACCCCTCTTATAGTGTTGCTAGTTGCAGGTGCAGATGAAGTTGTTCCATGTTGGAACATGGATATGTTGGAATATCATAATACCGCTCATGTTAAAGTAATGCACATATATACTTGGTAATGGGTGGAAGGCTTGGATTTTTGCTTGGTGTGTTGTTCCACTCATGCCGCCTTAGGTTCCGATAAACCGGTGTTATGTTCCTTGATTTTGTGTTCCTAACGCGGTTGGGGTTATGGGACCCCCTTGACAGTTCGCCTTGAATAAAACTCATCCAGCAAGGCCCAACTTTGGTTTAAATTTGCCAACATAATAATAATATTTAATAATTAATTTGCATAGGGGGCGCGTCACTAGGATTCTTAATTCAACATAATATAGGGGGCCAGTGATGTTGGTCCTGGTCCAAACTGGACGATGTCCGGCGCCCACTGGGCAACCAGGGTCTCAGCCAACCCGACATCATGTCCATCCGGTGTGTCGTGAGAACAAGATACCTGCGACTCCTATCGGGATTGTCGACACATCGGCGGTCTTGCTGGACTTGTTTTACCATTGTCGAAATGTCTTGTGCACCGGGATTCGGAGTCTGACCGGGTTGTCCCTAAGATAAGAGGTTTTACCTGTGCTGATCGTGAGAGCTTGTGATGGGCTAAGTTGGGACACCCCTGCAGGGTTATGATCTTTCGAAAGTCGTGCCTGCTATAATGTGGCAGATTGGAATTTGTTAATATCCGGTTGTAAAGAACTTGACAAAGGAACTAAAATAAAATACACCAACCATGTGAGTAACCGTGATCGTCTCTTTTCGAGTAAGTTCATGAAAAGAACACGGTGGGGTTATGTTTGACTCGTAGGTAGTTCAGGATCACTTAGTGATCATTACTAGTTTGCGACAGTTTGCGTAGCTTCTCATCTATCTCTGGAAATCTTAAGTTAGCCATCATACAATGCTTAGCCGCTGCTGCAACCTCACCACTTATCCTTTCCATACCCATTAATCTTTGCTAGTCTGGATACCCATGGTTATGGGATTGTTGAGTCCTCGTGGCTCACAGTTACAACAACAACAGCTGCAGGTACAGGTGTGATACCTCTCGAACATATCGACTTTTTCTCATGCTTTTCCTCTTGTTTTGGACTCTAATTTGCATGATTTGAATGAAACTAACCCTGGACCAACGTTGTTCTCAACAGAACTACCATGGTGTTTTTTTTGTGCAGAAATAGAAGTTTTCGGAATGCAACGAAACTTTGCCGGTTAGTTTTTATGGGATAAAAGAAAAATACTGGAGCCAAGACCCACCAGAGAGGGGGCCCTGGGTGGGCACAACCCACCAGGGTGCGCCCCCATATCCTGGCACCCAGGTGGGTTGTACCCACCTGGTGGCCCCACAGACGATACCCCTAACCCTATAAATTCCTATTTTCAGATAAAAAATCAGGGACAAAGAATTGTCATGAACCACGAGATGGAGCCGCCGTCACCTCCTGTTCTTCCTCGGGAGGCCAGATCTAGAGTCTGTTTGGGGCTCCGGAGAGGGGATCTTCGTCCTTCGTCATCGCCAACCCTTCTCCATTACCAATTCCATTATGCTCCCCACCGGGAGTGTGTAATTCCTTCATAGGCTCACTGGTTAGTGAGGAATTGGATGAGAATCATCATGTAATCGAGTTAGTTTTGTTAGGGCCCGATCCCTAGTATTCACTATGTTCTTAGATTGATGTTGCTATGACTTTGCTATGCTTAATGCTTGTCACTTTGGGCCCAGGTGCCATGATTTCAGATCTGAACCGTTTATGGTATTGTCATTATATTCTTATTTTAGATCTGATCTTGCAAGTTATAGTCACCTACTACGTGTTATGATCCGGCAATCCCGTAATGACAATAACCGGAACTACTCCCGGTGATGATCGTAGTTTGAGGAGTTCATGTATTCACTATGTGTTAATGCTTTGTTCTGGTTCTCTATTAAAAGGAGGCCTTAATATCCCTTAGTTTCCAATATGGATCCCGCTGTCACGGGAGGGTAGGACAAAAGATGTCATGCAAGTTCTTTTAATAAAGCATGTATGCCTATTTACAGAATACATGCCTACATTATATCGATGAACAGGAGGTACTGTTGTATCGCCCTAGGTTATAATTGTCACATGACGAATATCATCCAACAAATCACCGATCCAATGCCTACGAATTTGTCCTATATTGATCTTGCTAAGTTACTACTGCTGCTTCTACTGTTACACTTGTTACAAAATTACTGCTACCACTGTTATGGTTACTGTTGCTCCTGTCACTACTATCAAAACTATCGAACTACTTTTCTATTGATCACTTTGCTGCAAATAATTAATCTACATGTGTGGTTGAATTGACAACTCAGCTGCTAATACCTTCAAATATTCTTTGGCTCCCCTTGTGTCAAATCTATAAATTTGGGTTGAATACTCTACCCTCGAAAACTATTGCGATCCCCTATAATTGTGGGATATCAAGACCTTTTTCTGGCACCGTTGCCGGGGAGCATAGCTATATCTATTGAGTCACTTGGGATTATTATCATATTATCACTATGATGAATCTGAAGGATCCAAAGACCAAGATATTTCCCTCAATGACAAGGGGGGGGGTAAGGAATTACCATCCAGTTCCGCTTTAGATTCACCTTCTGTTATGAGTAAACTTACAACACCACCACATGCTATCAACTATAATATGTCGCAAGTTATTGATGATGCTACTTCTACTATGAATGATGCTTATGATGATGCTTGTACCTTGCTTTATAATGATGATGTGCCACTTGGTGAATTTCTTGATGATCAAATTGCTAGAGTAATACAACAAGATGTTGTTGAATCTGATGATGAGCTTGAAACTGAAACTCCTGAAATACCTGCAAGAACTAGACTTCCTAGATATGAATTACCTAAGGTACCGGAAGGTTATGTTATGAGTGAAGAAGCAACTAGAGATATTCTTGTTTGTAACGATAGAGATGATCTAGAGAAATTACTACACAAGTATAAAGAAAAATCTCTGAATGCTAGAATCAAATGTGATCCTAAGTTTGCTACTTCACCTATCTTTATTGATGATACGGATTATGAATTCTCTGTCGACCCAGAGTTAATTACTTTGGTTGAATCTGAAACTTTCCATGGTAATGAAACTGAAATTGTTGTGGCACATCTTACTAAGTTAAATGACATGGCCACCCTTTTTACGCATGATGAGAAAACTCGTTACTAATTTATTCTCAAATTATTACCGTTCTCATTAAAGGGTGATGCTAAAGCTTGGTACCATACTCTTGCTCATGGCTGTGTGTGTAGTCCCCAGGGTATGATTTATTACTTCTCTGGAAAAAATTCCTGCTCATATGAAACAAGCTGCCTTACAGGAAATATTTAACTTTGTGCAAACTAAAGAAGAGAGTCTCCCACAAGCTTGGGGGAGGCTTTTCCATTTACTTAATGCTTTGCCTAATCATCTTATTAAGAAAAATGAAATACTTGATATCTTCTTTAATAGACTAACCGATGCTTCCAGGGACTTCCTAGATAGTTGTGCTGGTTGTGTTACCAGGGAATGAACTCTTGCTCAAGCTGAAGAATTATTGAATAACATATTGAAAAATTATGATGATTGGACTATTCCTGAACCACCAACTAAACACACTCCGAAGAAGAGGGGCATATTGTATCTCAGCCCTAAAGATATGCAAGAGGCAAAGAAATCTATGAAAGAAAAAGGTATTAAAGCTGACAATGTTAAAACTTTACCTCCTATTGAAGAAATACATGGGCTTAATACACCACCACTGCCTGAGGTGGTAGAGGTAAAATCTCTTATAAAGTTCAATAAAAATGACAATCCTCACAATATGCATCCTAGTCAATGCCTTTATGAGTTTGAAAACTATTTTAGAAAACAACATCACTTCAATGCAAATGTTATGAAACAATTGAAACATAATTCTGATATAATTGCTCGCTTGAGTGACTTGTTATTTAGAATTTCAAATGATGTTAGAGGTGTTGGAAAACATGCTTCTATGGTTCAAACCCGGTTAGAACAAGTTCCTAAGTCTTAAGGAGAATTACTTGATGAAATGAATCATAATATGCATGACTTTGCTGTTAGAGTTGCAACTAGAGGAGGTAAAATGACTCAGGAACCACTTTATCCTGAGGGAGACCCTAAAAGAATTGAAAAAGACTCACAAAGAAATAACACTAGTACACCTAGTCCTTCTAGAAAGAAAAAGAAAAAGAAGAATGGTAGGACTATGCATGCCACTAGTGAACCTAACGTAGAAAAACCTCCTGACAATGATAACGATATTTCTATCTCTGATGCTGACACACAATCTGGTAAAGAACACTCATCTAGTGATAATGAAAAAGATAATGATGATTTTCATGAAGATGCTCAACCAAATGAAAAAGAACCAGATAATGATGTTGAGATAGAACCACCTGTTGATCTTGATAACCCACAACCTAAGAATAAAAGGTATGATAAAAGAGATTTCATTTCTAGAAAACACGGTAAAGAAAGAGAACCATGGGTTCACAAACCTATACCTTTTCCACCCCAGTCAACTAAAAAGAAAGATGATGAAGATTTTAAATGTTGTGCTGAAATGCTGAGACCAGTCTTTTTGCGTACTCGTTTAACGGATATCTTTATATGAAAGACATCATCACAAATAAGAGAAAAATACTGGAAGCTGAAATCTACAATATGCGTGCTAATTATACTTTCAAGGATGGAGTACCTAAACAACTTGGAGAACCGGGTATACCAACTATACCTTGCTCTATAAAAAAGAATTATGTGAAAACTGCTTTGTGTGATTTAGGAGCCGGTGTTAGTGTTATGCCTTTCTCTTTGAATAAAAGACTTGACTTGAATAAACTCACACCTATTGATATATCTTTGCAAATGTTTGACAAGTCAACTGCCATATCTATCGTTATATGTGAGGATGTGCTCGTTGTTGTTGCTAATGTTACTATTTTGACTGACTTTGTTATACTTGATATGTCCGAGGACGACAATATGTCTATTATTCTTGGTAGACCCTTCTTAAATACTACAGGGGATGTTATTGAATAAAATAAAAGCAATGTCACTTTTCATATCAATGGTAATGAGCATACGGTGCACTTTTGATGAGGACATCACTAACAAGGTTACACCCACAGCTCCAACTGACACATATACAGGACCAATTACTAGAGCTCGCGCACGCCAATTAAATTACCAGGTACTTTCGTTTCTTGGTAATGAATCTAATGTTCATGAGAATATGATGCTGCCTAAATTGGATGCATTTGTCTTGCTTACAAATGAAGGGCCTAGCTTGGACAAGAAGGATGGACATTGGAGCAAGATCAAGCATGGAGATGATGGCATGCGCAAGGGGGACAAGAATGGAGTTACAATGGATGATTTCAGGACTTTGAAGCCACCATAATGAGTGCGAGAAGCCTTGGACGAAATATACAAGATGCCACTACATAAATTTCGTCCAGAGGCTATTTTAGGTGCTGCGTCACCTTATTATTGGGCCAGGCCCATGTAATTTCGAAATACTTGAGTATAGGCTGTTTTTAGAGTCCGTATGTGTGGGGAAACAAGAGTTAGGGTTGGTTTCGGACCCCTCCACCAAGGGCCACGAAATTCCCCCCTCTTTCCCTCATATATACAGCCCTTAGGGCGTCGTTTAGTCTTTGGGTTTTGTTTAGATTAAAAGTTCGCCATAGCTGCAACTTCGCGTACTTCGTTTGTGTTCATCGACCAGACCAAGGCGTCACAGAACCCCACCTTGATCAATAAAGCTTTCCTCTTATATTCGCAATATCCAGATTGCAATCTTAGTTTCTTGCTTGTTGTTCGTTTGCCTGCAGGAAACAGACCTTCGTGGTCAGGTTGATCGTGCTCCGGCGTGGTCAACAACCTCTCGGAGTTGGTTTAGCGATTGCTAATGCGCGACGTCCTCGCACGTTCGTAGTCGGATCGTCAAAGTCGACTTCCTCCAAAAGGATAGCCACCATCTCATCGAAAGACGGGACACCTTTGCCTCTATCAAGTGGTATCAGATTTCCAGGTTGCTCGGTGAGATTTTACAGTTTTTCTAGATTAGATCGAGTCTGTTCTTCATACCTACAGTCCACGAAAAAGCCAAAAAAAAAAATTAGGGTTAGTTCATCCCATCCGAACCAATCTGAGCCTTTGCATAATCTTTTCTGTATTTGCTTTGTTGAATTTGCGGTTGCATCGTCGTGTCAAGTTGCTGGTCTTAGCGTCTAGTCTTTTAGAGTTTCGAGTTCTGGTCATAAGTTGTCACGTCGCCGCCGCACCATATTCATCGCCGCTGCCATACCACCACTGCTGCCATATCCCACCACCGCCACCACATACCACCACCGCTGCCATAACCTACCACCATATATCCACCGCCAATCCGAGTTCTTTTCATATTAGGTTTGTTCTCGTGATCCATCTAGGTTTCGGATTTGTGTTTCCTTGCCTGCGTAGGTCTCGAAAAAAAAAAAGTCTGGAGACCCCCGGGCAGTTTTTAGGCCAAAATTTCGACAGGTGAAAATATTTTTTCCCTATCCTATTTTTGGGCTTTTCTGAGTCTTTTGAGACACGTGCCACCATACTGATTTTTTACCGCACTTTTTCGTCATCGCTGCCCTGATTCCGAAAAAAAAAATTCGTCAAAAAAATTTCGTGCCTATCATCTTAGTTTGACTTGGGAAGTGTTTTGAGACACTCGCCATTATAGTGATTTTCGGCAAAAAAAAAAAAGCAGCGCAAAAAAAAAAGAGCGAAAAAAAAGGCGAAAAAAAAATTCAGAGTGTGCTTTCCCCTTGATTACGTGCAGCGCCGTGATTTTGTTAGTGTTCTAGGCTAGCATCTCTAGTACGGTCTAGCCTAGGACCAGCACAGTACCGTCGTTGAGCGTTTATTCACCTTTGCATCTCTGAATTGATTATTGCTAACCCTTTTTGCTACCATATTATAAGCCTTCCCAGCTCCACATACATCTACATCGTGCGTTTGACTCTCCCTGGTAATCGCTCTATCCAAGCTTTGAGAGTTTTGACTACATCGGTTGCCGATCACCACCTGCTGCTGGGTAAGAACTGGTAAGAATTTGAGATTTGCTTGACGGATTTGTGACACCCGCCACCACCACCACTTGTTAGTAGTCTGTAGGATCATATTCTTGTGTGTTTCTATTGCTGCTAACCATGCCAGGATCACAAGTCGACGAGACTGACTGGGAGAACTTGACGAACAAGGAGCTTCATGATAAGTTTCAGGAAATGATGAGTGTACAGGTGCAAGATGTGCTAAACACATTGGACGAGGCCATGGAGAAGATAGATGGCATGGAGAAGACGTTTGAAACAAAGCTGGATAACAAGTTTGCTGAATTGCTTGCGCGTTTGCCACCACCACCGGCTGCTGCAGCTGTCCCACCTCTTCAACAACAACAACAACAACAACAACGCCGACTTCCGAATCAAGTGGGACGAGCACAGCGCGTTCCCCTTGAGACTGGTCAAGCTTCTGTTGCTGCTGTTGATGTTTCTGTAGCTCCTGCTGCTACTACAGAGGTGGAGGACCATTACGAGGATGAGGCTGACCAAAATCAGAACCACGTCCAACAACCAGCACCACCACCACCAGGTCGTCCTCATGCATATCATCGCAACGGTAGGGCTGCACCACCACCTGAGGTACATGACCATCTTCCTAAACTGAAATTGAATATTCCACCATTTGAGGGTAGATATGTTCCTGATATATATCTTACTTGGGAGTTACAAACTGAACAACGTTTTACATGTTTAAACTATCCCGAGGAGAGACGTGTTCCTGCTGCTGTTTGTGCTTTCGCTGGTTTTGCATGTGTTTGGTGGTCCGAACATTGTAGATTATATCCTATTCCAGCTACTTGGACTGCTTTGAAAACTGCTATGCGTACTCGTTGGGTTCCACCATATTATCAACGTGAATTACTTCAAAAACTGCAGCGCTTAAGACAAGGAAAAAAATTCTGTAGAAGAATATTATCAGCAATTACAAACTGGCCTGATTAGATGTGGTATTGTTGAGGAGAATGAAGCTATGCTTGCACGTTTTATGGGTGGATTAAATAGAGAGATTCAGACCATTCTAGAGTATAAGGATTATACTACTATCACTCGTTTATTCCATCTTGCTTGTAAAGCTGAACGTGAAGTGCAGGATCGACAGGCATTGGCGCGAACTAACTTTTCTGCAGGACGACCTTCATCATGGACACCGCGTGCATCGCCTACTTCCTCACATTCTACTGCACCGACACCTCCATCAGCTGTTACCTCCAGCCATGATACAAGGAAGCAGGCACAACCACCATTATCTGCCAAGAGCACACCTATTGGGCCTGCACAGAGTTCTTCTTCTTCCATGGCATCAACAGGGCACACCAGTGATATTATTTGTCGTCGTTGTAAGGGAAGAGGACATTTTGCGAGAGATTGCAAATCTCAGCGTGTGATGATTGCTACTGAGGATGGTGGATATGAATCCGCTAGTGACTATGATGAGGAGACTTTGGCTCTTATTACACGTGAAGAACACGGCGGAGACGATTCTGATCATGAGACGCAATACATGGCTCCTGAAGATGCTGACAGGTATGAATGTTTAGTTGCTCAACGTGTTTTGAGTGTGCAGGTTACACAAGCTGAGCAAAATCAGAGGCATAATTTGTTCCATACAAAGGGACTTGTGAAGGAACGTTCTGTTCGCGTGATCATAGATGGAGGGAGTTGCAACAACTTGGCTAGCATGGAGATGGTGGAGAAGCTATCTCTCACCACAAGACCACATCCACATCCTTACTACATCCAATGGTTCAACAACAGCGGCAAGGTTAAGGTAACACGTACTGTTCGTGTGCATTTTAGTATCTCTACATATGCTGATTATGTTGATTGTGATGTGGTACCTATGCAAGCATGTTCCTTATTACTTGGTAGACCATGGCAATTTGATAAAAATTCTGTACACCATGGTAGAAACAATCAGTATACTCTTGTTCATAAGGATAAAAATATTACTTTGCTTCCTATGACTCCTGATTCCATTTTAAAAGATGATATTAATAGAGCTAATAAAGCAAAACAGGAGAAACATAAGAGTGAAAATCAGATTGTGGCAAAAGAATTTGAGCAACAAATGAAGCCTAATAATAAACCATCTACTGTTGCTTCTGAAATTAAATTGAAAAGTGCATGTTTATTTGCCACCAAATCTGATATTGATGAGCTAGATTTTAGCAAATCTGTTTGCTATGCTGTTGTATGCAAAGAGGCATTATTTTCATTCGAGGACGTGCCTTCCTCTTTGCCTCCTGCTGTCACTAACATTTTGCAGGAGTTCGCCGACGTCTTTCCACAAGACGTGCCACCGGGATTACTACCTATTCGAGGGATTGAGCATCAGATTGACTTAATTCCCGGTGCATCGCTACCCAACCGCGCACCATACCGTACCAATCCAGAAGAGACGAAGGAGATTATGCGTCAAGTACAGGAGCTACTCGACAAAGGTTATATACGCGAATCCCTTAGTCCTTGTGCTGTTCCTATTATTCTAGTGCCGAAAAAGGATGGTACATCGCGTATGTGTGTTGATTGTAGAGCCATTAATAATATTACTATTCGTTATCGTCATACTATTCCTAGGCTAGATGATATGCTTGATGAATTGAGTGGCTCTACAATATTCTCCAAAGTTGATTTGCGTAGTGGATACCATCAAATTCGTATGAAATTGGGAGATGAATGGAAAACAGCATTTAAAACTAAGTTTGGATTATATGAGTGGTTAGTCATGCCTTTTGGGTTAACTAATGCACCTAGTACTTTCATGAGATTAATGAATGAAGTTTTACGTGCTTTCATTGGACGATTTGTGGTAGTATACTTTGATGATATATTGATTTTTAGCAGATCTTTGGAGGAACATCTGGAACATTTACGTGCTGTTTTTATTGCTCTACGTGATGCACGTTTATTTGGTAACCTTGGAAAGTGCACCTTTTGCACCGACCGAGTCTCTTTTCTTGGCTATGTTGTTACTCCACAGGGAATTGAGGTTGATACAGCCAAGATTGAAGCTATTGAGAGTTGGCCGCAGCCCAAAACGATCACACACGTGAGGAGTTTCCTTGGCCTCGCTGGATTCTATCGGCGTTTTGTGAGAGATTTCAGCACCATTGCTGCACCTCTCAATGAGCTTACAAAGAAGGATGTGCCTTTTGTTTGGGGTACTGCATAGGAAGAAGCATTCACGGTATTGAAAGATAAGTTGACACATGCTCCTTTACTCCAACTTCCTGATTTTAATAAGACTTTTGAGCTAGAATGTGATGCTAGTGGAATTGGGTTAGGAGGTGTGTTATTACAAGATGGTAAACCTGTTGCATATTTTTCTGAAAAATTGAGTGGGCCTAGTCTGAAAAATTGAGTGGGCCTAGTCTGAATTATATGCTCTGGTTCGGACTTTGGAGACATGGCAACATTATTTATGGCCCAAAGAATTTGTTATACATTCTGATCATGAATCTTTAAAGCACATTAAAAGTCAAGCAAAACTGAACCGTAGACATGCTAAATGGGTTGAATTCATAGAGACTTTCCCTTATGTTATTAAGCACAAGAAGGGAAAAGAAAATGTTATTGCTGATGCATTGTCTCGTCGTTATACTATGCTTTCACAACTTGACTTTAAAATATTTGGTTTGGAGACCATCAAAGATCAATATGTGCATGATGCTGGATTTAAAGATGTATTGCAGAATTGTAAAGAAGGGAGAACATGGAACAAGTTCGTCGTTAGTGATGGATTTGTGTTTCGAGCTAACAAGCTATGCATTCCAGCTAGCTCTGTTCGTCTTTTGTTGTTGCAGGAGGCGCATGGAGGAGGATTAATGGGACACTTTGGCGTGAAGAAGACGGAGGACGTACTTGCTACACATTTCTTTTGGCCAAAGATGCGACGGGATGTTGAGCGTTTTGTTGCTCGCTGCACTACATGTCAAAAAGCTAAGTCACGACTCAATCCTCATGGTTTATATATGCCTTTGCCTGTCCCTAGTGTTCCTTGGGAAGATATATCTATGGACTTTGTTTTGGGTTTACCTCGAACAAAGAAGGGGAGGGATAGCATATTTGTTGTCGTGGATAGGTTCTCGAAGATGGCACACTTTATACCATGTCATAAAAGCGATGATGCTGCTAATGTTGCTGATTTGTTCTTTCGTGAAATTATTCGCTTGCATGGTGTGCCAAATACTATTGTTTCAGATCGTGATACTAAATTTCTTAGCCACTTTTGGAGATGTTTATTGGCTAAGTTGGGGACTAAACTGCTTTTTAGTACTACTTGTCACCCCCAAACTGATGGACAAACTGAAGTAGTCAACAGAACTTTGTCTACTATGCTTAGGGCTGTTTTGAAGAATAATAAGAAAATGTGGGAAGAATGCTTGCCTCATATTGAATTTGCTTATAATCGTTCGTTGCATTCTACTACTAAAATGTGCCCTTTTGAAATTGTCTATGGTTTCCTACCTCGTGCACCTATTGATTTGTTGCCTCTTCCATCTTCGGAGAAGGTTAATATTGATGCTAAACAACGTGCTGAATTGATCTTAAAAATGCATGAGTTAACTAAGGAAAATATTGAGCGCATGAATGCTAAATATAAACTTGTTGGAGATAAGGGTAGAAAACGTGTTGTCTTTGCACCTGGAGATCTTGTTTGGTTACATTTGCGTAAGGATAGGTTTCCTAATTTGCGCAAGTCAAAGCTAATGCCACGTGATGATGGTCCTTTCAAGGTGTTAGAGAAAATAAATGATAATGCATATAAACTTGAGCTGCCTGCAGATTTTGGGGTTAGTCCTACATTTAACATTGCAGATTTGAAGCCTTACTTGGGTGAGGAAGATGAGTTTCCGTCGAGGACGACTTCAATTCAAGAAGGGGAGGATGATGAGGACATCACTAACAAGGTTACACCCACAGCTCCAACTGACACATATACAGGACCAATTACTAGAGCTCGCGCACGCCAATTAAATTACCAGGTACTTTCGTTTCTTGGTAATGAATCTAATGTTCATGAGAATATGATGCTGCCTAAATTGGATGCATTTGTCTTGCTTACAAATGAAGGGCCTAGCTTGGACAAGAAGGATGGACATTGGAGCAAGATCAAGCATGGAGATGATGGCATGCGCAAGGGGGACAAGAATGGAGTTACAATGGATGATTTCAGGACTTTGAAACCACCATAATGAGTGCGAGAAGCCTTGGACGAAATATACAAGATGCCACTACATAAATTTCGTCCAGAGGCTATTTTAGGTGCTGCGTCACCTTATTATTGGGCCAGGCCCATGTAATTTCGAAATACTTGAGTATAGGCTGTTTTTAGAGTCCGTATGTGTGGGGAAACAAGAGTTAGGGTTGGTTTCGGACCCCTCCACCAAGGGCCACGAAATTCCCCCCTCTTTCCCTCATATATACAGCCCTTAGGGCGTCGTTTAGACTTTGGGTTTTGTTTAGATTAAAAGTTCGCCATAGCTGCAACTTCGCGTACTTCGTTTGTGTTCAACGACCAGACCAAGGCGTCACAGAACCCCACCTTGATCAATAAAGCTTTCCTCTTATATTCGCAATATCCAGATTGCAATCTTAGTTTCTTGCTTGTTCTTCGTTTGCCTGCAGGAAACAGACCTTCGTGGTCAGGTTGATCGTGCTCCGGCGTGGTCAACAACCTCTCGGAGTTGGTTTAGCGATTGCTAAGGCGCGACGTCCTCGCACGTTCGTAGTCGGATCGTCAAAGTCGACTTCCTCCAAAAGGATAGCCACCATCTCATCGAAAGACGGGACACCTTTGCCTCTATCAACTTTCCGAAGAAAAAATTCCAAGCGAATGGTATTAACGTTATTGGAAAATCTCCGACAATCACTATTGGAAGTTTTCAAATACCTCTAACTACTGTTAAAAAGAAATATGATATGATTATTGTTGGGGATATTCACATCCCTGTTGAGGTAACTTAGTGATTTACGAAACTTCGTCAGTATCATGCCAACCGAAAGTGGTTGTTAATAAGACTTGATCAACCTTATTAAGGAATCATTTTTCTGCGGTATGAAGTCGATAAATTTAGTAAGCACTACCTACTGTCCTTACCTTTTATTTTCTATTTTACTAGTTAAATAAAATAAAATGCCGTGCTTGTCTGTTTTCTGATTTTCCCGTGCAATAAAAAAATGACCCAAAAATAAAAGTTCTCAGAATGCGCTGAAAATTTTATACAATTTTTTCCTGAATATTTCTGAATTTATGGTGCAAATAATACCAAAGGGGGGGTGCACCAGGTGGGCACAACCCACCTGGGCGCGCCAGGACCCCCAGGCGCACCCTGGTGGGTTGTGGTCCCCACGTGGGCACTCTCAGTTACCTCTTTAGCCCACATCATCACTTACCTCCAGAAAAAATCTCCATTGCTCTCTCTCCCGTGTTCTTGAGCTCAAACCCACGGATTTCGATCTCTTTGCTCGAAGCTCCATTGTCGAAATTGTTTCGGGGGATTGTTGCTTGGTATGTAACTCCACCATTTGTCCAATTAGTTTTTATTTTAGTGGTTTATACTTTGAATAATTAGCTACTCTTGGTGCTGCTGTAGATGGGCTTGTATGTTGAGTTCTTAGTGTAAGTAGTTTGAATGCTCGCTATGGCTTCTATGTATCCCTATGAGTAGTTGCTACCAATCTTGTGAAGTATTGTTGAGAAACAATTTTGGACTAAAATCTCAGGTTTTTGTTCATAGGAAAAATTGTACGCGGATATTATGAACTTGTTTGGAAGGAATTCTTCGAGGAGAAGATCTTTAGGAGCTTCTTCTAGTGATAATTCTACTCGCCGATCCTATGCAGAACCGAGTGCAATTTCTACCCAAGAGGCCGCCACCAAAACATGTTTGTGGCCTTGCGATGAATTTATGCTGCAAATAGGCATCAAGGAGGAGTTTGAGGAATATGTTCACAACGCTGGTCTTTGTCCCTACCTTTCAGATAAGTGTGAACAGCGCCAACTTCTCACTGAATCGTTTGTCAAAGAGTTTAAGTATTTCCCACGTGAGTCTAGGGTATCGTTTATGCTTTATGATAACCCATCTACTATCCCACTAGAGAACTATGCTTACCATTGTAAACTTCCATTTTGGGGTTCACTCGATGAACCACCAAGGGCTGATTTCGAATCTTTCTTGTCTGGCCTTTGTTACGGCGAAAATATGGGAGTGACACAGGGTAGAACAAAGAGTAAACATTTTCCCGCTATTAAGTATTTTGCATTATTCAATGGGAAATGTGTGCTAGGAAAACAAGATTGTAGTGCACTTTGTGCTCCAGACTTGCGCCTCATACGCACTGCCCTTACTGGTGAAAGAAATTATAACCTTGGGGAAATTGTTGCACGCAGACTTCAGCATAATGCTAAAGTGGTTGGTTATATGGTAGAATTTATGCCACACGATTAGCACGAGGGGTGGGTATTTCACCTTTGCCCTTTGACCCTATCCTACCTACTCAGTTTTTAGATTTTGGTGCTTTAAAAGACCATAAATTCCTTAGAGGAAACATTCATAGCTTCACTTACAATCTGTTGTTTAACCAATCACATGTTGTGCACACGTATTTGCATGCTCCTGCTCTTTTTAACTTTAACGGCAAGGGAAGATATTCTGTTCTTGAGAGCGAGGCCCAAGCTCATAATGCAGTAGTGAGGGCAGTACAGCGGGCTGAGGCCTCCGCACCGAGAGCCTCTATGAGCTACCACTCCGACCACTACCCTCCAGGCTACCGATCGACTATCAAGCTAGGCCAAAAGCCTAAGCTTGGGGGAGTACGTGTTTCTCACCGACATTACATTTATGTTTACATATCATTCTATTTGTCGGTGCCCACACTTTTCCATTGTATCATCAATGCTTAGATTTATTTTCTTGCTTTCTTCTTGTGTGTTTGAAAAACTCTAGAAAACCAGAAAAAACAGTTGTAGTAATTTACTTTGTGTGCATGCTTAGTAGTAGCACTAAAAAGAAAATCCAACAAGATTTCCTTGTTCTTCTTCTGCTTGTTGGGAGCTTTCCCGTGTAAATAGTCTCTCTTGTTTTTTATTTTCCTTGTATTTGCATGTTCAAGAAAATCAAAAAGTCCAAAAAAATTCCAGATTGTTTCTCTGAATTTCTTTCCCTTTTATTCGAGTTGTACCGAGGAGAAGACCACGATGAAAATGTTGAGTGGCTCTCATATGAATAATTGTTGAACTAATTAAGAGAACTTTTTACCTTGTCTTCTCCCGTTAAATAAAAATGTTTTGCATATCCCAGCTTAGTCCACGGCACTCTTTCACTATTATTATTTTCATATCCTTCGGTCTTGCAAGTGAAAGGCAATAATGACGATATTCGATGAACTAGCTGTGGCAGAGAGAAACTGGTACGAACTTGACTTGTTATTTTTGTATAAATATGTTTATCCTAGTATCCATGATTCATCCCATTATGATTAAACATGTTTGCAATGACGATTAGAGATTATAGTTTCTCATGACATGCATAAGTAGCTAGGAGTTGATAATGACTTATCTTGGATATCAACATAGCGTTAAGATGATTGTGATGTAGTATGATGATATGGTATCCTCCTCTGAATGTTCAAGTGGCTTGACTTGGCACATGTTTATGCATGTAGTTGAATCAAAACCGACATAGCTCTATGATATTTATGTTCATGGTGTCCATATCCTACTCATGAGAGTTTCCAATGTTTATTATGCATGATGCATGTTCATGACCATTGTTGCTCTCTTGATGGCCACTTCCCAACCTATTTGCTAACCTTCACCTGTAATAACCGGAAATACTGCGTGTGCATCAACTTCAAAAACTCAAAGTTATTCTGGATGAGTCCACCGTACCTACCTATATGCGGTATAACCCTGCCGTTCCAAGTAAATTTGCATGTGCCACCTCTAAAAACTTCAAATAAATATCCCTTTTGTGTGCCTGGGTCGTTCATGGAACGACAGGAGGTGGTCGGTATTTCCCATGCTAAGCTGGTTATTCTCAGGTTGAGTGTTTATCCACTCGCCATTACACGAGAAAAGGGCCGTAATAGGGATTCCCAGACCCAAATTGCAAAAACAAAAAGCTTACAAATAAACAAAAAAAACTCCTAATGGAGTTCAAACATTTACTTTTCAACTTGGGAACCGCCACTAGCTCATTTAGCATGGCAGATATCAATAGCTGATTGTCGTGAAGTGAATGAGAAGGGTGCACCCCTCAAAATTTCATTTACCTCTGTTTTAAAAACTTGAGCTCTGGCACCTCTGCAAATCTCTGCTTCCCTCTGCAAAGGGACATTCTATTTACTTTTATGTTGTGTTGTCACCTTCTCTAATAAGCGCCAGATCTGAGAGCACTGTTGTCATGCCCATGCGTTGTGTTTAGTGAATGTAGGGTGCTATCATGACTGGATCTTTTCTACCATAAATTATAATGTTTAGTCGCTGCTTGAACTTTGGAGGTGCTGTGCATTTATGTTTTGCGGTCTCAAAAAGGGCTAGCGAGATACCATTATTGTCATATTGTATCATGGTTGTTTTGACAACATGTTGTTGTTTCAGATGTCTTATTATTGCTCACTAGCTGACTATGTCATTGATATGATTTAATATAATCTCTAAGTGTTATTGTCGGCACGGTTAGTTATAATACTGGCTGAAAACCTGGGAGTTGTTTAAGCTTATTTATGCAAACAAGAGCAAAATTGTTCGTAAAAGTTTTTTTTCTCACTTTCAGTTTATCAACTGAATTGCTTGAGGACAAGCAAAGGTTTAAGCTTGGAGGAGTTGATATGTATTCAACGTACCTACTTTTTCTCATGCTTTTCCTCTTGTTTTGGACTCTAATTTGCATGATATGAATGAAACTAACCCCCGACTAACACTATTTTCAGTAGAACTACCATGGTGTTGTTTTTATGCAGAAATAAAAGTTCTCGGAATGCAATGAAACTTTGCGGGAATTTTTTATGGAATAAAAGAAAAATACTAGAGCCATGACCCAGCAGAGAGGGGCCCCTGGGTGGGCACAACCCACCAGGGCACGCCCCCCTCTCCTGACGCGCCCAGGTGGGTTGTACCCAACTGGTGGCCCCGCACACGATACCCCTGACCATATAAATTCCTATTTTTGGAGAAATAATCAGGGAGAAAGAATTATCGCGATCGATGGGATGGAGCCTCCATCACCTCCTGTTCTTCCTCAGGAGGCCAGATCTGGAGTCCGTTTGGGGCTCTGGAGAGGGGATCTTCGTTCTTCGCCATCACCAACCCTTCTCCATCGCCAATTCCATGATGCTCCCCACCAGGAGTGAGTATCCTTCGTAGGCTCGCTTGTCGGTGAGGAGTTGGATGAGATTCACCATGTAATCGAGTTAGTTTTGTTAGGGCCCGATCCCTAGTATCCACTATGTTCTTAGATTGATGTTGCTATGACTTTGCTATGCTTAATGCTTGTCACTTTGGGCCCAGGTGCCATGATTTCAGATCTGAACCGTTTATGGTATTGTCATTATATTCTTATTTTAGATATGATCTTGCAAGTTATAGTCACCTACTACGTGTTATGATCCGGCAATCCCGTAATGACAATAACCGGAACTACTCCCGGTGATGATCGTAGTTTGAGGAGTTCATGTATTCACTATGTGTTAATGCTTTGTTCCGGTTCTCTATTAAAAGGAGGCCTTAATATCCCTTAGTTTCCAATATGGACCCCGCTGTCACGGGAGGGTAGGGCAAAAGATGTCATGCAAGTTCTTTTAATAAAGCACGTACGACTATTTACGGAATACATGCGTACATTATATCGATAAACTGAAGCTAGTGCCGTATCGCCCTAGGTTATAACTGTCACATGATGAATATCATCCAACAAATCACCGATCCAATGCCTACAAATTTGTCCTATATTGATCGTGCTACGTTACTACTGATGTTGCTACTGTTATTGTTAATACCCTCAAATATTCTTTGGCTCCCCTTGTGTCGAATCTATAAATTTGGGTTGAATACTCTACCCTCTGAAACAGTTAGGATGCCCTATACTTGTGGGTTATCAAGGTGTTTGGTGACTTGATGTGAGAGCGATGTTTACTTGTGTTGGAGTTATTTCTTCTTCTTCGTCAGTCTTGGGATAGGTTCCTGGTCGGCAGCCTGGGATAGTAGGATGGATGTCATGTGTTTTCTTGTGTTTTCATCCGTAGTCCGATGTCTTGTGTATGATGTGTTGTATTCATGTGACTATTGTGTGACTTTGTATGTATCCCCCATCTATGTATGTAATGGTACGATGTATTGATATCCATCTTGCTAAGCGCCCAAAATGCGGTTGTGCCCCAATCACAAGTTCATCATGTGATCGGGGTAGAATCACATCTTGGGAGCCATAACTTGGTATCAGAGCCTCGACCGACCATAGGAGCCCCCTTGATTGATAGTAGTTTGGCAGTTGTTGAGTCTAGAAGAAAACTGTTTTTGGTGTCTAGTCATATCGGAGAGTAGGAATTATTTTTACTCCTGAGTCCCTTCATCGCTCTGGTGAGGAATCTTGATGTAGGTGTTTTGAGTTACTCCTCTTCCCCTTCAATTTTTTTTACATCTCACAGTTAGTTTCCGATCGTTGTTAGGTCAGCTCTTGCCATCCGGTGCATTTCTCGTCAAGTGGATTCGATCCTCTTCATCTTTTGCAAGTTCAATCCTCAGTTCTTTCCATCCGGCGTCGTTTTCCCCATCTGAAATGGTCTTTCTTTTCCCACCCGCCCACCCTTTTTCTTCTCGGAGCCGGAGTCTCGAATCATGTATCCATTTTACCCGTGCGAAGCCTTCAATTTCTTTCCTCAATTATTTAAACTGGTGAATTCTCGTCTCGTTCGACATTCTTCCTCTCTTTTCTTCTCCGGTGGATTCAATTCAAGTATTCGGTTTTCAACATATTCTTTTCCATCGGCTCAATTGTTTCCCCTTGCTCATTCGCCTCTCGCCCTTTAATTGTTCCGGAGTTCTGAAGACATCTCAGGAGATTCGTTTGTCTTCCAATCAATTCGAGATTGTCGCCTCATTTGAGTCATTCAACTATTCCAATGCATCATTTCTCACTCGAATAATCCTCTCCAACGGCGATTTCTCTTCGGTGGGCTCATAACCTACAAGTCTTTCCCAAGATCTTACCTGACTCTTCTAATTTCCGGAGCTATTCCCAAAAAAAAAAAACTTTTCAAGTGTGAGGTAAGTATGGATTCCATCAATCGCATGCCTTCTCCAAGATTGCTTTAAAATTCCTTTAATGATTGGTTTGATCTTCCCTGTTTTCATTCACCCGGAGTATTTCAACAATTTTGGTGGTGTTCCTCGTCGTCATATGAAGACTGAATAAGAGTTCCTCTAAATCTTGATCATTCTCTTGAAGATTCATGGTTCTAGCTTCATGTTATCCTCTTGAACTATTCCGTTTGTCATAAATTATTTTTCTTACCCATCTGAAGCATTTCATGAATTCTTTCCATTGTGATCCTCCGAATGCCATCATTTCAGAAGATTTCTTTGTGCTCAGTTTTCAACTGCGTCCTCCAACCATTCTTAATTGATGCCTCTTGTTTGTCTCCATATTCTTCCGGTGCTTTGTGCAAGCATTCTTTAATCAATTCGCGATCTCTTGATTCTCTTGTCTCTAAATGGCTTCAAGCGACTTCGTTCATTGTCCAATTCTTTCCGGCGATTCATTTTCTTTCCCTCATTCGATTTCAATTCTTACGGTGATTCCTGCAAGGTTCCTTTTCCTTTGTTATCAAAGCAATTCATTCGTTCTTACCAATCCTACTGGTGGTTCATGAAGACTTTCCAAAGTTTTGCGCTATACCCCTCCTTAATCTATTTTCAACGCGAATAAGTGATATGCAAATCCATTGCTTCTCATCAATTTAATTTATGAAGGATAAGCATAACATAATTCTTATTCTTCAAGTGGATTAATCCCTTCCTTCAGAGTTTGTTCATGATGAATAAATTCTAGTCCCAAGTCCTTTTATATTTTCTTGTCTGGAGATCAAAGTTTCCATAGCCTTCTTGTCGGAACCTCCATCGAAATCACTCCAAGGCCTTATTATTATTCTTTTCATCCTTCATCATCCTTTTGTCCAGAGTTATTCATGGTGGTTCATCATGAGTTAATTCATTCGTCAAGTGTTCATCATTAATTCTTGTGGAGAAGCTCAAGTATTCTTCTTCTTGTCTTGAAGTGCAATTAATTCTCCGTATTCTTTTGAAGTGGAGTTTTGCATTCTTCATTCTCAGCTATTCAAATCATGTTCTATCCCTTCCATTTTCAGCCGGAGTGCTGCCCAAAGCCCTTCGTTCGAATTCATTTTCTATCTCTTATTAACCAGAGTGGTTTCAATGTCTCTCTTGTCATTTAAGCTCTTGGTTCTCGTCGTATGCCTTGTTTCCTCATTTTTCCGGAGCTTCTCAATCTTCTTCATATCCGTTGTGTTCTTTCTTTCAACTTGTCAACCTCTCAAGATTCTTTTGTTTCAGTCATTTCTCCAAGAAGAACTTTGTCCTTCCTATTTTTCCCTTCCGTCTCGTTCCTAAGATCTCCGGACGAGATCTCTTGTTAGTAGGGAAGTGTTGTGACACCCCGAGACCGATGCACCAGAGGTCTTCCTCTTATTCGTCGTCATTGCCATGTAATTCGCTTGCATTTTGCACTTGCACATGTCATCATGTGCATTTCATCTACATGTTTTCCAAAACTTGCATCCGTTCGTAGTTTCCCATCTCCCAGTTCTCTCCATTGCCCGTTCTGAGCCAGCACACACTCGCACGTGCCCGCGGCACCTCCGAAATATTATTTTATAAGTTGCTAGAAAATGTTCTCGGAATGGGATGAAAGTTGGCGTGCAGTCTAATTATAGTGTAGCTAGACCGCCTGTCAAATTTCGTCGCATTCGGAGTTCAGCCCAACCGTTAAAATATAGCGGCACTATCGCCGGTTAAACGACGGACGTTTCGGTCTTCGAAAATTGTCGTCGGGCCTCTCTCTCTCTCTTCTCTCCCTGCAGCCCATCTCTCTCTACACAGCCCACTAGGCTTGCTTAACCCTCCCCCTCGCAATCGGATCCGTCAGATCACGATCGGAGGGCTCGAAAAGCCCCCAAAAACCTTTAAGCCTAGCCCCCTTGCTATACATAAAGGGATTTTTACATCTGTGCCCCTGGGTCCTTAGCTCTACTCATCCATCCCCACGCTCTTAACTTTTGCTCAGTTTTCCCCACTCCCATGCCGAAACCCTCACAAGAGGTCATAACGGACATCGCCGTAGGGTCAGTGCTTTGACCGTTAACTCTGACGAGTGGGGCCACGTTGGGGGTGTAGTTGTTCGACCGTTGGGCCGTCCCTTGCATTAAATGTCTGCGCGCGCCACCACGACAGAAGCCTGCCTGCATGCGTCGATGCGATGACCGAGCCAACATGCATCGACCGAGCCTGCATGCGTTGATGCGTGCCACCCCGATGCACTGACCGAGCCGCTTTCGTGCACGTCAGCCGCCATTGATACAGCGACGGTCGCTGCCGCTGGTTCCTCTCTTCTCGCACACTTGTCTCCTCGATTTAGAACCCGTTTTGCTATGACAAATAAATTGAACAAATATGATGTGGTTGCGTGCACTAGCTAGGTGGCTACATATTTGTGGCTTGTGTAAGAAAAGAAGGGTTCGTTGTGGCTACATTGTAACGCCCCGGACACACCAGCCGGTGATCGTTACTCCTGGCGGGATCTGGACTGGCCCCACATTCAATACTAGTCTTTTCTGAGCACTTTGTCCTCACTCATGCGCACCCGGGAGCAACTTCCCGGTCGGTCACCCATCCTGAAGTTACTCCAAGCTGAGCACGCTTAACTTTAGAGTTCTGTCCGAATGAGCTTGCGGAAAAGAAAGAATTCCTTATTGATATGAGTAGTCTATCATCCCTAATAAGCCAGGCTATCACATACACCCCCACTCAGAGGAATCGACATCCTCGTCGGGCCACAGGAACATTCCCTCTTGGCACATACGTTTGTGCAACCAGTCTAGCACATGCGCCATGCCGTGTGCCATGACAGGTCACAAACGTCATGAACAACATGACCGCGCACCTGTCCGCAAACATCCATGTAACCGCGAGGGTCGGCTCTGATACCAAATTGTAATGCCCCGGACACACCCGCCGGTGATCGTTACTCCTGGCGGGATCTAGACTGGCCCCACATATCGATACTAGTCTTTTCAGCGCACTTTGTCCTCACTCGTGCGCACCCGGGAGCAACTTCCCGGTCGGTCACCCATCCTGAAATTACTCCAAGCTGAGCACACTTAACTTTGGAGTTCTGTCGAATGGGCTTCCGAAAAAGAAGGAATTCCTTATTGATATGAGTAGTCTATCATCCCTAATAAGCCAGGCTATCACATGCATGCACTAGGTGGTTACTAACAAAGCGAGATCTCTAAGAAAACAATCAACATACATGTATATAGGGTCATCAAGCCCATAGCACAATCACATAGTTGAAACTACGAGGAACATCATAATAGAATAGATAGAAAACTTAATAATAGAACTTGATAAAAGGGCCAACAAGCCCATAGCATCTCTCACATAGTTTAATGGAATTCCAACTTAACATAACATAGACTCAAAAAAATAGAGAGAAGGTTTAGAACCCTAGACGCCACCTTCTCCACCTCGCTCCTTCTCCGGGCACCCTTCACTGCTCCTGTGAGGCGTTGTCGATGGGGTACAGAAGAGTGTGCGTGCAGGAGGCGGTTGGGAAGATGTTGGTGTACTCTGTGAACATGTTGTGGGTGGTGAAAGCGATGAACTCGCAGCCACACCAAAACACCTGGCCGAGGAGGTATAAGGCGTCAAATGTGTCGGTGAAGTGGGCAAGGAGAGCAACCACCACCCTGTTTTGGATGACCTCCTCGACACGGAACATCCTTGGAGATCCCCGTGGGAGGTGGTGGTAGCCGGACGCGAGGAAGAACTCAGTGAAGTTCCTTGCGGTCCTCCACCTTGATATTGCCCACACACGTAGTGTGCACTCAACGTACACGCCAAGAGGGTAGAGACCCTCCGACATGGTGGGTGGGAAGTGGTAGGTTTGTCCGGTGTACTGCATGGCTGAGGATGTGCTAGAAGAAGGGGAAGTGGTCGAAGAGCAAGAAGGGCAGATGGCAGAGAGGATGGAAGATGGATGAGGGATGGCAGAGGCAGAGGGTGGCTTAATTAGCCGTAGTGCTACGTGTTATTTGGTCGTGGCAATAACGGGGTCAAATGTAAAGTAACCCGTTTTCAAACCCACCGCAACATCAGGAGTGTACACGCATGGGAAACGGTGGTTTGAAAAAGAAGAAGTAAAAGAAGCTAATTGCACACGTGGGAATCCGTGGTCATATATATTATAGGAAGCAGATAAAATTTGAATAGTTTGTGGCCACTTTGCATGATAAAAATAATTTTGTCCCTTAAAAATTGGTCATTTTCTACGCAATGTCAATTGATTCCAAATGATGCAAAAATACAGAGCCACCACGTTCACAAAAATCAGAGCAAACGATGCAAAAATACAGATCCAGCACGCTCACAAAAAACAGAGCAAACAATGCGAAAAAATGACGCAAATCGACGGACCAACCAGAGCTTGGTTTCCTTTTGGCCCCAATAACAACGTTTTTTTTCACGGATTCAGTGGTGGGCGAGCATCCGAGCACAACGAATAGGATCGCCTCTCGCGGATCGCCCCACGATCCAACGATGCGGAGCCGTCCTTGTGATCCAAGGGCGCGGAGCCTGCACACAGCTAGCCCACCTAGTTCCTTCTAGAAGGCCAGATCTGAGGGTTGTCGCTTGGTGCGAGGGTATGATCGGACGACTGACGTTGGGAGCTAGGGTTAGGAGAAACCCCGCGGGGTTTAGAGGGGTTTTGAGCTGGTCAACGGGGTTTCAAAGGCTTTGACTGAGCATAACTAATTTTTTTTTAAAATCGAAAAATATGGAACCTTCGTCGTTCCTCATTTTATAAGACACAGTAACGAGGAAAAATACTAAACTTGGTCTATGGTCATTTTCATGAAAAACCCTAGCTGGCACGATCGAGGCCAAATGACCACAATTAATTTAAAAAAAATCAAAAAATATAAAACCTGCGCACAACGTTGTCTTATGTGACATGTTACCAAGCAAAAATCATAAACTTGGTCTATGGTCATTTTCATGAGAAAACCTTCACACATATGAGCTATCACCTACATGATTTCATAGATTTCAAGGAGAGGAGGTGGTGTTACCTTCTGTTTTTGAAAAATTAAAAAAAATCAAAAAAAATCACTAAACCTTTGTTTTAAAGTGAATAAGAAGGATCTGAAGTTAGTTTTCCATTTTCATATTTTAAATGTGTTTTTAATAGTTTTTATATTAAAGCATTTTTTGCAAAAGAAAATGTAAAAATATGAAGATTAATTAAAAAAATAGTGAGACTTTGAATCTACACTATATAGATTGAATAGGTGTTAATAAAAAACATTTGGCTCATTTAGAGTAGGTCCAAAAAAACTTGATTACAAATGGGCTGTTTACTAGCCTCGGAGCTTATTTGTAGCACATTTCTAAAATTCAAATTTCTTTGACCTCCTCTAAATCACCTCAAATTTTTCACACATGATCTCCTACACATACGTAGATAGTTGATAATACATCTTCATTAAAATGTTGTTTTTTGCTCTTTTATTGGAATATTTGATAAAAGGGAACCCTTCATAAAGTGATGGATTGCAACATATTTGCAGCATATGTGTGATCATTGCAGCACCTGAACTTTCAAAACACTGAAACAAATCATAGCAGATAAATTTAAAAACACAAAAATACCCAACATATATAGCCACATGCATATAAAATCAAACCACCAAAAGTTAACCCACATCCTGTTCAAAAAAATGGGGCCCCACAAACATAGTTCACCAACATAGTTCAGCACAACCTAAACTACTTAAAACACATCATAACATAACATCTGGGAAGGGGAGACAAGACTTTTGCTAGGACAGCATGCTGCCCCATGATCTTGTAGTCCTCGTCGTGGATGGCCACATCTTCTGCATGAGCTAGAAGGTGAGCGAAGCGGACGGACTTTGGCTTTGTCTTGGTGGTGCAGTAGGGGCAGCGCCAAGTTTTGGTCATGCTGTTGTAGTAGTAACCCATGCCCTTGACCCTAATATTCTCCTCTTCCTTCTCTTTGAAGGAGGTGAAGTTGCCGTGGTCCACATCCACATCTTCCCCAGAGACATACTGCACACACGAATGAATTAAATTAGTACATTATAGATTTATGTGAATACACCATGTCAACGAACTAAATGAACAATCTAAATTTCAAGTAAGCTTACCTCATACTCTTCGTTTTCACCATACGCTAGATCATACGGGCCGTCCAAAGTATAGTCTATCTTCCTCTTCTTCCCCCAACCATCATCCTTCTGAATATACAATTACATCCATCACTAGTAAATACATAGGGCTAATATATTATGATCCTATTTACATTTTCCATTGTCATGCACACACATTGAACAACAGAGCTAATATAACTACATACTGAAATTTAGATATGCACACTTGATCATAGGGCTAATATACTATGATCCAATTTGCATTTTCCATTGTCATGCACACACATTGAACAACAGATCTAATATAACTACATATTGTGGACTTATTGTGAACAACAGAGCTAATATAACTTGAATCAAATAACTACTTAATCAATCTAATAAGCCCAGTCTGTTCACAACATCTAGCATTTTTGCAACGAATCTAATAAGCATAAAAAACAAGTCTAATAAGCATGATAGCATTAAAAAACCAATTTGTGAGCACTAAAAACAAATCTAATAAGAATCATAGCATTAAAAACCCCAATCTGTTCACAACATCTAGCATTTTTGCAACGAATTTATCCAAATCTATTGACCCCAATCATTGCAGCACCTAAGATCATAGTTCACAACATCTAGCTAGCATTTATCCAAAAAACCCTAGTCCAAAAAACCCGATCCCCCCAACCCATACAAAAAAAACCCGGCCCATCCGTCAAACCAACTACTCTAACCATCTAAACTACTGTATGAATCCACAATCTAACAATTGCAACTAACTCACAAGCTAATATCCTAAAGCAAAGCAAGTGCAAATACCTCCCGCTCCTCGCCGGACTATGCATGGGGGGCATCGGGATGGACTGCGCCGCTCGTCGCCGGCACCTTCTATGCTCAGGTGGATCCCGCCACCTCCTTCCCCACATCCGCAACGGCTGGGAGTTTCCCCGCACCGCCGTGGACACCGCCGACATCCGCGGTCACCGTGCCCTGCTGCTTCACCACTTCTCCGGCTGCTGCGCCAGCGTCGCCACGAGCTTTGTCCATCGAATAGATGGAGGCGATGAAGGTGAGGAAGAGGATGCGGTGGGGGAGAGCGAGATGGTGTGGTGGAGGCAGTGGAGGAGAGCGAGACGACGCCGATGGGGGAGAGGAAGATGATGCGGCAGGGAGGGGATTTGGGGGAAATGGCAGGGGCAATGGAGGTGGTTGCCCCTCTTTATATGATGGGACATTTCACACATGTCCACTGACACGTGCTACCCCACGACCGTGCACGGCCGCGCTCTTGCATGCGCCCACCCCCAACGCGGCCCCACTCATGAGAGTTAATGGTCAAAGGCATTGACTCGATGGTAACGTCCATTCTAACATGTTCTGAGGGTTTCGGGCAAGGGGGTGGGGAAAAGTGAGCAAAAGTTAATAGAGTGGGGATGAATGAGTAGAGCTAAGGAACCAGGGGCACAAAAATAAAAATTCCATATATAAACCCCTCCACCTACCAAAAATGGCCTAACCCCAGCCCCTACCCCCTCCTCCTAGCTCCAGCCGCTACCCACCATAATTTCCGTGTCGCCCCGCTCCCACCTCGCCACTTGGCGGCCAGCCAGCAGCTAACCGCCGCCGCAGCTGCCGCTCCCCTCCAATCCCACCTCGCGATGTCAGCTCCGCCGCCGACCTCAGCCTATCCAGCGCTGCCACGCATCCCCTAGCGCCTCCCACCATCGTCAGCCTGTGGAACCCAGATCGGGGCCCGCCGGAGCCCATCTGGGCTCGGGCAAGCCCGCACCCCGCCCCGCAGCATCGCCTCTACGCGCTCGTCCCTTAGCTCCCGCTCGGCTCTTCCCCGCCGACAGCCTCGTCCGCCGAGCCCGAACCAGGTCGCCGCCGCCCTGGTCCCGTGAGTCCTCGCCAGAGACCGCCGCCGTCCGGCTAGGCCAGCCCCAATGCCCTCTCCCTGCTCTCTCTCTGTCCCTCTCATCTCTTTTTCTCTCTCATGCAGGAGGACCTGCCATGGCCGCGCCACTGTGGGAACCGACCGGACTTTGACCACCAGTTAGATCGACCCCCGCCACGCCCGGATCTGTCGCTGTACCGATCGGATCCAGCCATCCCCTCTGACTCTGTCATCCACCAGAGTCCTGGACCACCGTCGTGGCTCTGTAGCGCCACCGCCTGCTGTCGTTCCGCTCGGGAATGAGCGGGCAGGCATGGCGCGCCACCAGCGACCCCATGGGCCACTCTACCCTGCGCCTGGGCCGCCTCGCACCGGCCCGCTACCCCGGTCCACCTCCCCAAGCCCAACCAACCTCCTCCACGACCTAGGCTCGGCCCACTCTGGTGAGCGCCTAGCCGCCCCTAACCCTCACCGAGTGCACCAGATATCTATTTTGCGCTCGTATGTTTTTTTCTAGAATTGACTAAGTCCCCAGAAAATCATATCATATAGGCATCTTGTGCAGGCCCTAACTTTGTGCATGTTGCTCCGTTTTGCGTGTATGATATGTCAAAATGTCCGTCTCTCTGTGCTCTACATGATGGTTGCGTTTGCATATATGTTAGGATGTATTTTGCCATGTTAATCCCTGTTGCAAAAGTGCATGTTGTTGTTAAGTGCTGAAAAATAATATAACTTGCTCTTTTGTCTTTTTTCATAACATTTTGTATGATTTTCTTTTGAGCATCATGTCAACGTGTTTTCGGAGCACAATCGTGTCATATTTGCAATGGTGTAATCCACTTGTCATGATATGCCTTGTGGTGAGTGCAACAAGCTTGTAAACATGCTATGATAATGTTGTTGTTTTTCTTACACTTGGTGAAAACTGCCAAGTCGGAAACTGTTATATTATGATGCCATGTTTGCTTGATGCTACAGTCCAATCTATGATTATTTGGAGATGTCCAGTGAGCACGTTCTGAAGTCCATGTTATGATCTATCCATTCATGCCCTTGTTTGCAATTACAAGTTACTGTAGCATGTCTATTTCTTGCTCTCAAGTTGTCATCATGATAAATTTGTCAGCCTGTCAACAGCATGTTCAATTTTGCAAAACTCGTTTTTGTTAATCTATGCATCTTATGGAGTTGAGCCTATGGAGTTACTTGGAGTATGCCATGCCTACTACATGTTCATGACCTTTGAATGCTTATTAGAATTGTTATGCTTGCTATTATGTGCCTCTGAATTTAGCATCATGTTGTTGTTGTTTTGCATCCCAGATTTTCACTAAATCTGAGAATCTACTATTTCATGTTTGCATCTTGTTTCGATGAATGCCATGAACCTTTGCTCCCACGTATATTACATGTTGTAATCCTTTAGCTCCATTTTATGGAATAGCATGCCATGCTTTTTCTTGCCATGTTCTTGTGTTGTAGCATATTTGTTTCATGCCTTCGACATATCATCATGTTAATTCTGCTCATGTGTATGCCCAGTTTTTCACCAAGTCATAATCTGTGTTATAAAGTTGCTTGTTGCTTGGATCATGTTGGATTAATCTTGATGCCTATGAACCTGAACCTGAACATTCATGATATTTGAAGCATGCTATTTGTACTTTGAGTTCATGCCATGCTTGTGCCTATCTTGTACTTGTAGCATGTTCTTTTGATGCTTGTAAGATGCCTAGTTGCTGTTTTTGACAAATTGTGTTTTAAACTTGTTTCGTGTGTATGTGTTGAACCGTGGCTTCGTTTGGAGCATGCTCTATATGAAACTTTATTGGCTTTGCATGTAGATACATCATGTCATGTTGAATCCATGTGTTGAGTGTCGTGCTTGATGTTTGAATGCATTTTGCATCAATGCCATGTTTAACTCGTTTTGCTCAAATCTTCTAGGTCGTAGATCCGAATTCAATGTACTTTATATGTAACTTGACTAGAAAATCATGCAGATCATCATGGTGCATGTTAACTTGCTGTTTAACAACTCCAAGATAAGGTCTGTTCAGATCTGGACCTTTTTTGAAATTTGCATATGAGGACTTACTGGAATTGTTATATGTTGTTTCCAGCCTCATTTAAACTTGCTTGTTGTGACGATCTTGTATGCTTCATCCCTTGCCATGAGTAGTATCATGTAGCCTTGTCATGCATCATAGTTGGTTGAGCATCATGTCATGTTTATGTGTTGTGTGTTTACCATGTTGTTTGCTTCTTCTTGTTAGTTCATGTTTCGTTGCGATCGTGAGGATTCGTTCGCCTACACTTGGTTCGTCTACGCCCGTTCATCTTCTTCATGGACTCGTTCTTCTTCCTAGCGAGATTTCAAGCAAGATGACCGTCACCTTGGATCTCACTACTATCATTGCTATGCTAGTTGTCTCGATGCTATCGCTATATGTCGTGCTACCCACCACTTGTTTATCAAGCCTCCCATTATGCCATGAAACAACCTCTAACCTTTTTTCACAATCCTGGCAAACTGTTGATTGGCTATGTTACCGCTTGCTCAGCCCCTCTTATAGTGTTGCTAGTTGTAGGTGCAGATGAAGTTGTTCCATGTTGGAACATGGATATGTTGGAATATCACAATATCTTATATGTTAAAGTAATGCACATATATACTTGGTAATGGGTGGAAGGCTTGGCCTTTTGCTTAGTGTTTTGTTCCACTCATGTTGCCTTAGGTTTTGATAAACCGGTGTTATGTTCCTTGATTTTGCGTTCCTAGCGCGGTTGGAGTTATGGGACCCCCTTAACAGTTCGCCTTGAATAAAACTCCTCCAGCAAGACCCAACTTTGATTTTAATTAGCCAACATAATAATAATATTTAATTAATTAATTTGCATAGGGGGTCGCATCCCTGGGGATTCTTAATTCAACATAATATAGGGGGGCCAGTGATGTTGGTGCTGGTCCAAACTGGGCGATGTTCAGCACCCCCTGGGCAACTAGGATCTCAGTCAACCCGACGTCTTGCCCATCTGGTGTGTCCTGAGAACGAGATACGTGCGACTCCTATCCGGATTGTCGACACATCGGGCGGTCTTGCTGGACTTGTTTTCCATTGTCGAAATGTCTTGTGCATCAGGATTCCGAGTCTGATCAGGTTGTCCCTAAGATAAGAGGGTATACCTCTGCTGATCGTGAGAGCTTGTGATGGGCTAAGTTGGGACACCCCTGCAGGGTTATGATCTTTCGAAAGGCATGCCCACGATTATGTGGCATATTGGAATTTCTTAATATCCGGTTGTAGAGAACTTGACAGAGGATCCGAAATAAAATACACCAACCGTGTGAGTAACCGTGGTTGTCTCTTTTCGAGTAAGTTCGGCAAGAGAACACGATGGGGTTATGTTTGACTCGTAGTTAGTTCAGGATCACTTAGTGATCATTACTAGTTTGTGATCGTTTGCGTAGCTTCTCATCTATCTCTAGAAATCGTAAGTTAGCCACCATACAATGCTTAGCCACTGCTGCAACCTCACCACTTACCCTTTCCATACCCATTAAGCTTTGCTAGTCTTGATACCCATGGTTATGGGATCACTACTAGGAAAAGGGCTATAGATGAAATTGATACTAATGGCGCACCAGACAGGAGGTGCGCCATTAGTATATAGTAATGGCGCACCAGCAACAGATACGCCATTAGAGTTCGAAGTACTAATGGCGCACCATGCCCGGAGTGCGCCATTAGTATCAAGAAGTTTTTTTTTAAACTAGCGCGCCTGTCCAAACATACTAATGGCGCATCCATGAATAGTGCGCCATTACTAGTTGTAAATAGTAATGGCGCACCTGCAGTCATGTGCGCCATTAATGCTCTTTTTTTGTATGATATTTTTTATTCTGTTTTTTACAAAACTACTAATGGCGCACTGTCCCACAGTGCGCCATTACTAGTTTGAACTAGTAATGGCGCACTGTGTGTCAGTGCGCCATTAGTATGTTTTTTTTTGCAAAACTTGTAATGGCGCACCAACTATAAATGCGCCATTAGTAACCTTGATTACTAATGGCGCATTTGTAGCTGGTG
>LR738709.1:240207518-240297561 GCA_902687465.1 Secale cereale
CAACCGCCGCCGCCGACCCCCCGCACCCTCCCCCGCTCCACCGGCTGCCGCCGCCGACCCATGAACTCACATGATTCATAAATATATTCAAATAGCAAATTTGATGATATTTTTTATAAAATTATTTTTGTCTTATAAAAAAATATTACTGTTATGATTTAAACAAGTATGAACATATTTAAACACAAATACGTATCAAACAGCATTTTAAATGCATAAAAAAAATTTGTGGAGCCTGGGAATCGAACCCAGGACCTCCTGGTGGGAGAACTAGGGGCTGACCAGTCGAGCTAGCTAGGGGGACTTGATGTGTATGAGGTATGGTGGGAGATAAACTGTTGGCTCGCGCAGAAATCAAAAAAAATACTAATGGCGCACCAGGGGGAGGTGCGCCATTAGTATGGACGTACTTATGGCGCACCAGGGCGCAGTGCGCCATTAGTATTGTGCCCCATACATATTGATGCCCCCCGGCCCACTACACCTCCCCCCTCTCTCTCCCTCGCCTCGCCCTCGATCCCCTTCCCCTCTCCTCCGCCGCCGCCGCCGTGCCCCCGACGTCGCCGCCCCCCGCGCCCCGGCCCGAGCCCTAGCGCTCGCCGACGCCCGCGCCGACGCCGACCCACGCGCCCCCGAGCCCTAGCCCTAGCGCTCGACGATGCCACTGCCCCCCGCGCCCCCGAGCCCTAGCCCTAGCGCTCGACGCCGCCCCACGCGCCCCCGCCGCCGGAGACTTGGAGCCTCGGAGCCTCGGAGCCGCCCCACGTCCTCGGAGCCGCCGCCGGAGACTTGGAGCCGCCGTCTATCCCCACCTCCCCAAGCTCGCCATCTCCCTCTGCCTCTTCTCGGTTAGTTCATCCATGATGCTACTTTAAGGAATTTTCTTGCCTCGTTTACTAGTGCTCGATTTCTTGCCTCGTTTACTAGCACTTGGTTGCAGAAGCTGCAATTGTCATCGCAAGGCCATCCTAGTTTTAGCATACGATCTGCTGCCTATTTTTTTGTACGAGCAGTGAGTCGTAGGAATTTAACAGGAAGACATACGTGGAAGATTAGGATTGGGCCTAAGGGGATTTTTTTCAATATAAACTAACAATAAAACTTTTGTAAGTTTATGTGTAGGTGTAGGATTTATTTATTTTTGAACGAAGCAGAGGCCTGGTCAACTAGACAATGCACTCTTATGACAAGAATATATATTTCCTCCATTCCCAAATATAAATATTCAGTTAGATATTCAAATGGGGACTACATATGGATGAATATAGACATATTTTAGAGTGTAGATCCACTCATTTTGCTCCATATGTAGTCCTTTTTAAAATCTCTAGAAAGACCTATACTATTTAGGAACGGAGTAATATATTTGAGATGCAGCAGTACTACACCCAGTTGCCTTGTGTTGGAAGCAAATAGGTTGCTTCACCAAGCTTTTACTCATGTCATATGCTTAACCTGCAATGCACTACTTGTCTTCGAAGTTGAAACTTAACTACACCTCAATTAGCAACTAAGGTATATATGCAGATTCAGTGAAAGAGTAGTGGCATCCAACACTTGTGCGGTAAACCAAGGTGCAGCTAAATTTCAAGATAACTTTCAACTCATGTCATCTTTTTAGAGAATATATGATCCTAGGATAATCTTTTTTTATTTAGAGAATGTGAATCAGGAATATTTTGTTTGTTCTTTTTTATAGAATATCACCCTAGGATAATCCATGCAACAAACCTGAAACAATCATATGTGTGTTTCATATATAGCCTGAATCAGAAGAGTATATTAAGTGATGATGTACTGCATTTTTTTTCCTTTTCAAATTACAATTGGACAGAGCAATCGAAAGCATTAGTCAAATCCAATTACAATTACATCTCCATTTACCATACCCCTCACACTCACTCACACTCACTCACTCATCTCCTTCCTCTCTAAATCGCCACCACAAAATAATTGTGAATGACTGAGACTAAAATCTAAAAGATGGCTTAATAATTCCTAAGAACTGTCCAAATCAATACTATGGTAGTCATGTTTGTGTCGCGATACTAGCATGTCTGTTCATCTAGATCGGGGAGAGCAGTTAGCAGTTAGCGGGAGCCACCCCGCGATACTAACCTTTATTTGCAAGGCCTAGTTGATTACAAAATAAATATTCAGTTAGCAGTTAGAGCGGGAGCCTTACGAATAGACCCGCTACTTTTAATCTCTCGTTACTTCAAAATAGGCTTACAAGGGGCTAGTCCTAGTTAGTATTTCTCAGACTAGGCTAAGTCTGATCTGGTTGTTGTGCTCTTACTCTCAGGTAGCAGCCTGTTCCATTTGACTCCTTTTAATTACTGCTGCATATATGGCAATTCACTGCTGATGCTGCTGTTGGGGTTTTAGGTTTTAGGTTTTTTTTTCATGTACACTAGTACTACTTGTATGTCACACTAGCACAATGATAATAATGGTGGTCATGTATTTGGTTCCTTGTTGTAAATATTTGAACTTCAAAGTATTATTTTACAAGCTTCTGCAACTTTTTCTTAACTGTTGATGCTGTTGTTATGCCTGTATTCACTGCTGTTGCTGCTGTACTTGTGATGATGTTGTACTTGTGATGATGCTACCTGTGATCTTCTGAAATGACCCACTGGCGATTTCATTAGGCAGGGATAATGATTTTGCAGGTACCCCGAGAGGCCCTTGAGTTTGCTGGAATGTCGATTAACTTCCGTTCCGGCAAATTCGGGTACTCCATATGTCTTATTTTCAGCAAAGGTCATGCTGAAATTTTCCGTGAATTTTAGCATGACTTTGCTAAAAAATAGGACATATGGGGTACTTGTGACTAATCCATGGGCCGGGGTATCTTAGTAGTTAATTAAGTAGGATCAAGTGCCCCTTTGTTCTAGCTGCATTAAACCATAGGCGGCAATAGAGCCAAGTGATTAGGCCCAGCTTAGCTTTTAGGATGCCTCGGTGTCAACAAACCATTAATTATAAAACCTTGGCTTTTAGGGTGCCTCGGTGTCGATAAAAACCGAAATGATGAAAGCTTAGGCTTTTAGGGTGCCTCGGCATCGAAAAACCCTCAATTATAAAAGCTTAGCTTTTAGGATGCCCCGGTGTCGACAAACCCTAAATGATGAGACCATGATCTTGTTCCTTGACAATAACCAACTTTTTGACCAAACTTTGTTCCTATTTAGAGAGAAACATGGCCAACAACGATGAGGCCGGCGGTTCGGGCGGGAAGGCATTCTGGGAGCTGTCCCAGGAGATGGAGGAACAACCTCACTTATATGAGGACGCCGCCTTCCACACCGATCCTGAGACCACTGATGGTACCGCGGAGGATGACCCCACTGATGCCACCACTGATGGTGCCGCCGAGAATGCCACCACTGATGATGGCGGCGCACGCACAGATGGCAGCCAACCGAAGAGGCAACGGAAGGACCGGCGCCCGACCGTGCTCCGCACCCTCAAGGAGGAAGTTACTGAAGTGGACCCCGACGGGAATCCAACGGCGCCCGAACGAATAGTCAAGGGGTACTCGATTCAGCTCGGGTGCATTCTCCGGAGCACCGTCTCGATCAACAGCGAGAACCTGAGGCATCCTGACAACGCGAATTACCGCAACCTCCTCTTCACGAAGCTGCACGAACGATACAAGTTCCCCGCTCAATTTGATAACACAAGCCTCAAAGGGAATAAAGTGAACAATGCTGCCCTCACGAAGATGAGCAAGGTCCTGTCTACTTGGAAAACCAATGTGAAGATAATGATCAAGAAAGGTGAGAGTTATGAGACGATCAAGCAGAAACATCCTTCGATCACCGAAGATGACTACAACGAATTCAAGATCACTTGCTCGAGCGCCTCACACTCCGAATCAAGTCAGTGGGGGAAAGAAATGCGGGATCTCAACTTAGGGGAACACAGACTCGGTCCCGGCGGTTACAGAGTGGCGGAGCCTATATGGGACAAGGAGGAGGCGGACCGTGCCGAGCAAGGCCTACCGCCCCTCTTCGATAAATACGATGACAAGCAGACCAGGAACTTTATCAGGGCCCGGTACAAGAAGGACCCGAAAACAAAGGAGCTGACCACGGATCCGAAGACCAGGGCGCTTGAGCTTGTTCTGGTAAGGAATACACCCCCGCGTAATTAGCTCCATATGGTTGCATTCTAATTAATGAAGCCAAATTTCTAAATGATTCACATTCCTTCCGCAAGCGACTGAAAGCAGTAGCGCGGGGTCGACTAAGAGCGGCCCTTGGGACACGACTCTAAATAGGGCGTTGAATGTAATGAAGAATAAGGATAAGCTCAAGAAGCCGACGTCAGCTGGTCGTGTGGCCGGCAAAGGCTTGTCGACAAAATGGTCGTCATACTATAACGCTGGTGGGCGAAAGGAGAAAAAGACCAGCTCAGAAAGCCAGGCGCGCGAGGTTCAAGAACTCAAGGCACAGGTGGCGAGGATTCCGGAGATTGTCCAAGAGCAAGTGCAACAACAGCTCAGAGCGACGATCACCGCCATTGTGCCTAGCTTGATCGAGGGGTTGAGTGCGTGGATTGCTGGCGGCCAACAGGGGCCGCCCCCGATTCCCAGCTTCACGGCCAGCAACTCGCAGAACGAGATGGCGGGGCCATTGGTGTCTTCGGCGGAGGCGGCATTGGTGTCTCCGACGCCGGCTCGGGAGCTTAATGCACCCGTGTGTACGCCGGCCGGCACCTCTGCAGCAAGCGGCCCCTCCGTCAACTGCACGCCCGCCGTTGGCGGTGCCTCGACATTAGCCGAGCTCGACGCCATCATCACAGTAACTAATTAAGCCTCTCTCGGCCAAGGACTTCATCTCCTTGCCTTTGACTGGGCATCCCTGACGCCCTACATGTTTTCGCAGGGCGCCGCCGACGTTCCGTGCACTCTACTGCACTTCGTGAACAACGAGTTGGTCGATGTCGCCAAGGGAAAAATCGTTCAACCGGGCCAGCCCTTGTTCCACGGTACCCAGATGCCACCCAACTTGTTTAGGGTTCAACTGGTTCGGGTGCTGCCAGGCTGCAACGACGTGTTACCTCCGATTCGACCCGTCGGGGCCGACGATGATGACGTCATGACCCTCAGCGCCTGCCTGAGCTGGCCCCTGCTTTGTCCGAAGAGCCAGATTCGTTTGGGGGCGGGGGAAACCACACCAAAGACAACACCGCCAGTCGTGCCGGCGCCAAGTCGTCCCCATGGCAAGTCCGCTGCAACGGTGCCGGACATCCCTATGCCACTGGATCCAAACATGCATATGGCACATGATCAGAACGACGACGACGACGATACATTTGCCAACGTCGATCATTACTTTGCCGATCATGTGTACGGTGACGACTTCATGGGGGCTCCTTCTCAAGAACCCAACCCAACAAAAGACGTGCGCGATCAAGCCGGTACCGCGGAGAAGCCAAGTTGCAACAGGCGTCGTCTACCGTTCAGCTCTCAGGAGACGCCTCCAGCTGCTGATTTCACCGAGCCTCAGATAGGCGAGGTGCGAAATATGATCAGCCCCAACACACTAAAGAAGGCGGTCTCTGAGCAGAACTCGGTCCCAATTATGGAGATCAAGAAGAAGGCACGCAAAAGAAAAACTAACAAGGGTGCGAGCCAGCCGGCACCGAGTACGATCCGTGCTCAGGACGGGCCACCTTCACCTGAGGATGTAATGAGGAGGGTGCATGTGGCGGGTAGGCCGATGCTACCGACAAATATGCTCGATGCTGCAACCGGTGCCATGCGGAGTCTGCATGACAGTGTTCTTTCTTTGGAGAAGCGGCGTCTCACACAGAAGGATGTGGCGTACCCAGTTTTCGCGGCCAAGGTGCCGGAGGGCAAGGGCTTTGTGGATAACTCCATCGGGGGTACGATCGTGCTGCGGTTTGATGACATCCACGCTATGTTGAACCTTCATCCGCTGCACTACACCTTCGTTCGGCTATTTTCGCTGAGTATGGAGATGCGGATCATTCGCGACAAGACCCCGGACATCGTGATAGTCGACCCCTTCTACATGCGTGCCAAGATCTTGGGCAGCGCTGGGGACCGGCAAGTCGCGAGTTCTTACCTTGGAGGCGTCATTCTGGCAAACCGAGATAAGGATAACTTCCTCGTGCCTTACTTTCCCGAGTAAGTCCTCCGCCTCAACCGCCCCGTAACATATGAATTCTTAGATTTCGATCGTTCTTCTTTTAACATTCCGTGTTTTCTGCAGTGACACACAGTGCACGCTCATCCTACTAAGCCCCAAATATTCCACGGCCACGTATTTCGACCCGGACCGTAAGTCGGCTGTAGACTACACAAATGTCAAGAAGGTTCTTGATGATGTTCTCGCCGGCTACGCCAAATCTGGAGGCACCTTCACCAGGACAACTCGTAAGTACGGCAAGCACGTGTTCTCCCACAACACGACGTTCTGCTGCGTCAAGCAGCCGCCTGGCGGTCAGAAGGGTGCCTACTACGCCATCCATCACATGCGGGCGATCGTACGGGACCATCATCAACTTCTGCTACCGAGTAAGCTCAAAGATTGGGCCGCGCGCGTGTCGGCAATCCAGGACGCGGACATCAGACAAGATTTCTTTCGCATCCAGTCGGAGTTTGCGGAAATCATCCATCAAGATGTCCTTCGTACCTCGGGGCTGTTCTACCTCAGGAATCAACCGTCGAACAGTGACATCGACACAATGCTACAAATGCAGGCTGACAACGCCCGTGATTTCATGACTCCCACGATAGACGGCGGCTTCATCCACGCTCCGGTGCATTGAGTCGAGTCGAAAGCAGTGATGCTGTGTCTAGTTCTGAAACATCGATTGGCTCTTGTTGTAATTAAACTTTAATGAACTTGTAGTATGTCTCTTTCGTTTCGAGAGTCGTTCAACTTAGATGTAATCGATGCTATTAATGTCTTGCTTTTCTCTTTCGATCGTTTTGTTGCATACTTATATATTGCTTATGAATTGTCTGTGAATTGATACTAACGTTTCGTTTGGCTAGTGCATATATATAGCGATGCCGTCGTATGTCGTGTACAAGGGTAAGGTTCCCGGAGTCTACGACGACTGGGAGGAGTGTCGGAGACAGGTTCACCGATTCAACGGTAACAGTTACAAAGGGTACACCACTAGGGCCGAGGCCGTATCTAGATACGCCCGCTATCTAGCGGGAGAGGGGAGGGAGCGTTGGAGGAACCGGATGAAAACGAGTTTCATCCTGATGATGCTCATCCTGACGACCGCAGCTCTCTTCTATGTGATGGTAGTTTAGATGATCGATATCGACTTGTAATGCGAAGACAAACTCGCTACTCGCGATCTCGAGACTTGTAATATATTGTTCTATCTTTGTTCGGTCTTTTCAATTCGGAGACTAATATGATCGATGAATTGTATTCGGAGACTAATATGATGAATTGTATTCAGAGATTAATCTTCTATTGTATTCGATGAATGTGTTATTGATGTGTGTTGTCTATATTCTGTGCAATTATACATTTTGTAATCTGTGCAAAAAAAACAAAAAAATAATATTAAAAAAACCTAATATTCATACTAATGGCGCATCAGAGAAAAGTGCGCCATTAGTATGCCAAAGCATAGTAATGGCGCATTAACAGGCAGTGCGCCATTACTATGCGGATACCACTAATGGCGCATCATACTTAGTGCGCCATTAGTATGCCATAGCACCTGGCCCCTGGGATGCATACTAGTGGCGCATTAAGGTGCACACTAATGGCGCATCCCAGGTGCGCCATTAGTATACCAGATACTAATGGCGCACCAGTGGTGCGCCATTAGTATCAAATACTAATGGCGTGCTAGTAATGGCGCACCACTAATGCGCCATTAATGGCCAAATTAGGTGTGCCATTAATAGGCCTTTTCCTAGTAGTGGATTGCTGAGTCCTCGTGGCTCACAGTTACTACAACAACAGTTGCAGGTACAGGTGTTCGGTGACTTGACGTGAGAGCGATGTTTACTTGTGTTGGAGTTCTTTCTTCTTGTTCTTTGTCAGTCTTGGGATAGGTTCCTGGTCAGCAACCTGGGATAGCAGGATGGATGTCATGTGTTTTCTTATGTTTTCATCCGTAGTCGGATGTCTTGTGTATGATGTGTTGTATTCGTGTGACTATTGTGTGACTTTGTATGTATCCCCCATCTATGTATGTAATGGTACGATGTAATGATATCCATCTTGCTAAACGCCCGAAATGCAGTTGTGCCCCAATCACGAGTTCATCACGTGATCCGGATAGAACCACATCTTGGGCGTGATAAGTTGGTATCAGAGCCTCGACCGACCATAGGAGCCTCCTTGGTTGATTGTAGTTTGGCCGTTGTCGAGTCTAGAAGAAAACTGTTTTCGGAGTGTAGTTATATCAGAGAGTAGTGATTCTTTTTACTCCTCAGTCCCTTCGTCGCTTTGGTGAGGAATCTTAACGTAGGTGTTTTGAGTTACTCCTCTTCCCCTTCAAATTTGTTTAGGATCTCTCAGTTAGTTTTCCGATGGTTGTGAGGTTAGCTCTTGTAATCCTGTGCATTTCTCATCAAGTGGATTTGATCCTCTTCATCTTTTGCAAGTTCAATCCTCAATTCTTTCCAACCGGCGTCATTTTCCTCATTTCTCGTCGTTTGCCCGACTTGTCTCATTCACGATCCCCGTTTCCATGTCATCGTCTTGTGGGAACCCGGTATCTAGGATCACCCCACCATCCTTGCATGACTCGCTCACACCAGTCTTCTTCTGCATTGGGATCTCGACGAGTTGTTGGAACTGGAACATTGTCGTGGCACCGTTTCTGTTTTCGTTGCCATGACAGCCCTTTCTTTCCGTAGTGGCGACCAAATGCCCCATATCATCTTCATGTCAACCTAACAAAAATTGTATAAAACTTGAATATGTCATCCGCATCATGATAACAACTTTTAAAATGTTTAAAATTGTTGTTTGCTTCAAAATTGCTAAATGACATGTGGGAATTTTCCGAGATTGTTGTTTGTTGTTTCCGGCCCCTTTTAACCTGCTTAAATAGTTAGTTTACTTATGCTCCACCTCTTGCCATGTTGACCAACATTTAAATCTTGTCTCGTTATAAATGAGAGCGAACTAAATAATTGAATGTGGTGTTTTGTCAATATGCAACTCGTTGCATATTGAGCTCCACTTTATTTGCAGTATTGTTGTGCATTTTTTCATTCTTATTTAAACCGAACATGCATCATACTTGTTTGTGCATCATATACCATGTTTATGCTTGTGTGCTTACCATGTTGTTTGCTTCTTTCCGGTTTGCTTCTCTCGTTAGCTTCGGTTTCGTTCCAGAGTTATGAGGATTCGTTCGACTATGTCCATTTGTCTTCATCATGGACTCGTTCTTCTTCCTTGCGGGATCCCATGCAAGATGATTGTTCCTTGATAACACCTCTATCTTTGCTTTTCTAGTTGTCTCGCTCTATCGCTATGTCATGTTACCTATCTATTTGCTTGTCAGCCTCCTACATTGCCATGAAACCTCTAACCACCCTCCTAGAAAACTGTTGATTGGCTAAGATACGCTTTTGCTCAGCCCCACTTATAGCGTTATTAGTTGCAGGTGAAGTTTAAGATTTCTCCATGTCAGAGCATGGATATTTTGGAATATCACAATATCTCTTACTTAATTAATGCACATATATACTTGGTAATGGGTGGAAGACTTGGCCTTTTGCTTGGTGTTTTGTTCCACTCATGCCGCCTTAGGATCCGATAAACCGGTGTTATGTTCCTTGATACTGTGTTCCTAACACGGTTGGAATTTATGGGCCCCCCTCAATAATTCACTTTGTTTAAAGCATTTCCAGCAAGGCCCAACCTTGGTTTTCCATTTGCCTAATAACTAAAAACTTCCATAGGGACTTTCCGGACCCCGTGGATTCTTAATCAACCCCCAGGCCAGTGCTCCTCATGAGTGTTGGTCCAAACTAGTGCCACTTGTGATGCCACCCAGTAACTGGGGTCTTCGGTTGTTGTACGTACTGCTCATCCGATCATGGCCTGAGACGAGATACGCGTGGCTCTTATAAGGGTGTCGGCACGTCGGGGGGTCCTGCTGGATTAGTTTTACTATTGTCGAAATATCTTGAGCACGGGTTTCCGAGAACACTCGGGCCTTCCCAATTTGGAGTTTTACCTCTGCTGATCATGAGAGCTTGTGATGGGCTAAGTCGGGACACCCTTGCAGGATTATGATCTTTCGAAAGCCGTGCCCGCTGTTATGTGGTATATTGGAGTTGTTAATATCCGGTTGTAGCTAACTTGACACAAAACACAAATAAAACACACAACCTGTATGAGTAACCATGATGGTCTCTTTTCGAAGGGGTTCAGAAAGTGAACACGATGGGGTTATGAATGAACGTAAGTTGATAGGATCACTTCTTGATCACTACTAGTTGCGACCATTAGCATAGCTTCTCACCTCACTCTGATGCTTAGAACTTGTTGCAACCCTCCCGCCCCCTTTATAACCTTCCACACCTAAAAGGCTTTGATAGTTTTGATGCCCGGGAACAAGGTTGCTGAGTCCTTGTGACTCACAGTTTACTACACAAACATGTGGAGGTACAACTGAGTGTGATGCAGGCGATGGCCAGGAGCTCCAATGGGAGTTCGATGAAGAGTGTGGGCGTATGTACGTGACATACCCCGATGATCAGTAGTGGTTCCTACTAGGGCCGATCGGGCATAGCATGGGTGGTTATATTTTTTATTTGGTTCCGTCCGTAGTCGGACTTTGTGTGTACTCTGAATGATGTATGAATAATTTGATCATTTTGTGATGTGGCGATTGTAAGCCAACTATTTATATCCTTGTTCAGCTACATGGGAATGTGTGAAGATCACCCTTCATGCGATCACACCAAAATGCGGTTATGCCTTTAAGTCGTGCCTCGACACGTAGGAGATATAGCCGCATCTTGGGCGTTACATTCTTCATGGTGGTTCATCATGATTTAATTCATCCTCAAAGAGTTCTTCAAGATTCTTGTTGGAGGAGCTCAAGTATTCTTCTCTTTGCACTTCGAAGTGCAAATATTTGCTCCCTTATCTTTTGAGGTCGTGTTATGTCATTCTTGACAATTTCCCTGCATGTTTCATGATTCGCAAGTTATCAAGAATGAGATATTTAAACCAATCATTTTTCTTTGTTCAGGAGATCCTTTCAACCCCTCAATTTTTCCGTTGGAGTTATCTTGGGTTGTATCTCACCTAAAAGCTTTTCCCTAAAGATTGTTGCTATTTATGGTGCTTATAAATGACCCAAGTTCTTCATAAATCCTCTCGGTGAAATTAGTTTTTCGTCTCCTTGTTGATCTAAATCAAAACAATTGTTTTCTGTTACTGGATGGTTGTCACATCATAATTTTGAGATGTTTTCCATAAGCCCACAATAAGCATATATTTGGTTGTTGATTCATTCAACAACTCGGTTCAAGCGTTTCTCTTAAGGATGCTCTTTCAAATTCAGTTGTGATAGAAGATGTTGTTGTCTTCTCCGTTCTTTTCATTCTATTCTTTCTTTTGTTCCGGAGGCATTGTGTTGTTGCTCTCGTTAAGTATCATCCATTTTGTCAAAGATCATGATCTTTCCTTTGCTTATCCATTCAACCAGAGTGTTGTGTCCTCTTTTCAAATTATTTACATCTTATCAAGTTATGCGTCTCTTTTAAACCGGAGTGCCGTCTAAATTCTTTCGTATCGTTTGTTCATCTTTTTAACTGGATTGGTTTCAAAATCAATCTTCTCCCTCGAGCTCTTGGTTCTATTTGTATTCCTTGTTCTCTTTGTCAAACGAAGTGTTTTCAATTTCGTTCATATCCGTCGTATCATTTCTTCAAGTTTTCGACATCTCAAGGTTCGTTGGTTTCACTCATTTGTCAAAGAAGCAACTTTGCTTTACATCTTCCTCTTCCGCTTCTATCTGGTTCCATCCTTAGGATCTCAGGTCGAGATCCTTTGTTAGTATGTGAGAGTTGTGACGCCCTGAGACCGACGCTCCAGAAGCCTCCCATCTATTTCATTGTCGTCGTGTGATGTATTTGCTTATTGCATTCATCTTGGCATCATGTGCATTGCATCCATATGTTTTCATAAAACTCATAGTCATTTGTAGTTGCCACTTCTCTCTTTGTCTCCAATGACCTTTGTCAGGCCCCTTTGACTTTATCAACCTCTCTTAGACCCCCCTTGCGCGTGTCCGAAACTTCCCCGAACCCGATCCGGTTTGTTGTTACCAATTGGTTTGGATCATCTCCAAATATCCCTAAAACATCATCAAATCTTTGTTTAGACCATCTGAAGCCATCCGATCTAAATCTAAGGGCTCAAGTCCCCTCTTAAGTCATACACCTACTATATATAGTGGGTAGCCCCTAACCAAACAGACCAAACCCTAAATTCAAGGAGTTTTGTCCCTCGCCGCCGCCACTGCACCAAATCCCCCTCGGGATCTCCCTCCCGATCCAGCCAGCCACCTCTCTGCCTGAGTCCCAAATCACCAGCGACCAGAGGGCCGCTCCTCCTGTGTGCGCCTCCACCCGACCCCGTCACCTCCATCTTCGTTGGAGCACCACCTGACCAGCAGTGCCACCGTGCCCGTACCACATCCTGTGAACCTGATGTCGTCCCCGTGCCCGAGGAACCATGGCGAGGAGTTCCCGTGCCTCCTCGTGCTGCTCCACCTCGATGCACTAACCCCGTCAGACCCCTCAGTCATCGTCGCCTGAGCAGGTCGCCGATGTGTCCCTCCCTCTCCTCCTTTCACTCTCCCCCCAGATTTTGTTGCCTCGCTGACCACCGCCACCTACAAGAGCCATGGCTGCCGCCCTTCTATAGGCTACAGCAACTCGTCCCCAGAAGCATATCGTCATCTTCCGCCATCTCGTCCAAGCGCCGGACATGTAGCCCGCGACTCTTGCCGGACCTCCACCTCGCTTGCCTTCCCACATCCACCCCCGCGCGTCGGCTTCGACCTCGACCACCCCCAAGCCGCCGGAGGTCGCCAGCCTCTTAAGCCCCACACCCCGCCGGGTCGCCTCCGCACTTGCTCTGCACAGTTCCATCCAGTCCGGCCATCTCCGCTCTCCCTCGCCGTCGCCCATTGCCGGATCGGCATCGCGTCCAAGCACGAGCGGCGCCGTGGCCTCGCCTCTCCTTCGAGCAGGCGAAGGAGGCGTGTCAGCCTCGATCCTCTGCCTCCTCTGCTTCGTGGTCACGTTGACCGCATCGGCCAGATGCGTGAGCCCAGCACGTGCCTAGGCCCAGCTCCAGATCCGAGCCGGCTCAATCAAGCCCTATGTGAGCAGCTCCCCTCCACGCCCAGCAGTTTTGGTGTGAGTAGGTTTTTTTCTTCCAGTGCTGCAAATTTAGGATTTATCCAGGAGCTTACGGATTTTTAGAAAAACCCCTTAATGTTCATGCATATGATAACTTCATAACCGTGCATTGGATTAAAACAAACTATATATGTAAAATGCTTAGAATTTTGTGTAGATTCATAATATGCAACTTTCATCTCTGTTTAAAATGTTTAAAATGTTGTTTGCATTTAATTTACTTTAATGACATGCTAAATGGTTTATTTCATAACTAAATAACCGTAGCTCAGAATTAAATAAACTTTATATGTAAATGGGGTAGTTTGTTTACCAAAATTAAAATTGTGTATAGGGCAGAACAGTACCAAATTTGTAATTTGCATATGGGGATTTTACGGAATTGTTATTTGTGTTTCTGGCCTCATTTAAACTTGCCTAAGTAGGTGGTTTGCTTATGCTTCAACCTCTTGCCATGTTAAGAACATTTAAACTTGTTGAGTTCATAACGAGAGAAAACTAAATACTTGAATGTGGTGATTCGTCAATATGCAACTCGTTGCATATTGAGCTCCACTTTATTTCTAGTGTTGTTTGTTGCTCTTTGACATGCCATGCCTATTTAAACCGGACATGCATCATCCTTGTTTGTGCATCATGCCATGTTTATTCTTATGTGTTTACCTTGTCGTTTGCTTCTTTCTGGTTGCGCTTCATCTCGATAGTTCCGGAGATGTTGCGAATGTGAGGATTCGTTCGACTACACCTGCTTGTCTACTTCATGGACTCGAGCTTCTTCCTAGCGGGATCTCAGGCAACGGCCATCACCTTGGATCTCATTATTATCTTGGCCATGCTAGTTGTCTCAATGTTATTGCTATGTCGCGCTGCCTACCACTTGTTTATCAAGCCTCCCAATATGCCATGAAACATCCTATAACCTTTTCACCATCCCAGCAAACCGTTGTTTGGCTATGTTACCGCTTTGCTCAGCCCCTCTTATAGCATTGCTAGTTGCAGGTGCAGTTGCAGGTTGTTCCATGTTCGAACATGGATATCTTGGAATATCACAATATCTCTTACTTAATTAATGCACATATATACTTGGTAACGGGTGGAAGGCTCAGCCTTTTGCCTGGTGTTTTGTTCCACTCTTGCCGCCCTAGTTTCCGCTAAATCGATGTTATGTTTCTTTATTATGCGTTCCTAACGCGGTCAGGGTTTATGCCCCCCCCCCTTGACAGTTTGCTTTGAATAAAACTCCTCCAGCAAGGCCCAAGTTTGGTTTTACCATTTGCCTAATAACTAAAACTTGCATAGGGACTTTCCAAACCCCGAGGAATTCATTAACAATCGGGGCCAGTGCTCCTCATGAGTGTTGGTCCAAACTAGAGCCCCTTGCAACGCCACCATGAGGAAACTCGAGGAAAGGTTTTAGTTGTATGGACTGCTCATCTGGTCATGGCTTGAGACGAGATACACGCCGCTACTATCAGGGTGTTGGCAGGGTGGGAGGTCTTACCGGACTTGTTTTACCATTGTTGAAATAACTTATGAATCGTGATTCCGAGCTTGATCGGGTTTTTCCGGGATGGAGGATTTTCCTCTGTTGATCGTGAGAGTTTGTGATGGATTAAGTTGGGACACCCTTGTAGGGTTTGATCTTTTGAAAGCCGTGCCCACAGTTATGTGGCAGATTGGAAATTTATAATATCCGGTTGTAGAGAACTTGACCCAGATCCAAAATAAAATACACAACCGTGTGCATAATCGTGATCGTCTCTTTTCAAGTGAGTTAGAGAAGAGAACATGGTGGGGTTATGTTTGACTCGGCAAAAATCCTACCACGGTAGTGCAGTCAAGGTGATCCTCTTCATCAAAGATGATAGGCGTGCGGGACTATTTGAGCGGCTTCCGGGAACCAACAGTTGGTTCCACGGCATTGACCTCATGTGCCCACTGCTTGAGCTGGCGGTGAGAGGAGTGCAAGGATGTGCCCCGTCAATACACATGGCTTCAGTTGCCTTCTGGAATTCCTGCTCGCTAGTTTCTTCCTCATCTCCTTCATCACTTTCACCATCACCATCTTTCTTCTCACGGCCTCTTGCAGGTTTCGCTTTTTTGCTGAGGGGTCTTGCCGCCACGGCCGCCTTTACTGCTACGGCCCTTTCCGTCTTGGTCTCTCTCTTTGTCACGCTTCTCATACACAGCCTGCTCCTTCTTGACAAGTTGCTCAACTTGGTGGCATTCTTGTAGATCATGACCCTTAGCATGGTGGATTTTTCTATAGGGCCCGTCGGTCTTTCCAGCTTTCTCTGCCGCCACAGCCTCCCGGCAATCAGCGCACGCGGCAGCTTCCTTGCCTGGGGGTTCGGTTTTGGCCTTGTTGATGGTTCTAAGATCAGCGGAGCTCTCAACGGCCAATACTGACATCACATTGTGTTTCTTGTTGCACTTCTGGCTCCTCCTCTTCAGGTTGGTGGCTTCATCGTCGTCCTCTAAATCAACTTTGATGCCCTCCTCCTCTCCGGGGAGTCACCTTCCTTCCTCAACCCGAGCACATTTGTCTGCTAAGGTATATAGCTCATTGACGGTCTTGGGCAGTCGGACGTTCATTTTAGAACGGATCCTTTTGTTCCGCACGTTCAAGTGGAACGTGGCAAACACAGGTGCCAGGTGTATCTCTGGAATGTTGTGGTGCACTAGACTGAATCTCTGCATATACTTATGTAAGCTCTATCCTTCCTTCTGTGGAAGGGCTTGCAAATCATTGGGACGTCCTGGTTCTTGATGGACGCCCATGAGGGCGCCAACAAATTCATTGCACAAGTCAGCCCATAATGAAATTGAATTCTCTGGCAGGTGCATCAGCCATGACCTCATGTTTGACTTGAGTGCCAAAGGGAAGTAGTTGGCAAACACCTTCTCATCTCTTCCCCCAACAGCTTGAACAACAATGGTGTAGAGGCTCAAGAACTGTGTCGGGTTCAGCTTTCCATCGTATTTTCCTGGTAGCTCAAGCTTGAAAACACGGGCAGCCCGCGAGTGAAGGCAGGGCACCCGACCTTGAAAGGTAAGTGCCCTCCATCACTACGCGCAGGTTCATCGATGTCTGGACCATTGCGCATGTCTGATTGACGGCGAGTCTCCCAGCACCGCTCAATAGTGACGTGCGCATCTTCCCTCTGCCGATCCTCAAGGACTTGCGCTGATCTCGACGGGCTCATGGTCACAGGGTTCTTGTTGCTGAGTTTGGGTGTGCTGCCGCGGAGGAGGCTGCACCATCGCTGCGGCCGCTTCAACACGTGTGTTGTGATGGCTCTGCTTCCAGAGATTTTCTGGCCACAGCGAAGCCGATCAGGCTTTGGATGGTGACTCTCCACTCACCCATTTGATCAGCTGGTGGTGGAAATCTCAACATGAGTTGGGCCCGTGCCATGGCTTCTGTGGCTGTGCTCGGCATTACCGACGAGGCAGATTGCAACATCGACCGACTCCTGGCAGCACCAGTAGGGGCGCCGCCACGTTCTTGCAGTCGTGAACTGGCTGCCAAGGCAGTTTGATGATGAACGGGTTGCCCTCATGGATTGGAAGCCCCATTGTCGTTCCGCCTTACTCGCCTTGCTGTAGGGGAAGTACGTGCCCAGCGGCCGCGACTGTGGCAGGCACAGCTAGAGAGTCACGACTCGCGCTAGAGCGGGCGTCGTTGTCGCGTTTGCGCTCGTCGGCATGGTGGGGAGGTTGGGTTTAAGCGTTCCCCCACCTGCAGCTTGCGGGTTATGTCTGTCGCGCTGTTGCTAACGCAGCTCGCCCCCGACGCTTTCTGCTCCCGCTTCGGCCGTAGGGGACACAACGACGGCGCCATCTGCGCTGGTCGTGATTCCCGCGGCACGCGCCTCATGCAATGTAGTTGTGGCGCCTACGACGTTGTCGACTGCGTGCGAGGGGGCCTTCAAAGTAGAGGGTTGCACATTTGCGCCAGATTTCTTCTTGGGCGCCATCAACGGAGAAGACGGTGATGTAGAAGACGATGATGATGTTCGATGTGTTGTTTACAAGCTCCGGTTCACGCAAGCGCTCCCCCTACCTGGAGCACCAAATATGTCGTGGAGGAACACGATCACCTATGGGACTGTCGGCCCCTTGTGGTTCAGCAAGGGGGAAGCTCACGTTGCACAAGGAGTTGAGGTCGTGAAGCAACATGGCAATGGTGACACTGGAGATTTTTACCCAGGTTCGGGCCGCCGCGTGGCGTAAGACCCTACTCCTGCTTTTTGGTGGATTGGATGGAAGGACGCCAAGAACACATAGCACTCAAGCCCGGCAAGATGGCCTCGGGGAGAGCGACTACGCGCGTACAAGTGTGTGAGGGTCTGAATCCCTTGCTAGTTTGCCTTGGACCTCCTTTTATAGCTTAAGGGGTGACCACAGTGGCAAAATAGTCTTTATCTCACGATTAGACAACTAAAAGTTCTATCATACCTAACTCTGGCAGTTAGGACAAAGCGCATTAAATGCGCTGCTAGGTGTCATGCTGAGGATGCAACCTGACAAGTCTGTAGCGCCGCTTAATAATATTCCGCGTGTATGCTTGACACGCCTCTAGACGGGTGTCATATGAGGGTAATATGTCTTCCAAATGGTTGACACATGCTTAGTGGAAGCCACTTAATAACTTGGGGGCTCGACACCGCATCGATAACTCACTTGCGTTGCGATGTCATGGAGCGGTGGCACCTTGGCAGTGAGATTTGCCATTGGCGGACCCGACAAGCCTGCCGGGGAAATCTTTGGCTTGCTCTTGGGGCAGCCTCGACCAGGTTGGGCTCTCCCACCCTGCAAGGGAGGCTTGATGCTTTGTCGTCTTGGTTGTCTTGGTATTCTTGATCCGCTCTTTGACCTCAAAAAGAGCTGCTCCTCTGGATTCACCTTGACCCATAAGTTGATTCTGGTCGTGCGAGGTCGGACGCCTGTGTATAAGTCCGGGCAGCAAACGCGAATGTTTGTTGCACCGACATAACCCCTACCCCATTCTTATAGGAGAGGATTTCAAATTTCTTTGATTCCCAAATGAGAGAATTCGTAGTAGGTTTGATAATCATTGTCCTTTCCTTTTCAATGATGACATCGACAGTCTAGACCTGCGAGAGGTTTCCATGGTAGACAATTCACTTGGGTAAACTGTCTTCCGGAACTGACATATGAGAAACTACATTTCATTTTAATGGATGATGACTAGGAATCTAAATTTCCTATGGTGTATGTTCATGCTCTACCTCGTATCAAAGCCGTATCAGACCATGCACCCATCCTTCTAACTACTGGTTTGCCACGACCACAATCTAGATGGAATTTCATGTTTGAACTTGGTTTGTTGCACTGGATAGCTTCCATGACATGGTCAGGGAGGTATGGCAAAAATCGGTGCCAGGCATACCCCAATACACGAATAGAATAACAAAATGCGTGCATTAAGTAAATTCCTTGGTCGTTGGGCTAGGCATATAGTGGGTATCCTCAAAAAGGAGAAGCTACGTCTTTCATCTATCATTGATGAATTATATGAGCATGAAATCGAGATCAAGAGTCAATCAAATGCTTAGATAGCTAGCATGTTGTGTGAAGAGCAACTCAAATGTTACCAACATTCTAACTCTCAATTCATCCTAAAAGGTGATTCGAATACTAGTTATTTCCATGAAGTCTCCAATGGCATACACCGAAAGAAACTAATTCATTCCCTAAAATAGGGATGAGGGCATGATTGAGGGGCATGAGAAAATTAAACCTTATATCGCTAATTATTATAAAAATCTTTTTGAAGCCCAGAGGAAGGAAACTTCTTGACGGATGAGTACTAAACAGATGACATTCCCCAAGTCTCTAGCGACGAAAACAACCTTCTAACAGCACCATACTCCGAGGAGGAAGTTAGAAAGGCAGTTTTCCTAATGGACCACAACAAAGCCCCTGGTCCGGATGGTCTTCTTGTCGAGTTCTATCAGAACTTCTGGGAAGTCATCAAACCAAATCTTCTCCGCATGTTTAGCTACCTACAAGTTGGCCAACAATATTTGTTTCTCTTAAACTTCCGTGGGATTATTTTATTACCTAAGGTTAATGAGGCTGAAAGGATACAACAATATAGAACTATTTGTCTCCTTAATGTTAGTTTTAAATTTTCACGAATGTTGCAACTATTAGGCTTAATTTGGTTGCTGAACATGTGGTTTGTCCTTCACAGACTGCTTTTATGCAAGGTAGACACATCCTAGATAGAGTTGTTATCCTTCATGAAACGGACCATGAATTACATCGAAAAAGGTTGAATGGGGTGGTACTGCTACTTGTCGAGCTTATGTTGTATTCCCTCGAAGAGGAAAGGGTGATGCAGCACAGTAGCGTAAGTATTTCCCTCAGTTGTTGAGAACCAAGGTATCAATCCAGTAGGAGACCACGCGCGAGTCCCTCGCACCTACACAAACAAATAAGAACTTCGCAGCGAATGCGATAAGGGGTTGTCAATCCCTTTACGGTCAGTTACGAAAGTGATATCTGATAGATAGGATAGTTTGATATTTTTGGTATTTTTGGATATAAGAACAGAAAGTAAAAACAGCAAAGTAAGTAGATTGTAGATTGATATGTTGAGAATAGACCTGGGGGCCATAGGTTTCACTAGTGGCTTCTCTCATAATAGCAGATTTCTACGGTGGGTGAACGAATTACTGTTGAGCAATTGATAGAAAAGGGAATAATTATGAGAATATATAGGCATGATCATTATATATATGCACCACGTCCGTGACAAGTAGACCGAAAGGATTCTGCATCTACTACTATTACTCCACACATCGACCGCTATCCAACATGCATCTAGAGTATTAACTTCATAAGAACAGAGTAATGCTTTAAGAAAGATGACATGACGTAGAGGGATAAACTCAAGCAATAAGATATAAACCCCATCTTTTTATCCTGGATGTCAACAATACTATACATGCCTTTCTGCCCCTGCTATCACTAGGAAAGGACACCGCAAGATTGAACCCAAAGCCAAGCACTTCTCCCATTGCAAGAACTATAGATCTAGTGGGCCAAACCAAACCGATAATTCGAAGAGACTTGCAAGGATATTATAATCATACATAAAAGAATTCAAAAAAGAACCAAATATTTCTCATAGATAATCTTGATCATAAACTCATAATTCATCGCATCTCGACAAACACACCGCAAAAAGATTACATTGAATAGATCTCCTCGAAGACCAAGGAGAACTTAGTATTGAGATCCAAAAAGAGAGAAGAAGCCATCTAGGTACTAACTATGGACCCAAAGATCTGTGGTAAAATACTCACAACTCATGGTGAGGCGATGATGTTGATGTAGAAGCACTTCGTAGAAGATCCCCCCTCCGGCGGAGCTCCGGAACATGCCCCAAGATGGGATATCATGGGAATAGAAGGTTGCGGCGGTGGAATTAGGGTTTTCTCAGTTGCTTCGATGTTTTTAGGGTACATGGGTATATATCGGAGGAAGGAGGGAATCGGGGGAGCGATGTGGGGCCCACAAGGCAGGGGGGCGCGCCCAGGGGGAGGGGGCGTGCCCCCACCCTCATGGACGCTAGGTGTCCCGTCTGCCTTGGTTCTCAAGTCTCTCGTGAAGATATCGTTCCAAAAATATCTCTCCCGAAGGTTTCATTCCGTTTGGACTCCGTTTGATATTCCTTTTCTGCGTAACCTTGAAATAGGCAAAAAAAACAGCAATATGTACTGGGCCTTTGGGTTAATAGGTTAGTCCTAAAAATAATATAAAAGTGTATAATAAAGCCCATTAAACATCCAAAACATCATATATAATAGCATGAACAATCAAAAATTATAGATACGTTGGAGACGTATCAACCATCCCCAAGCTTAATTCCTGCTTGTCCTCGAGTAGGTAAATGATAAAAGCAGTATTTTTGATGTGGAATGCTAACCAACATAATTTTCAATGTAATTCTCTTTATTGTGGCATGAATGTTCAGATCCGAAAGATTCAAGACAAAAGTCTATAATGACATAAGAAATAATAATACTTCAAGCATACTAACAAAGCAATCATGTCTTCTCAAAATAACATGGCTAAAGAAAGGTATCCCTACAAAATCATATAGTCTGGCTATGCTCCCTCTTCATCACACAAAATATTCATATCAAGCACAACCCCGCTTTCAGCCAAGCAATTGTTTTCATACTCAATTTTTTGAAACCTTTCAACTTTCACGCAATAAATGAGCGTGAGCCATGGATATAGCACTATAGGTGGAATAGAGTGGTGGTTGTGTAGAAGACAAAAAGGAGGAAGATAGTCTCACATCGACTAGGCATATCAACAGGCTATGGAGATGCCCATCAATAGATATCAATGTGAGTGAGTAGGGATTGCCATGCAACGGATGCACTAGAGCTATAAATGAATGAAAGCTCAACAAAAGAAACTAAGTGAGTGTGCATCCAACTTGCTTGCTCAAGAAGACCTAGGGCATTTGAGGAAGCCCATCGTTGGAATATACAAGCCAAGTTCTATAATGAAAATTCTCACTAGTATATTAAAGTGACTAAACATGAGACTCTCTATCGTGACGAACATGGTGCTACTTTGAAGCACAAGTGTGGAAAAATATAGTAGCATTGTCCCTTTTCTTTTCTTTTTCTTTTCTTTTCTTTTTTTCTTTTTTTTCTTTTTTTTTCTTTCTTCTTTCTTTGGGCCTTTCTTTTTCTTGGCCTTTCCTTCTTTTTTCTTTCTTTCTTTGGGACAATGCTCTAATAATGATGATCATCACACTTATATTGATTTACAACTCTATATTACAACTTGATACTAGAACAAAGTATGACTCTATATGAATGCCTCCGGCAGTGTACCGGGATGTGCAATGAATCAAGAGTGAAATGTATGAAAAATTATGCATGGTGGCTTTGCCACAAATACGATGTCAACTACATGATCATGCATGGCAATATGACAATATGAAGCATGTCATAACAAATGGAACGGTGGAAAGTTGCATGGCAATATATCTCGGAATGGCTATGGAAATGCCATGATAGGTAGGTATGGTGGCTATTTTGAGGAAGGTATATGGTGGCTGTTTTGAGGAAGGTATATAGTGGGTGTATGGTACCGGCGAAAGTTGCGCGGTACAAGACAGGCTAGCAATGGTGGAAGGGTGAGAGTGCGTATAATCCATGGACTCATCATTAGTCATAAAGAACTCATATACTTATTGCAAAATTTTACAAGTCATCGAAACAAAGCAATCAACGCATGCTACTAGGGGGAGGTTGGTAGGAGTTAACCATTGTGTGCCCTCGACCTCCACACAAAGGATGACACTCTACAAATATCTCATGCTCTAACTTCGTCACATAGCGGTTCACCATACGTGCATGCTACGGGAATCACAAACTTTAACACAAGTATTTCTCAAATTCATAATAACTCCACTACCATGACTCTAATATCACTATCATCATATCTCAAAACAATCATCAAGTATCAAACTTCTCATCATATTTAATGCACTTTGTATGAAAGTTTTTACTACATTCATCTTGGATGGCTATCATATTAGGACTAGTTTTATTACCAAAGCACATTACCATGCTGTTCTAAAGGACTCTCAAAAGGATATAAGTGAAGCATTAGAGATCAGCAATTTCTACCAAATAAAATCACCATCGTGCTCTAAAAGATATAAGTGAAGCACTAGAGCAAAACTATTTAGCTCAAAGGATATAAGTGAAGCACATAGAGTGTTCTAACAAAATCTAGGCCATATTTATCTCTCTCAAAAAGGTGTGTCCAACAAGGATGATTGTGGCAAACTAACAAGCAAAGACTCAAATCATACATGACGCTCCAAGTAAAACACATATCATGTTGTGAATAAAAATATAGTCCCAAGTGTAGTTATCGATATATGAAGACGAAAGAGGGGATGCCTTCCCTGGGCATCCCCAAGCTTAGGCTTTTGGTTGTACTTAAATTTTACCTTCGGGTGGCTTGGGCATCCCCAAGCTTAGGCTCTTGCCACTCCTTGTTCCATAGTCCATCAAAGCCATACTCAAAACTTGAAAACTTCACAACACAAAACTTAGCCAAAAATCTCATGAGCTCCGTTAGTATAAGAAAACAAACCACCACTCAAAGGTACTGTAATGAACTCATTCTTTGTTTATATTGGTGTTAAACCTACTATATTCCAACTTCTCTATGATTCATATCCTCCAATACTACTCATAGATTCATCAAAATAAGCAAACAACACACGAAAAACAGAATCTGTCAAAAACAGAACAGTCTGTAGTAGTGTGTAACTTTTGAATACTTCTGTAACTCCATTTTTTTTGAAATAAATTGGTAAACATGAGGAATTTGTCTATTAATCAACTACAAAAAGAATCAACTAAATAGCACTCTCCAGTAAAATCTGGTGACTATTCTAGTGAGCTCCAACGTTTCTATTTTTTACAGCAAGATCATATAAACTTCACACAAGTCTTCCCAAAGTTCTACTTGGCACAAACACTAATTAAAACACAAAACCACATCTAAACAGAAGCTAGATGCAATATTTATTCCTAAATATAAGCAAAACAAAGAAAATAAAATTGGGTTGCCTCTCAACAAGCGCTATCGTTTAACGCTCCTAGCTAGGCACGATACAAGGATAGATCTAGGTATTGCCATCTTTGGAAGGCAATCCATAAGTGGCTATCATAATAGATTCATAAGGTAATTTGATGTTCTTTCTAGGAAAGTGTTCCATGCCTTTCCTTAACGTAAATTGGAATCTAATATTTCCTTCCTTCATATCAATAATTGCACCAATCATTCTAAGGAAAGGTCTACCAAGAATAATAGGACATGAAGGATTGCAATCTATATCAAGAACAATGAAATCTACGGGCACATAATTCCTATTTGCAACAATAAGAACATCATTAATCCTTCTCGTAGGTTTCTTAATAGTAGAATCCGCAAGATGCAAATTTGAAGAACAATCATCAAGCTCATGGAAACCTAACAAATCACACAAAGTTTTTGGGATAATGGAAACACTTGCACCCAAATCACACAAAGCAAAGCATTCATGATCTTCAATTTTAATTTTAATAGTAGGTTCCCACTCATCATAAAGCTTTCTAGGGATAGAAACTTATAATTCAAGTTTTTCTTCATAAGATTGCATCAAAGCATCAACTATGTGCTTGGTAAAAGCTTTATTTTGACTATAAGCATGCAGAGAATTTAGTACAGATTGCAACAAGGAAATACAATCAATCAAAGAGCAAATATCATAATTGAATCCCTTGAAATCCAATGTAGTGGCTTCATCACTATGCAAAGTTTTAATCTCTTCACTCCCACTTTTAACAATTTTAGCATCAAGATTTAAAAACTCTGAATCATTGGGACGCCTTTTATTTAATGTAGACTCATCTCTTGTCCCATCTTTATCAATATTCATACTATAAAACAAGGATCTAATAGGAGACACATCAATAACTTTCATATCTTCATCTTTATTTTCACGATAACTAGAAGAACACGCTTTTATAAAGCTCTACTTTTTAACACGCATCCTAGCGGTTCTTTCTTTGCATTCATCAGTGGAAATTCTCATGGCTTTGAGAGACTCATTGATATCATGCTTAGGTGGAATAGATATAAGTTTCAAGGAATCAACATCAAGAGTAATTATATCCACACTTCTAGCCAATTCATCAATCTTAAGCAATTTTTCTTCAAGCAACGCATTGAAATTCTTTTGCAAATTTATAAACTCCTTAGCACTAGTTTCAATTCAGAAGGCATCTTTCCATAAGTGTTATTGTAGGAATTACCATAATTATTAGAGGAATTACTAGGAAAAGGCCTAGGATTAAAGTTTCCTCTATACGCATTGTTATCAAAATTATTCCTACCAACAAAATTGACATCCAAAGATTCATTATTATTTTCAATCAACGCGGATAAAGGCATATCACTAGGATCAAAGGAAGCACTCTTTGTAGCAAATAATTTCATAAGTTCATCCATCTTTCCACTCAAAACACTAATCTCTTCAATAGCATGCACTTTTTTACTAGTAGATATTTCAGTGTGCCATTGAGAATAATTAACCATAATATTATCTAGGAGTTTGGTAGCTTCTCCTAAGATAGTTTCCATGAAATTGCCTCCTGCGGCCGAATCTAAAAGATTTCTAGAAGCAAAATTCAAGCCAGCATAAAAGTTTTGTATAATCATCCATAAGTTCAAACCATGTGTAGGGAAATTACGTATCATTAATTTCATTCTCTCCCAAGCTTGTGCAACATGCTCATGATCTAGTTGCTTAAAATTCATAATATCATTTCTAAGAGAGATGATCTTAGCAGGAGGAAAATACTTAGAGATAAAAGCATCTTTGCACGTATTCCACGAATCAGTACTATTTCTAGGCAAAGAGGAAAACCAAGTTTTAGCACGATCTCTAAGTGAAAATGGAAATAACTTCAATTTAACAATATCATTATCTGTATCCCTCTTCTTTTGCATATCACACAAATCAACAAAGTTGTTTAGATGGGTAGTGGCATCTTCACTAGGAAGGCCGGAAAATTGATCTTTCATGACAAGATTCAACAGAGCAGCATTGATCTCACAAGATTCAGCATCGGTAATAGGAGCAATCGGAGTGCTAATAAAATCATTATTATTGGTATTGGAGAAGTCACACAATTTGGTGTTATTATGAGCCATAGTGACAAGCAAGCAATCCAACACACAAGCAAACAAGAAGCAAGCGACCGATAAAAACACGGCAAAAAGAAGGGCAAATAAAATGGCAAGGGTGAAGTGGGGGAGAGGAAAACGACAGGCAAAAAATGTAATGCGAAGGGTAAGGGTTTGTGATAGGTACTTGGTATATGACTTTTGCGTAAGCCTCCCCGGCAACGGCGCCAGAAATTCTTCTTGCTACTTCTCGAGCTTGCGTTGTATTCCCTCGAAGAGGAAAGGGTGATGCAGCACAGTAGCGTAAGTATTTCCCTCTGTTTTTGAGAACCAAGGTATCAATCTAGTAGGAGACCACGCGCGAGTCCCTCGCACCTGCACAAACAAATAAGAACTTCGCAGCGAATGCAATAAGGGGTTGTCAATCCCTTTACGGTCAATTACGAAAGTGATATCTGATAGATAGGATAGTTTGATATTTTTGGTATTTTTGGATATAAGAACAGGAAGTAAAAACAGCAAAGTAAAGTAGATTGTAGATTGATATGTTGAGAATATACCCGGGGGCCATAGGTTTCATTGGTGGCTTCTCTCATAATAGCAGATTTCTACGGTGGGTGAACGAATTACTGTCGAGCAATTGATAGAAAAGGGAATAATTATGAGAATATCTTGGCATGATCATTATATATAGGCATCACGTCCGTGACAAGTAGACCGAAACGATTCTGCATCTACTATTATTATTCCACACATCGACCGCTATCCAGCATGCATCTAGAGTATTAACTTCATAATAGAGTAATGCTTTAAGCAAGATGACATGATGTAGAGGGATAAACTCAAGCAATATGATATAAACCCCATCTTTTTATCCTCGATGCCAACAATACTATACGTGCCTTGTTGCCCCTGCTGTCACTGGGAAAGGACACCGCAAGATTGAACCCAAAGCCAAGCACTTCTCCCATTGCAAGAACTATAGATCTAGTAGGCCAAACCAAACCGACAATTCGAAGAGAATTGCAAGGATATTATAATAATACATAAAAAAAATTAGAAAAGAAACAAATATTTCTCATAGATAATCTTGATCATAAACCCATAATTCATCGGATCTCGACAAACTCACCGCAAAAAGATTATATCAAATAGATCTCCTCGAAGACCGAGGAGAACTTGGTATTGAGATCCAAAAAGAGAGAAGAAGCCATCTAGGTACTAACTATGGACCTGAAGGTCTGTGGTAAACTACTCACAAGTCATGGTGGGCGATGATGTTGATGTAGAAGCATTCCGTAGAAGATCCCCCCTATGGTGGAGCTCCGGAACAGGCCCCAAGATGGAATCTCACGGGAACAGAAGGTTGCGGTGGTGGAATTAGGGGTTTTTCTATTGCTTCGATGTTTTCAGGGTACATGGGTATATATAGGAGGAAGGAGGGCATCGAGGGAGCAACATGGGGCCCACAAGGCAGGGGGGCGAGCCCAGGGGGAGGGGCGTGCCCCCCACCCTCTTGGACGCCACGTGTCCCCTCTGCCTTGGTTCTCAAGTCTCTCATGAAGATATTGTTCCAAAAATATCTCTCCCGAAGGATTCATTCCATTTGATATTCCTTTTCTGCGAAACCCTGAAATAGGCAAAAAACAGCAATCTTTACTGGGCCTTTGGGTTAATAGGTTTGTCCCAAAAATAATATAAAAGTGTGTAATAAATCCCATTGAACATCCAAAACATCATATATAATAGCATGGAACAATAAAAAATTATAGATACGTTGGAGACGTATCAGGTACTCAAAATAGACTTTGAAAAGTATTATGACAAAGTGAAATGGCCCTTTCTTCAACAAACTCTCATAATGAAAGGATTTTGTGTAGAGTGGCGCACTATGATCCCTAGCTTCACTTCTGGAGGCACTGTTCCCATTAAGGTCAATGATTATGTTGGCCACTATTTCCAAATGAAGAAGGGATTGCGACAAGGTAATTTGCTATCGCCCATGCTATTCAGTTTAGTGGCTGCTATGCTTGCAGTCATTATTGAGCATGTCAAGGATGATGGACTAAATCATGGGGTAGTAAATCATCTAGTTGATAATGGCCTCTCTATACTTCAGTATGCCAACGATGTAATTCTCTTCATGGATCATGTCCTCGAGAAAGCGAGAAATCTGAAATTAATTTTGTCAGCATTTAAGCAACTCTCAGGTCTTAAGATCAATTCCATAAAAGTGAATTGTTTTGTTTCAGCGAAGCTCACCTATATGCCGACCTATTCGGATGCGGGTTGGGCCAGTCTCCAATCACATATTTAGGATACCGACACATTATTGGAGACTCGCAAATGCTGAATGGAAACACTTCGAGGAGAGGCTACAAAAAGGAATTAGTAGTTGGAATGGTAATCTACTATCTCTAGGCGAAAGATTGGTCCTTATAAATTCTATACTAAGTAATATCGTACTAGATTTCCTTCTTCCAGTTGCCAAAGAGAGTTTTACATAGATTGGATTCTATCCAATCAAGATTATTTTGGCAAGGAGATAGCAAGAGAAAGAAATATCGACTGGCTAAATGGAGTGTGGTTTGCCTCCCCAAGACCAAGGTGGATTGGGCATTCATGACCTTGAAGTTGAGAATAGGGCCCTAATTGGTAAATAGTTGTTTAAATTACAGACGGAACATGGGGTATGGTAAACCCTGCTCGGCAGAAAAACATGGGCTGCAAAGAAGTATCACAAGTCTACTGAAAGCCTGGGGATTCTCACTTTTGGGCGGGTCTAATGGCTGCGAAGAAATATTTCTTCTGCTATGGATCTTTCTCGGTTAAGGACATCTCAAAATTTAGATTCTGTGAGGATAAGCGGCTAGAAGAATGTCACTCTCTGGGAATAATATCCGTCTCTATACAATATAGTGCGTCACAAGGGTGATACTATCGCCGTGGTAATGGAATCATATCCGTCAAATGTGACATTCGGAAGGGATTTAATTGGACCCAGAATCCAATCGTGGAACATCCCACTCCAGAAGTTGTCCATGATGCATTTTTCACATGGGTCTGATGTATTCCGATGGAACCTACATGGAAATGGACAGTTCTCAGTGGATTCTATGTATAGAACATTAATCCAGTCTCATGTGCCAGTTGATAATAACAAGAAGATTTGGAAGATGAATATACCGCTTAAGAATAAAATCTTTGCATGGTAACTTCGTCGGGGAGTCATTCTTACTAAAGACAACCTTATTAAGACGAATTGGCACGGAAGTCCGCAATGTGTATTTTGTCACCATGATGAGACAATAAAGCACTTATTCTTCCAATGCAAATTGGCTCATTCTATATGGAGTCATCCAAATAGTTCCTATCTTGTATCTTCCTTATAGTGTTGCCAATGTATTTGGCAACTCCCACATGGGATTGATCATAGGTTTAGAACTCTTCTCGCGGTGGGAGTGCTTGCCTTTATTTGGTCGCTTTGGCTATGTAAAAATTATAAGGTTTTTAAGAATAAAAGTACTTCTCTTATATAGGCTCTCTACAGATGTATCGAGACTCATAATTTATGGCCCTCTCTACAACGCATGGAGAATCGAGACTTGTTTACAGAGGTGTGTACACGATTGTAGGCTATGGTGAGGGATACTTTTACCCTACATGGGTGGTAGCATGATCTAAGGATCCCCCCTCTGCATGGGTGGTACATGGGTGGTACACGATTTTGGATGTTTATTTGTATTTCTCCTTTTTATTTTCATTTGTATGAGAGGACATTGTTTGGTTGTGTGCATCTTGGCTATGCAGAGGACAGGTGTAATTCTTAAATATTTTAAGTAATAAAGCGCCACTTTTCTAAAATGATTATTGCTACTATAATGATTGTATTTTTATGTTTTAATTAGTGTGTGTGCCAAGTAAAGCCTTTGTGATGATTTGATTGATAGTTTAGTTGATTCTGTGCAAAAACAGAAAGATTTCTTCCACCGCAGAAATTCCTATAATTCACTAAAACACGGTAATTTTCTAAAATATTTATCACGTAATTGATATACAAATTTCCCATGTTTTCCTAATTTTTCAGATTTTTTAGAGTTGCAGAAGTACAGTTTTCGAACAGACCTCTGCTTTAGAAAGATTCTATTTTTTTCATAGTGTGCTTGTTTTAATGATGCTATGGATTATATCAGGGGGTATAAGTGATGGAGAAGTGAGAATATAGTAGGTATTATGCAAGAATAAATTATTAATTAGTTTCTAACAGTACCTAAAGCTTATGATTTGTCTATTATACTAACGGAACTCACGAGGTTTCGGTTGAGTTTTGGTGGTGTTTGGTTGGGCTGTGGATTTCTGAAAGTAGCAGTGAAAAATCTGTTGTGGAAAAACAGCTGTGAAAAATCAGCTGTGAGAAAGTTGTAGGTCATTTGGCAAACTTATTGTATGAGTTGTGGCTGTGGAGATAAATATCTAAAATACTCCTAAAAGCTAAAAGATTGGTTCAACGCTGTTTAATGGTAATAACATCATTACATGTTTCTTTATATAGCACTAATGAAGACCTAACAAAATGGCATGCATGTGCATGTGCATGTACAACGTCTTGTCCAAACTTGGCATTGGAACCTAACAAGATCAGAAGCTCGCGGGCTTCGCGTAAGTTGCAGGAGATAGCTAGCTGGTTCTCGAGGTTTGTTTGTTTGTTTAGTCGTATGCACCTAGTGACATGACATATGTTGCCTTGTGCACAGTTGGCGGCGGCGTCCGGGTAATCATGGTGCCTTCACATGGCGGCATCTTTCCTCGCTTTGACGTCGACGGTGGCCGCGTCAACGACTGAAGACGGAGCTGCGCCGGACCACCTTGTCCTCGATTTCCTTCCTCGCTTCCACATCGACGGCGACTGCATCGATGACATAAGACAGTGCTGCGTTGCACCACCTCATCCTCGGTTTCCTTCCTACCTTCCACGCCGATGACGGCCGTGCCGGCGGATTACATGTTGGAGGCACAGCGCGGTGGTTGAGGGCGGCCGAAGTAGTCAGCGTGGCCATAGTTGCAGTGGCTGGCGGGCTGACCAGGTCGTTCGGTCGCTTGATGGCAGCCCAGACGACGAAGAAAAGAAAAGAAAATGAATCGTTATTCACTTACGAGTGGCAAAGGTCGGTAATTTGAACACAAATCCAGGGGTAAACTCGGAAGGGTACGCAGCGAAATCCACAAAAGCACCTCTTCGAGAGCTTCCACCTCTACTTGCATTTCTGTGTTCGCTTCCAAGAATCACAGTGAGTACTACGGCCGTTTGGTTGAGATTTGGCTGTGAGGCAGCAGAATCCGGCTATAAAATCGCAACCAAACGGGGCCTTTGTGTGATATCACGATGGATGAAACAATAAGGAGCGCCAATACCCTAAGCTTGGGGATACCCAAGGCCCCCAAGGTAATATTCAAGGAATACCCAATAATCTAAGCTTGGGGATGCCCTGCATGACATCCCACCTTTCGTCCACAATTCATCGGTATGTTATTTGGAGCTGTATTTTTATTCATCATATATATGATATGAGTTTTACTTGGAGAGCCTTGTGCCATAGTTTTATATTGTTTGCTTTTTAGTTTGCCACAATCATTGTTTGCTGGACACGCCTTTTGACAAAGCCACACATTCATTGCAATTTGTTGGAATATTCTATGAGCTTCACTTATATCTTTTGAGCTATGCAGTTGCTCTAGTGCTTCACTTATGTCTTTTAAAGCACGTCGGTAGTTATATTTTATAGAAATTATTCCACTCTCATGATTCACCTAATCTTTTTGATTCTTTAAATAGGAAGTGGTAATGAGCATGGGTTATAAGACTACTCCAAAAGGGTAGGTATTTAAGAGTGGTATAGTAAACACTTTCATGTAGATCACTTAATAAGACACTGATGTTTTAAATATATAGATGTCATATTATAAAAGTGTACGAATTCATAATCATTGGTTAGTAAGTATATCAATATTAAATCTTCTTACTAAGTACTCATTTAAGTGTCCGACATGGCATGACGGGGATGTCCGAGCATTCTTAGGTGTGATTGACATCCTTTGTGTTGTTTGAATCGGGGCGCGCCATGGTCAACTCCTACCAACCTCCTCCCTAGAAGCATGCGAGTTGGGCTTCACTTCAAGGGATAATAAAACTTTCACAATAAGTATATGAATTCTTTATGGCTAATGTGGTCCATGGATAATTATGCGCTTCTACCTTTCCGCAATTTGCTAGGCTCTTTGGTACCGTGCATTTCCCTTTTTCACCTCGAGAGTTGATGTAAACTTCGTTGGTGCATCCAAACCCCGTGTTATGATACACTCTATAACACATAAGCCTCCTTATATCTTCCTCAAAACAGCCACCATACCTACCTATCATGGCATTTCCATAGCCATTCTGAGATATAATGCCATGCAACTTCCACCGTCCCGTCTCATCACTAGTGTGTTCATCGTCATATTGCTTTGCATGATCATATACAGTTGACATGATATTTGTGGCAAAGCCACCGTTCATCATTGTGATAAATGTTACACTCGATCGGTGCACATCCTGGTACACTGCTAGAGGCATTCATATAGAGTCATATTGTTTCAGTTATCGAGTTGTAACATCGAGTTGTATGTAAATAAAAGTGTGATGATCATCATTATTAGAGCATTGTCCTAGCGAGGAAAGGATGATGGAGACAATGATTCCCCCACAAGTCGAGATGAGACTCCGAATGAAAAGGATGCCAAAAGAGCCTAAAAATGAGAGAAAAAGAGAGAAGGGGCAATATTGCTATCATTTTACCACACTTGTGCTTCAGAATAGCACCATGTTCTTCATATAAGAGTCTCCTGAGTTATCGCTTTCATATAATAGTGGGAATTTATCATTATAGAACTTGGCTTGTATATTTCGATGATGGGCTTCCTCAAATGCCTGAGGTCTTCATGAGCAAGCAAGTTGGATGCACACTCACTTTGTTTTAGTTTGATATTTCATACACTTATAGCTCTTAGGCATCTGTTGCTTGGTGAGGGAGTCCTAGATCGAGGGGTCCTCGGGTGGCTAGATAACTCTTGGTGGGCCGGACTAGTGGGCCGTGAAGATCATAGTCGAAGATCGTCTCTCGTATCCACATATGACTCCTGTATTCATATAATGGCAAGTTTTAGGTTTGGGTGTAATCTTTCCTTCCTCTCCAAGATGGTATGTACAAAACCAAGGCCCCTCTAGTGTGTATATAAACCGGAGGGTTTAGTCCGTAGAGGCTAATAGAGAAACACAAATCCTCATAGGTAAGACTCTAGGGTTTAGCCAAGTCGATCTCGAGGTAGATCAAGTCTTGTCTTCATATTCATCCATATTAATATAGCAGGAAGTTGGGTTTTACCTCGATCGAGAGGGCCTGAACCTAGGTAAACATCGTGTCCCAAGCCTCCTGTTACCATCAATCCTCAGACGCATAGTTCGGGACCCCCTACCCGAGATCCGCCAGTTTTGACACCGACACATGGCAATCCCTATTCCTCGCATTGATATCGATTGATGGCCTCTCCATTGCCTATTCATTGGCCGAGTTGATGCAAGCCTTTCTTCCTTTTTGACTTCTCCTATATATCTACTGCAGTCTATTCCACCCTAGTGCTAATATCCATGGCCCGGGCTCATGTATTGAGTGGACTTGAAAATGCTAAAGCATGCTTGGTTTGACACCAGGGTGCTCATGAGTTATATTTATGCGGTGAAGGTGGAGTCATGCCATGCTTACATAATTCAATGAGTCGGGATATCATTCGTCGAGCATCATATATTTCGAAACAGTAATGATTATGTTCTTATATTCATGGATATTATTATGTTGATATCAATTACTTCATCGTTTCTCAATATTTATATCATAAAAGAGATTACACGATAAACATGCTTGGTAGCATTCAACATCAAAAATTATGTTTTTATCATTTACTTACTCGAGGACAAGCGGGAATTAAGCTTGGGGAAGCTGATACGTCTCCAATGCATCTACATTTTTTGATTGTTTCATGCTATTATATTACTAATCTTATAAACTTTATATGACAATTTATATCAATTTTTTAGACTAACCTATTAACTGGGTGCCCAATGCCAGTTGTTGTTTTTTGCTTGTGTTTGGCTTTTCAGAAAATCATTATCAAACAAAGTCCAAACATGATGAAACTCTAGGGTGCGTTTTTCTGGACCGAAAGGGGCCTTAGCAGGTTCGGTAGGAGACCAGAAGATCTACGAGAGAGTCACGAGCTCACCCGATGCACCCTGGTGAGTAGGGCGCACCCCCTAAGCTCGTGGGTCCAACACAGCTCCTTTTGACATAATTCCAACCCTATAAATTCATATATATTCCAAAACCAATGGAGGGCCACCAAAAACAGTTTTTCTGCTGCCGCAAGCTTCTTTTCTACCATGATCCCATGTGGAGGCCTTTTCTGGTACTCTACTGGAGCGGGAACCGATCACGGAGGGCTTCTACTTCATCCTTGCTACACCTCCAATGATGTGCGAGTAGTTTACCGTAGACCTACGGGTCCATAGCTAGTAGCTACATGGTTTCTTCTTTCTCTTTGATCTTCAATACTCGGCTCTCCTTGATCTTCTTGGAGTTATATCCCATGTAATCTTCTTTTGCGGTGTGTTTGTTGGGATCTGATGAATGGTGGGTTTATGATCAGTTTATTCATTGAAAGTAGTTGAGCCGTTTTCTTAACATTAATATGCATGATTGTTATAGCTTTGTATTTCTCTCCAATCTATCTAGTTGGTTTGGCCAACTCGATAGATTATGTTAAGTGGGAGATGTGCTTCGTGATGGGTTCAATCTTGAGGTGTCCTCATCAAGTAACATAAAGGGTAGCGATCTACGTATTTGTATTGTTTCCATTAAGGATAAATCGATGAGGTTTATTCATATTGCTTGAGTTTAGTTTGTCTACATCATGTCATCATACCGCATGTATTACTATGTTTGTTATGAACCTAATACATAGAGAGGCAAGCACATAAGCGCTCTCGAAGTGGGGTAATAGTAGTAGATGTAGGAAGGAGTCGGTCTACTTGTCACGGACGTGATGCCTATATACATGACCATTGCCATGAATAACATCATAACAATTGGCTTTTCTACCAATTTCCCAACGGTAATTTGTCTACCCACTTTATGCTATTTATTCAAGAGAGAGGTGTCTAGTAAAAAAATATGGGCCTAGGGTCTATCTTTATCATATTACTAAAACAAAAAAATACCTTGTTACACTTTTCATAGAGGCTAAGGTGTCCCGTCTTTTGATGCGATGGTGGCTATCATTTTTTGTGGAGTAGACTTTAACGATCCGACTATGAACGTGTGAGGACGTCACACCTTAGCAATCGCTAAACCACCTCTGAGAGGTTATTGACCACGCCGGAGCATGATCAACCTGACCACGAAGGTCTATTTCCTGCAACAAAACAAAGAACAAGCAAGAACCTGAGGTTGCAATCTGGATATTGCGAATATAAGACGAAAACTTTATTACTTAAGTGGGTTTCTGTGATGTCTTTGTCTAGTCGTTGAACACAAATGAAGTATGCGAGTTGCAGCTATGGCGAACTTTAATTATGCGAGTTGCAGCTATGGCGAACTTTAATCTAGACAAAACCCAAGTATCATCGGTGCCTTAAGGGTTATTTTTATAGGGGAAAAGGGAGATGATTTCTTCCACCCTTGTCAAGGTGGGACTAAAACACCTCCTGGGTCATTTTTCATAGCAATACAGACTCTATAACCAGCCTAGGAAGTTGTATTTCGAAATTACATGTGCATGGCCCAAAAATAAGGTGGCGCGACACCTATAATAAGCTATGGACGAAATTCACCAAAGGGCATCTTGTATATTTTGTCATGTCCTTGGATGCCATCAAGGAGGCTTCAAAGTGTTCAAATCTGCACTAGAAACATCGTTCTGGTTCCCTTTGTGTGCACCTTCATCTCCGTGCTTGATCCTACTCCAGTGTTAATCCCTCTTGTCCATGCTAGGCCCTTGATTAGAACCAACACAATTGTATCCAATTGAGGCATCATCATATTTCTCATGAACATTTCAATTGGCGTGCGCGAGCTTTAGTAATTGGTCCAGTATGTATAGCAACAAGGGTTGTGGGTGTAACAATGGTATTGATGTCCTCATCGTCATCCGCTTATTGAAATGAAGTCGTCCTCGATGGAAGCTCATCTTCCCCACCCAAATAAGGCTTCAAATCTGCAATGTTAAAAGTGGGACTAACCCCAAAATATGCAGGCGGCTCAAGTTTATATGCATTTCCATTATTTTTCCTAACACCTTAAACGGACCATCAGCACGTGGCATTAGCTTTCATTTGCGCAAATCAGGAAACCTATCCTTGCGCAAATATAACCAAACAAGATCTCTAGGTGCAAAGGCAACATGTTTTCTATACTTATCTCCAACAAGTTTATATTCTACATGCATACACTCGTTGTTTTCCTTAGTTATCTCATGCATTTTTAAGATCAGTTTAGCACATTGTTTAACATCAAAATTAATCTTCTCCAAAGATGGAAGAGGGAACAATTCAATAGGTGCACGAGGTAGGAAGCCATACACATTTTCAAAAGGGCACATCTTAGTAGTAGAATGAAGTGAACGATTATAAAAAATTCAATATGAGGCAAGCATTATTCCCACATTTTCTTGTTATTCTTCAAACAAACCCTAAGCATACTAGACAATGTTCAATTGACTAGCTCAGTTTGTCTATCAGTTAGGGGGTGTCAAGTAGTACTAAAAAGTAGTTTAGTCCCCAACTTAGCCCATTAACATCTCCAAAAGTGGCTAAGAAAATTAGTACCATAACTTGAAACAATAGTATTTGACACACCATGCAAGCGAATAATTTCACGAAAGAACAAATCAAAAACATTAGTAGCATCATCACTTTAATGACATGGTATAAGTGTGCCATTTTTGAAAATCTATCCACGATAACAAATATGCTATCCCTCCCCTTATTTGTTTGAGGTAAACCTAAAACAAAGCCCATAGATATATCCTCCCATGGAACACTAAGTACAGGTAATGGCATATATACACCATGAGGAATGAGTCATGACTTAGCTTTTTGACATGTAGTGCAACCAGCAACAAAATTCTCAAGATCCCGTCTCATCTTTGGCCAAAAGAAATGTGTAGCAAGTACGTACTATGTCTTCTTCACGCCAAAGTGTCCCATTAATCCTACTCCATTGTGACCCCCCCCCATTTGACCATACACCAATCATGCATGCAAATGTGTACGGCCAAGATCAGGAACCCACGAGAAGGTGTCAAAACACAACTCTAGACACAAAGGTGTCAAAACACAACTTTAGACGCAAATTAAAATAATAGAAGCTTTATATTAAAAACCAGGGACCTCGAGGGCTCGAATACAGAAGCTCGAATACAAACGAGTCAGTGGAAGCAATAATATATGAGTACATACATAAGTTAAACAAGTTTTGCCTTAAGAAGGCGAGCACAAACATCAACGATCGAGGAGGCAAGGCCTCCTGCCTGAGACCTCCTAACTACTCCTGGTCGTTGGCGGTCTCCATGTAGTAGTAGGCTTCATCGGGGTAGTCATAGATGTCCATGGTGACATCTGGCTCCTGGAATCTATTCATTGATCGCAACAACCAGAAAGAATAAAGAAGGGGGAAAGGGGTAACAAAGCAACTGTGAGTACTCATCTATTGTACTCGCAAGCATCAGATCTAGTCTAAGTATGCATCAGTATCAAAGGAATGAGTTGTATATGTGGACTGAACTGCAGAATGCAAGAATAGAGGGAAAGTCCTAGCCTATCGAAGACTAGCATCTTCAAGCATCTTCTGGAAACCACCATCTTGTAGCATGTAGAGGAGTAAAGAATAGCATTTTATAATTAACAAACATGTTGTAACAATATCGCCCATAGATCCTTCCTTGACTCCCTGCAAAAAAGCAATCCCGGAGAAAACATATCCATCACATATCTCAAGTATCCATTTCTAGTTATAATAGATCAGGATACAAGTCTGAACGTCCGTTACCGTGGACACGGCTATTCGAATAGATAACTTCCCTGCAGGGGTGCACCACATTACCCTAACACGCTAGATCATCTCTGGCTAGACACACTTTTTTGGGTCAATGCCCCGCCTCGGAAGATCAACACGTCGCAGCCCTACCTAGGCTCAACAAAGAGGTCCTCGCCGGTATACATCCTAAGCACTCCTGGGTCTTCGGCACATCGCCCTTTGCACTCCGGGTCTTTGTGTGCAGGGTGGACACCAGCACCACCCCAGATGGATGGCACGATCCGACCATGCCACAATACTGAACTGGATGTTTGACAAAGATTCGGCTAATACCACGACGCCGAGGCCCATAACTATTCTCGCGTACTGGTTAGTGCGTATAGTCCAGAGGCTAACTCAGAACAAATACCCAGACCTGTTATTGCATTATTGAAAAGAAGTGATGGCTGTCGGGACAAGTCCGGAGATACCAACACCTCCTGGGTGATACTGCTAAACAGCTAGACACCACCATAACATCTTGCGGGTGCTCTCTGGGCCCGCCCTTCTTTCACATTAACTCGTGGGTACCCCTCAGGGCCGACCCGACTTCAACAATGTCCTCAAGTAAAGTCAAGGTAACCGCGTGTTCAAACATCCAGGGGGGAAACCCCGAGGAATCACCCTTGGTGGATTCCACTCAATGTAATCATCAAGCTGAACATAGGAGGAATCACCCTCGAGATTCACACTTGAGGGGCTACACGACATAGTCATGTCAGGAGTGGTGAAGGAGGTATCACCCTCGATGACCAAGACCGAATAGCTACACTACAGATTTATCATCAGGAGTGTGTTATGAGGTATCACCCTTGGCACTCGATGGTAACTATGTAGAGTCGTACAACTAAGGGGGTGAAGTGATGTGAGGTGTCGGGCTCTGGTCGTCGATCACGTTGATCGAATCATTGATGATGAAGCAGGGGCAACAAGGACAAGGTGGGGTCACTGATGGATAACTATCCAACCTATACTAAGCAGTTTAGGATAAGCAGGTTAGGTACAATAGCAGGTTACAAAAACAGGCTATGCATCAGAATAGGATCAATCAATAATAGTAGCAAAATCTAATGCAAGTAAGAGAGAGAATGGAATGGGCGATATCAGGATGATCAAAGGGAGGGGGGCTTGCCTGCAAGCTCCGCTGAAAGGGAAGAAGGGCCGTCGTCAACGTAGTCGATCAAAGTGGCATCAGCAGCGGTCCGTTCGTTCGCCACACATCCGTAACATATAAAATAATTCGTAACTCAAAATTATTTTAAATGTTTTTTACGAGTCATCGGCAGTGGGTGCACATAGCATTTTGCTATTCTGAAATTATTATTAATTCGAAATTAAATAGCAAAATGCTATGTGCACCCACAAGTGTACACATAAGTGTACCTGTGGCAGAAAGGTGGGTCGGGGGTCCGAGTTGACCAGTCAACATTTGACTGGTCAATAGGGGGTGGGGCCCACTTGTCATACACGCATTAGCTAATTAGTTGATTAATTAGACTAACTAAGTTATTAGTTTAACTAAACCAATTTAATTAGGTTAATTGATTAATTAATTACACATTTTTATTTCATCTTTTATATATCATCATTCATTCATTTTTTAAGGGGGCGAGCCCCACTGGCCAGGGAGCCAGCCGGCTCTGGCCAAGGAGATGCTTGAGCACGCCTGACGCTCACAGGCGCAGCGGCCACAAAGCCCAGGAATGGCGGCCGAAGGAACGGGAGGGGCCGGTGCGCGCGGGTGGGGGCGTAGGGGATGTCGGCGTGGCTGGGACGCAGCCGGCGAGCAGACTGCGTGGGTGCGAAGCCGCAGCGGGGCGGCGCCGGCAAATGGTGGTGGCCGGGTGCGGGCGCACAGCGACCGAGGCTCGGAGGCGGGGGCAGGCGGAAGCAAGGCACGTGCGGTAAAGCCAGCGACAGGGATGCGGCCGCCAGAATAGGGGCAGCCGGGAGCAGGCAGCAGAAGCAGCAGCACGACAATAGGTGAACGGGGACGAGCAGCGGCGAGTGAAGGCACACAGGCGGCTGTGAGGGCACGCCACGCACAGGGCTGGGGCGTGGCAGCTACGGGCGAGGTTGGGTGTGGGTGGGCGCGTCTCCATGGGTAGCAACAAAGAGCACCGCGGATGCAGGAACGAAGATTTGGCATGGCGGCCATGGCGATGTACATACAACTACGACGACCAAATCGAGAGGGGAATAGGGGGATTCGGTGGACGATCTCACCGGGAGGTGCAAGAAAGGCTGGTGGGAGTTTAGTAGCTGCAGGACACAGAGAATCGAGGCAAAAAATCAACGACGGCACAAGGAAGAAGACGATCTCGATCCCGTCGTTTGGCGGGGCCCTGTCTCGATCTGGACCTTGTAGACGATGTGGAAGACGACGGGGAAGCTGATTGACACACTATCTTTGCACGGGGACGACGGTGGCCGCGATAATCAGGACAGCAAGCGCGGTCACTACACATCGATGGCCAAGGAGGAGAGGGTGCGATGGGGAACGGGAGGAAATACGATGAGCACGAGCTAGGGTTTTCGAGGGGCTTATTTGTAGGTCCAGAGGGGGCTGCGTGGATGCCATCGATGGCCAAGGCGCCATGGATGCATGACACGCACGTCCTCTGTCTCCTATAGCGGGAGGTGGAGGAAAATCCCGTTGGGCTGGGCCAGATTCATAGTGGCCTCCGAAGGCCTAGTTGAAAAGTAATTAGTTAGGCTTTTTTTTATTTTATTATATGTTTTGTATTTCTCCATTACGGCAACAACCTTTTACTTTATATTGACATCAAAATGACTTTTGTAAAATATGGGACTTGGCCACATATTTACTTTGCATTATTTGGCACTGCCACAAAATGTTTGGAAAATAATGGAAGCTCTTTGAATTTTGCATAAATGGAAAAGCATTCAAATATGCTGATTTGGCACTTTTAATTTCCGGGGGAAATTAAATCTCTCAAATGATGTTGAATCATTCACGACACTTAGTTAGTGAATATTTGCAACCCAACGAACATTTTTAATTTACTATTTTATGAATTCATAAATTGACTCTGCATTTGAATTTGAATTCGAGTCGGATTGAATCGAAGCGAGATTTTGCAACAGTAAAAGCGATGACATGCAATCATTAGCAGGGGATTACTGTAGCTTAATTTTCTGGGCGTTACATCCATGCGCCTCCTGCAAAAAAGGACAAATGGAGCTAGCTGGAATGCATAGCTTGTTAGCATGAAACACAAATCCATCATTGATAACAAACTTGTTCCATGTTCTCCCTTCTTTAGAATTTTGCAGCACATCTTTAAATTCAGCATCATGCACATATTGATCTTTGATGGTCTCCAAACCAAATATTTTAAAGTCAAGTTGTAAAAGCATAGTATAACGAAGAGACAATGCATCAATAATAACATTTTCTTTACCCTTCTTGTGTTTAATGACATAAGGGAAGGTCTCAATGAATTCAACCCATTTAACATGTCTACGATTCAATTTTTCCTGACTTTTAATGTGTTTCAAGGATTAATGATCAGAATATATAACAAATTCTATGGGCCATAAATAATGTTGCCATGTTTCCAAAGTCCGACTAAGAGCATATAATTACTTATCATAAGTAGGATAATTCGAACTAGGCCCACTCAATTTGTCAGAAAAGTATGCAACAGGTTTACCATCTTGTAATAACACACCTCCTAATCCAATTCCATTAGCATCACATTCAAGCTCCAAAGTCTTATTAAAATTAGGAAGTTGGAGTAATGGAGCATGTGTCAACTTATCTTTCAATACTGTGAAGGCTTCTTCTGTGCGGTACCCCAAACAAAAGGCACATTCTTCTTTGTATGCTCATTGAGAGGTGCAACAATGGCGCTGAAATCTCTCACAAAATGTATATATAAACCAATGAGTCTAAGAAAACTCCTCACTTGTGTAACTGTTTTGGGTTGCGGCCAACTCTCAATAGCTTCAATCTTGGCTTTATCAGCTTCAATTCCTTGTACCTCACAAAAAAACTTTGATTCCTTGTGGAGTAATAACAAAGCCAAGATAAGATACTCGGTCGATGCAAAAGGTGCACTTCCCAAGTTTACCAAACAAACATGCATCACGTAGTGCAATAAAAACAACATGTAAATGTTCCAAATGTTCCTCCAAAGATCTGCTATAAATCAGTATATCATCAAAATAGTCTACCACAAATTGTCCAATGAAAGCACGTAAAAATTCATTCATTAATCGCATGAAAGTGCTAGGTGCATTAGTTAACCCAAAAGGCATGACTGACCACTCATATAAGCCAAACTTAGTTTTCAATGTTGTTTTCCATTTATCTCCCAATTTCATACGAAATTGATGGTATCCACTACGCAAATCAACTTTGGAGAATATGATAGAGCCACTTAATTCATCAAGCATATCATCTAGCCTAAGAATAGGATGACGATAGTGAATAGTAATATTATTAATGGATCTACAATCAACAAACATATGCGATTTACCATCCTTTTTTGGTAATAGAATAATAGGAACAACACAAGGAATAAGGGATTCACGTATGTAACCATTGTCGAGAAGCTCCTGCACTTGACGTATAATCTCCTTTGTCTCCTCTGGATTGGTACGGTATGGCGCACAGTTGGGCAGCGAAGCACGGGCAATTGAGTCAATCTGATGCTCAATCCCTCTAATAGGTGGTAATCCCGGTGGCACGTCTTGTGGAAAGACATCATCAAACTCCTACAAAATGTTAGTGACAGCAGGAGGCAAAGAGGAAGGCATCTCCTCAAATGAAAATAATGCATATTTGCACATAGAAGCAGAGCAAACACATTTGCTGAAATCTGAATCATCAATATCACATTTGGTAGCAAGTGAACATCTATTTTTCAATTTAATTTCCGAGGCGACATGAGATGATGGTTTGTTATTAGGCTTCATTTTTTGCACAAATTCTTTTGCCGCAATCTGATTTTCACTCATGTTTTGCTCCTGTTTTCTTTACTAGCTCTAGTAACACCATCTTTCAAAATATGTTCAGGATACATAGGAAGCAAAGTAATATGTTTATCCTTATGAACAAGAGTATACTGATTTTTTCTACCATGGTGTACAGATTTTTTTTATCAAATTGCCTAGGCCTACCAAGTAATAAGGAGCATACTTGCATGGGTACCACATCACAATCAACATAATCATCATATGTAGCGATACTAAAATGCACATGAACAATACGTGTTAACCTTGCCATGGTTGTCGCTATTGTTGAACTATTGTATGTAGTAAGGATGAGGATGTGGTCTGGTGGTAAGAGACAACTTCTCCACCATCTCCATGGTAGCCAAGTTGTTGCAACTCCCTCCATCAATGATGACATGGACAGAATGTTCCTTCATGACTCCCTTTGTATGGAACAAATTGTGCCTCTGATTTTGCTCAGCTTGTGTTACCTGCACACTCATAACACGTTGAGCAACTAGACGTTCATACATGTCATTGTCTTCAGCATCCATGTATTGCGTCTCTTGTTCAGAATCATGTACACCCTGCTCCGCACTAGCAATAAGTGGCAAAGTCTCGTCATCATAGGCACTAGCAGACTCATAGCCACCATCCTTAGTAACAATCATCACATGCGGAGATGGACATTTGCTCGCAATGACGACATATAACATCATGTGTTGGCCCTATTAATGCCATGGATGAAGAAGAGATATGTGCTAGACTAGAAGGTGTGCTCTTCGCAGATGGGGTGGTGGTGCTTGTTTTCTTGTATCTTGGTTGAAGTTGACGGATGACGAAGGTGGTGTTGTAGCACAACGTGTGGGAATAGAATATGTACGTCGTGTCCTTGATGAAGATCGACCTGCAGAAAAATTAGTTCACGTCAATGCATGTTGATCCTACACTTCATGTTCAGCTTTGCAAGCAACATGGAATAAACGAGTGATATTATTATAATCTATATACTCTAATATGGTTTGAATCTCTCTATTTAATCCACTCAACATGCAAGCATAGCTTCATTATCCTCAACAATACCACATCTAATCATGCTAGTTTGTAATTCCTGATAATATTCTTCGGTAGAATGTTTTCCTTGCCTTAAGCGCTACAATTTTTGGAGTGATTCACATTGATAATATGGTGGAACCCAACGAGTACGCATAGCAATTTTCAAACCAGCCCAAGTAGTTGGGACATTGTCATGATATAATCTACAATGTTCAAACCACAAAACACAGGCTAAACTAGTGAATGCACAAACACCAGCAACAACACGTCTATCCTCGGGAAATTGTAAGCATGTAAAATGTTGTTCAGTTCCTAACTCCCAAGTAAGATAAACATTAGGAATGTATCTACCCTCAAATGGTGTAATATTCAACTTTAGTTTAGGATGTGGTCATGATCTCGTGCCTGAGGGGGTGGTGCAGCCCTACCATTGGGATGGAATGCACATGGACAACATGGTGCTTGTGCTGGTGGTTCCATGTAGTTCTGATTTCCATCAACCTCTTCCTCATAATTATGCTTGTAATTGTTGTCGCCCTCGGTAGCAGGAGTAGGAGAAAAAGCCACGGAAGCATCAACATTAGGTGCAGCGGCAGCAGAAGTTTGGTCGTCCTCAAGGGGAACACGCACCGCTCGTCCTACTTGATCGGAGTGACATGCAGGTGATTGTGGATGTTGGTGGTGTTGTTGTTGTAGAGGTGCAACAGGTGGAGCCGGTGGCGGTTGAGAAAGACGTGCGAGCAGCTCATTAAACTTGTCATCTAGCTTTGTTTTGACTGTCTTCTCAATGCCATCTATCTTCTCCATGGCTTCTTCAAATCTGTTTAGCACTCTTGCACCTGTCCACTCACCATTTGCTGAAATTTATCATGTAACTCCTTGTTCGTCATGTTCTCCCAGACAGTCGGGTCGACTTGTGATCCTGTCATGGTTTGCAGCAATAGAAACATATAAGAATATGGTGAGTACTAGGAGACTCACAAATCCGTCAAGCGAATCTCAACCTCTTACAAGTTCTTACCAAGTAGCAGGCGGTGATCTGAATCATTGTAGTCAAAATGCCTCAAAGCTTGGATAGAGCGATTTCCAAGGTGGTGTCAAATGCACGATGTTGATGTATGTGGAGCTAGGAAGGCTTATAATATGCTAGCAAAAAGGACCGGCAATAAACAATTCAGAGATGCAAAGTTGGATAAATGCTCAACGAGAGTCATGTGTTCGTCCTAGGCTAGACCGTTCTACAAACGTGAGCCTAGAACACTAGCGAAATCATGGCGCTGCACAGAAACAAGGCGAAAGAGTTCTAGTTTTTTTTCTATTTTTATTGGCACTTTTTTGCGGGTTTTTTCAAAAACCACTATAATGGTGAGTGTCTCAAAACTCATCCCAAGGACAAAAAACAGGATAGGCACGAAATTTGTTGACTAAATGTTTTTTTACTGCATGGGTCAAAATTTGAAACTGCTCAAAAAAACTTTCTATAATGGTGACTATCGCAAAATGCTCGTGAACACCAAAAAATAGGATAGCCAGAAAAAATAACACGTTCGTTTTTGGAAAATTTTGGGCCTAAATGGAGGATGATTTTCAGATTTTTTTTTGGAATCACCCCTCTTCTATGGATAGAGAAAAATTGATGAAATCCGAAACCTACTCAGACAAGGAAACACGAACATGACTACAGATGGATAGCAAATCGAATATTTGATGGACTCAAATTGGTGGTGGTATATGGAATTAGAAGCGGCAGTGGTATATGAACTCAGATTGGTGGTGGTATATGGACTCGAATTGGTGGTCATATATGGACTCGGATTGGTGGTGCTATATGGCAGCGGTGATAACGTGTGAAACAGAACTCGAAACTCTAGGGGACTAGATGTAAGACCAGCAATTCGACACGACAATGGAAACGCAAAATCAACAAAGCAAAAACACTAAAAAGATTATGCAAAGGCTTAGATTGGTTTGGACATGATGAACTAACCCTAACTTTTTGTTGAATTTTCATGGATTGTAGGTATGAAGAACGGCTGCAATCTAGAGTATAAAAACTAGTAAAATCTCATCAAGCAACCTGGAACTTTGATACCACTTGATAGAGGCTAAGGTATCCCGTCATCCGATGAGATGGTGGCTATCGTTTTTGGTGGAGTAGACATCACGCCTTATCAATCGATAGCTAAACCATCTCTGAGAGGTTATTGACCATGCCGTAGCACGATCAACTAATCATGAAGGTCTATTTCCTGCAAGCGAACGAGGAACAAGCAAGAAACAGATTGCAATCTCGATATTGTGAATATAAGAGGAAAGATTTATAAATCAAATGGGGTTTTGTGACGTCTTTGTCTGGACATTGAACACAAACGAAGTACGCGAGTTGCAGCTATGGCGAACTTTAATCTAAACCAAACCCAGGTCTAATTGGTGCCTTAAGGGTTGTATTTATATGGGAGAAAAGGGAGGAGATTTCATCCACCCTCGTCAAGGTGGGACTAAAACACCTAGGAAGTTGTATTTAGAAATTACATGGGCCTGACCCAAAAATAAGGTGGCTCAGCACCTATAATAAGCTATGGACAAAATTCATGAAAGGGCATCTTTTACATTTTGTCCATGTCCTTGTTGGTCATCAAGGAGGCTTCAAAGTGCTAAAATCTGCACTAGAAACGCCGTTCTGGTTCCCTTCGCGCCCACCTTCATATCCATGCTTGATCCTGCTCTCGTGTTCATCCCTCTTATCGATGCTAGGCCCTTCATTAGTAATCCAATTTTTGCAGCATCATATTCTTATGAACATTAGAATTGTTACCAAGAAACGAAAGTACCTGGTAATTCAATTGGTGTACGCGAGCTTTAGTAATTGGTCCAGTATGTATAGCAGCGGGGGTTGTGGGTGTCCTCATCAATTTTATTATCTTTTGTTTTGTTTGCAGTTTATATATCTACCACTACCATATTTGATCCTTGCAAGTAACGAGTTCAAGGGGATTGACAACCATCTTGCCCGCATTGGGTGCAAGTATTTGCTCTTTTGTGTGTAGGTATTGTTCACTAGAATTTGCGTGGTTCCCCTTTCGGTTTGATAAACCTTGGTTCTCACTTAAGGAAATACTTATAAATTACTATATTGTTTCACCCTTCCTCTTCGGGAAAAATCCTAATCCAGCTCACAAGTAGCAGCTCCTCCACCGTCGTCGCTCGCCTCGCCATGTCACAACAAGCGTGCGCTATGGGTTGCGAGAATGAGCTGAGCCGAGCCTTATTTTGCTGGTCAAGAATGTTTAATTAACGAGTTGTTGAAGTAGTGCCACTGTCCAAGATGTTGGACTGTGGGTTGTTCGCGGACTCGGTCGTGGGCCTAAGCCCAGGACCATCTATGTGACGGCCTATCTATGGAGGCGTGGGCTAGTGGAGTGAACCCTAACTAGTTCACTCACTCCCTCCTGCACAATCCTAGCCGTCATCTAATGGTCCTCTCTCTTTGTGTTGCTTCCAGCGATCCCTTCCTGATGTGGACATCAATAACATTGTTACACCCACTGCCCCTGCTATTATGCATACTGGACCAATTACTAGAGCTTGCGCACGCCAATTGAAGTACCAGGTACCTTTTATTTCTTGGTAACGATTCTAATGTTCATGGGAATATGATGCTGCCTAAATTGGATACATTTGTGTTGATTACTAATGAAGGGCCTAGCATGGACAAGAGGGATGAACACTGGAGTAGGATCAAGCATGGAGATGAAGGCGCACGCGAAGGGATCCAGAATGGTGTTTCTAGTGCGTATTTGAGCACCTTGAAGCCTCCGTGATGACCTACAAGGACATGGACGAAATATACAAGATGTCCCTTCATAAATTTCCTCCATAGGTTATTTTAGGTGTTGTCACTGGTACGCGTCGATGCTATACAAACAGTTTTTAACCCCTTTCCGCGATGGCATTTCGAACTGTCACCAAGTGAGTGTGGGCGATAGGGGGGTCCTTCCCACACGACCCAGAAACCGTCGGGGGTAGGCCCAGGCTAGTTCAAAAAGAGCTCGTGTGCGACCGGGCGAGGCATCGAAACCCAATCATTTTCGTTCGTATGTACATCCCACACGGTGAATCCTAGAAAAACATTTCCGTTCGTATGTATAACACACACAGTCAATCCAAGAAATACATTTCCGTTCTTATGTACATCCCACATAGTCAATCCAGGGAAAATGTTTCCGTTCTTATGTAAATCACACACAGTCAATCCAAGGTTACGTTTCCGTTATTATGTACATCCCACATAGTTAATCCAGGGACAACGTTTTCGTTCGTATGTACATCCCACATAGTTTTATGTGTAGGATCGTGTGTGAAAGGTGTAACTATCACACACGCTCTACCTTGGTTAACTGTTTACTTTTATCAACTACATCACACATGATTTGATGAAGAAAACTGTGTGGCATTGGGCTATCCATCACAAGTGCATTTACTGCTAGAACCGTTTGCAAAGTTCCATGACACATTTAGCAGGTTTATTAGTTTACAATTAATAATTCCAGTATTACGCAAATTCGCATTTCATATCGAACAGCTATGTGTCAATTTTGTATCAGGCACATAAATATATTATAACATCACAGTACGATAGCTACATGAGAACAACACAGTACAACATATAGCTAGTTCAACTTCATAAGAACAATATTAGAACAATATATTCATTCCATTATTGAGATCATCCAGGCTCATCTTATCCACCTCTGCTTTCAGTTCAGTAAGAACCTCTTTTGCACAGGCCAACTGGGAAACTGCCTCCTCCTTCGCCAACATCATCTTAGCAAAGTCTGATTCAAAAAATTTGAGCTCATTCTCCACCTTCCTCTTTTTATCCCGCATCTTCTAATATTCTTCCGCGTTGACAACACTTTCTCTAAGCCTACCTCTGTTCTCTTCCTCATACATGCTCCAGAGCTTTGCTAGGCACATCTTAAAAGACTGTGGCCACTCTTGATCAACCCACTCCAAGTAAGAACACTTCCGTTCATCCTATAATATATAAAACTAGATCAGTAACAATTGTAGGGGAAATGGGTTTATAGCAACATAGAAAATCACCAATGCTTATTTTGAAAAACTGAAGAAACGTGTTAATTATGACATATCTTCTCAAAAAGATCAATGTGCAAATGAATTAATTGCTACTGAGACAACAACCAAATTCTGAAACCTCAGAAGCTATAAATAACTACAACAACGCTAAAAGTTCTTACTCATGTACAATAGATAAGAAATTGAACATTTTATGAGGACGGTAAATATAACTTGCAACAACATAGCGACAGTGTTTGGATGACAGCAAATTGATACTAACAGGTGTGTACATGCACAAATTTAGTAACATAGAACTAATAGCACTAAGGTCGTCCACTATGTATGCCAAAACTGGTGAAATGACAACTGTCGCTACATCTCGCGCCGGTGCCCTGCACTAGCGAGCCGATGCAGCGGAAAAAAATTAGGGACCCGGACTCCGGAGCACCTAGTTGCTCTGATGCCCAGTTCCTTCGTGCCATAAAGATTTAGTATTTTACTGCTTGGCTGCTCGGATGTGTGGGCCAAAGTTGGCTGCACAAACTGCTGAAGTAGTGCCAAATAATTTTCTAATGGCACCGCTAATGAGATGGCAACAATTTTAGATACTAGGTAGAAACGGTGACACTGTGTGAGGATACGTTTGGTTGAAGGTGTGGTGTGAATGGTTTGGGATCATGATAGTGTCTGAATCACATCTAACAAATGATTTGTAACAACGAAAGAGGGTCTAACCTTCTCTACACATGCCAGAAACTTCATCCCACTATCCACAAATTCAAACGCAACTAGCTTCACGCATGGAGATTGATGGTGATAATCAGCAGATAGATCTTGAGCCGCCCCGCTCGATTCGTTGCCACTAATGGTCCTAGGGAGCTACAAGAAGAAGAAATGACTCAAATTGACCATCGGGTAAAAATCCTTCATTCCAAGTCATATCGCAAGAGAGTGAAGAGAGGCATACCCGGGTGGTGAAGGAGTCGTCGCCGGAGGAAGAACAACTGGAGAGGTCTTTGAAGAAGACCATGGCGACCCCGATGGTAGGATGCGAGACGGCGAGAGTGAGGAAGCAAGCGAGGAAGCGGCTATAGCTTAGGAAGGAAGGAAGGAAGGAAGGAGGAAATAGGGGAAATGTGACTTGTTGTCGGGGAGAAAGGGGGTGGGCAAGGGGGGCAGGGGTAGATATTTTGGCGGTAGGACAAAATTTTGGAAATGTGGAGGGAAACTTAGCGTGCGGTGCCGCCGGACCTTTCACTTTGAATGATTGTGTGCATCGCAAACGGTTCTTCTGCTTTACGTGCATGCGATGAGTTTGATAATTCAAATTTTGGTGGAAATTTCCTCAAGTACGTGATTGCATAATTTAACATCACTTGCTAATTTGGACACACAAAAGAGCGTACAGTAGAAAGACCACAATTACTGAATCAAGCAATTTTAGTAATTAAACAGAGCAAGTTGACCTACACATTGCTCTAGCAAAAGACCAGCATTAAAAACAATGCCTAGGTATGCATAATTTTAACAAATCCGCCGCCACGCCGACCTATGCATCGCCGGTGTGAGATGAGACGTTGATGACTTGTCCTGACGACATGCCGTCGTTGGTGGACTCCGCGTCCCCCCTGCTGAAGTCAACCGCATCCTCGTCCTTGTCCTCGGCGCCGCTCTCAAGGTTGTATTACTCGTAGTAGTAGCTGCGCCAGATCTCGCGTTGGTACTCCACCGCCGATTCCTTGACGGATAGACTCTTCTCTACTTCGACCTCGGCCATGCGCAAATCCTCCTCCCTGCACTCCTCAATCTCCGACGCCTCCTGTATCTCCAGCTCCCGCTCGGCGACCTCGCGAGGAAGTAGGTGCCCCATGGCCACCGCCGCCTTTTTGGACGTGGGTTGAATGCTGGATTCCGAGGTGGTCTGGAATATCTTGGCGTGTGCATCCTCGATCTTGGTGTGGATGGCCTCGACCCAGGCCAGGGAGACATCGTCAGCACGGACGGTAGCTCGAGCGCTCTCGGCATTTGCCGCCGCCGTCGCAGCAGTAGCTGCAGCCATCTCGGTCGCTGCAGCTACCCTGTCGGTTGCCGCAGACACCCCCTCGGCGGAAGCGACAGTGCTCAACGCTGATGCAGCGGCACTCTCGGCGCAGGTGATGACCCACAAGTACAGGGGATCAATTGTAGCTCTTTTCGATAAGTAACAGTGTCGAACCCAACGAGGAGCAGAAGGAAATGACAAGTGTTTCTCGGTAAGGTAATGTCTGCAAGTGCTGAAATTGTAAGTAGCAGAGTAGTTTGATAGCAAGATAATTTTGTAATGAGCAAGTAACGATAATAGTAGCAAGTATGTAGCAAGATATCCCAATCCTTTTGAGGCAAAGGACAGGCCAAAATGGTCTCTTATAATAAGCAAAGCGTTCTTGAGGGTACACGGGAATTTCATCTAGTCACTTTCATCATGTTGGTTCAATTCATGTTCGCTACATTGGTAATTTGATATGTGGGTGGATCGGTGCTTAGGTGTTGTTCTTACTTGAACAAACCTCCTACTTATGATTAACCCTCCCGCAAGCATCCGCAACTACGAGAAAAGTATTAAGAATAAATTTTAACAATAGCATTAAACTTTTGGATCCAATCGGCCCCTTACAGAATAGTGCATAAACTGGGGTTTAAGCTTCTGTCACTCTCGCAACCCACCATCTACTTACTACTCCACAATGCATTCCCTTAGGACCAAAAATGGTGAAGTGTCATGTAGTCGACGTTCACATGACACCACTAAGGGAATCACAACATACATACTATCAAAATATCGAACACATATCAAATTCACATGATTACTTCTAACATGATTTATCCCCTGATCTCAAGAACAAAGGTAACTACTCACAAGTGATGAACATGCTCAAGATCAGAGGGGTAATATATATCATAATGGATCTGAACATATAATCTTCCACCAAATAAACCATATAGTAATCAACTACAAGATGTAATCAACACTACTAGTCATCCACAAGCACCAATCTATAGTTCCGGTAACAAGATTGAACACAAGAGATGAACTAGGGTTTGAGATGAGATGGTGATGTTAAATATGTTGATGAAGATATCACTCCCCTAGATGGGAGAGTTGTTAGTGATGATGATGACGACGATTTCCCCCTTCGGGAGGGAAGTTCCCCCGGCGGAATCGCTTCGGCGGAGGGCAAAAGTGCTCGTGCCCAAGTTCCCCCTCGAGACGGTGGTGCTCCATCCCAAAAGTTTCTCCTTATTTTTTCTTGTTCAGGGAGGCTTATATACCAGAAGATGGGCATCGAAAGCGGGCATGGGTGAGCACAACAAACCAGGGCGTGCCTGGGGGCTCTGGCGCGCCCAGATGGGTTGTGCCCACCTGGTGAGCCCCCTTTGGTGGTTATCAGCTCCAGTATTTCTTATATATTCCATAAAAAATCCCCGTGAAGTTTCAGCTTGTTTGGAGTTGTGCGGAGTAGGTGGCCTGAGGTAGCTTTTTCAGGTCCAGATATCCAGCTGCCGGAATTCTCCCTCTTGGTGTATACCTTGCAAATTATAAGAGAAAAGGCATTAGAATTAGTCCAAAAAGCATTATTATGCATAATAACAACATAAATAACAACAAGAAAACATGATGCAAAATGGACGTATCAACTCCCCCAAGCTTAGACCTCGCTTGTCCTCAAGCGAAAACTAAAAATAAAAAACATGTCTGCATGCTTTGAGAGAGAGGTGTCGATAAAACAAAATACGGACATAGAAGCATCATGTTGATTATTATAACAACAACAAATTTAAACATAAGACTTTTATCATAAGGCTTGTATCATAGACTTCTTATGAACAAGTAACAATTCATCACATAGTTGAAATATACAGCATAAACTCTATTAGAAACCAACAAACTATGTTTTCAGTCAACTTTGCGACTACAATTCATCATCTTTTCAGAAAGGGTCACATATCGGAGTTTTTAGGCAAGTCCACGTACTCAACCATCATATAGTGTTCTATAATTGCAAACACTCACCGCATACACATGAGCAAAACGTTTCAACCGGACACATAGAAAGATAGGGGCTTATGGTTTTTCCTCCCAACATACTCACCTCAAGGGTGATGTCAACAATAATAACTCATGTCACCCATATTCAATTGGACATATGTGCCTAGATCTTTCCTCACCAGATGATGCTTGCCAAAGGATAAAAATAAAAGGGGAATAGAGAGAAAACTTTGACTCTTTGCATAAAAGTAAAAGATAGGCCCTTCGCAGAGGGAAGCACAGGTTGCCATGCGCTTATTTGTTTGTATGCTCAATCCCTTAGTGCAAAAGAACGTCACGTTGCATTTCCCCTTGTGATAGCAACATTTATTATGTAGTATGTCGCTTTTATTCTTCACCATAAGTTCATGCAATGCTCAATTTTCTCTTACACTAAATGATCTCACACTTTTAGAAGCCATTTTTATCGCCTTATTGCATCGATGACAACTTACTTGAAGGATCTTACTCAATCCATAGGTATGTATGGTGGACTCTCGAAAAAGGTTTGGGTTTAAGGGTTTTTGGATGCACAAGTAGTATATCTACTTAGTGCGGAATTTTTCGTTAGAAAAGATATTGGGCAAGCACCACATGTTAAAGGATCTATGACAATATGACTTCTATGCGAATGTGAACAAACATAAATCATTAAGTTGTCTTCCTTGTCCAACGTCAACAATTTTGGCATATAATATTTTGATGGGGGCTCACAATCACAAAAGATTTCTAGGATAGTATATTTATATGTGAATCTTCTCTTCCCTTATAAATTGTTTCATGAGTTGCATCATTGACCAATGCTATGTTTGTCAACCTCTAATAAAAAAATTCTACTTATACTTTTCCTTATGTGGTGCCATCACCTACCATAAGATTAGCATATGATCTTCTTAATTTATTTCCTTCCTTTTATTCATTAAAATTATAACGTTTCTTATTATTGCAACAGGAAGATAAAGAAAGAAAAACTCAAAACTAAACATTACTATATCTCTCTGCTACCTCTTGAGCATGCATTGGATTTCCCTTGAAGAGGAAAGGGTGATGCAACAAAGTAGCGTAAGTATTTCCCTCAGTTTTTGAGAACCAAGGTATCAATCCAGTAGGAGACTACATGCAAATCCCTAGTACCTTCACAAACAATTAAGAACCTTGCAACCAACGCGATAAAGCGGTTGTCAATCCCTTCACGGCCACTCGCAAAAATGTGATCTGGTAGAGATAATAAGATAAATATTTTTGGTATTTTTGTTGTACAGATTGAAAAGTAAAGATTGCAAAATAAACTATGGTATAAATAGCTAGTTGACGGGAGATTGATATGATGGAAAATAGACCTGGGGGGGCATAGGTTTCACTAGTGGCTTCTCTCAAGATAGCATATTCTAAGGTGGGTGAACAAATTACTGCCGAGCAATTGATAGAAAAGCGCATAGATATGAGAATATCTAGGCATGATCATGTATATAGGCATCACGTCCGTGACAAGTAGAACAAAACGATTCTGCATCTACTACCATTACTCCACACATCGACCGCTCTCCAGCATGCATCTAGAGTATTAAGTTCATAGGAACAGAGTAACGCATTAAGCAAGATGATATGATGTAGAGGGATAAACTCAAGCAATATGATATAAACCCCATCTTTTTATTCTCGATGGCAACAATACAATACGTGCCTTGCTGCCCCTGCTGTCACTTGGAAAGGACACCGCAAGATTGAACCCAAAGCTAAGCACTTCTCCCATTGCAAGAAAGATCAATCTAGTAGGATAAACCAAACTGATAATTCGAAGAGACTTGCAAAGATATTAAATCATGCATATAAGAATTCAGAGAAGAACCAAATATTGTTCATAGATAATCTTGATCATAAACCCACAATTCATCGGATCTCGACAAAGACACCGCAAAAAGTATTACGTCGAATAGATCTCCAAGAAGATCGATGAGAACTTTGTATTGAGATCCAAAGAGAGAGAAGAAGCCCTCTAGCTGATAACTATGGACCCGAAGGTCTGTCGTAAACTACTCACACATCATCGGAGAGGCTATGGTGTTGATTTAGAAGCCCTCCATGATCGATTCCCCCTCCGGTGGAGCGCCGGAAAAGGCCCCAAGATGGTATCCCACGGGTATAGAAGGTTGCGGTGGTGGAAATAGGGTTTTGTAGTGCTCCTGGATGTTTTCAGGGTATGTGAGTATATATAGGCTGAAGAAGTACGTCGGTGGAGCTATGAGGGGCCCACGAGGGTGGGGGGCGCGCCTACCCCCTGGACACGCCCTCCTGCCTCGTGGCATTCCAGACTTGTACTCCAAGCCTCCTGGATTGCGTTTCTTCCAAAAACGATCCTCGCGAAGGTTTCATTCCATTTGGATTCTATTTGATATTCCTTTCTGCAAAATACTGAAATAGGAAAGAAAACAGCAATTTGCACTGGGCCTTTGGTTAGTAGGTTAGTCCCAAAAATAATATAAAACTGCATATTAAAGCCCATTAAACATCCAAAACAGATAATATAATAGCATGGAACAATAAAAAATTATAGATACGTTGTAGACGTATCAAGCATCCCCAAGCTTAATTCATGCTTGTCCTCGAGTAGGTGAATGATAAGAACAATTTTTTTGATGTGGAATGCTACCTAACATAATTTTCAATGTAATTCTCTTTATTGTGGCATGAATGTTCAGATCCGAAATATTCAAGACAAAATTTTAATATTGACATAAGAATAATAATGCTTCAAGCATACTAACAAAGCAATTATGTCTTCTCAAAATAATATGGCCAAACAAAGTTCGTCCCTACAAAATCATATAGTTTGGCTATGCTCCACCTTCGTCACACAAAATACCCAAATCATGCACAACCCTGGTTTCAGCCAAGCAATTGTTTCATACTTTATTTTTTTCAAACTTTTTCAACTTTCACGCAATACCTGAACGTGAGCCATGGATATAGCACTATAGGTGGAATAGACAAAAAGGAGGAAGATGATCTCACAGCAACTAAGTGTATCAATGGGCTATTGAGATGCCCATCAATAGATATCAATGTGAGTGAGTAGGGATTGCCATGCAACGTATGCACTAGAGCTATAAATGTATGAAAGCTCAACAAAAGAAACTAAGTGGGTGTGCATCCAACTTGCTTGCTCATGAAGACCTAGGGGATTTGAGGAAGCCCATCATTGGAATATACAAGCCAAGTTCTATAATGAAAATTCCCACCAGTATATGAAAGTGACAAAACAAAAGACTCTCTATCATAAAGATCATGGTGCTACTTTGAAGCACAAGTGTGGAAAAAAGATAGCAGCATTGTCCCCTTTTTTCTTTTTTTGGGCCTTCCTTGTTTTATTTGGCCTTTCTCCCCTTTTTTATTGGCCTTTCTTTTTTTGGCCTTCCTTTTTTTGGGACAATGCTCTAATATTGATGATCATCACACTTCTATTTATTTACAACTCAAAGATTACAAATCGATACAAGAACAAAATGTGACTCTATATGGATGCCTCCGGCGGTGTACCGGGATGGGCAATGAATCTAGAGTGACATTTATGAAAAATTATGCATGGTGGCCTTGCCACAAATATGATGTCAACTACATGATCATGCAAGGCAATATGACAATGATGAAACATGTCATAATAAACGAATCGGTGGAAAGTTGCATGGAAATATATCTCGGAATGGCATGGAAATGCCATAATAGTTGGGTATGGTGGCCGTTTTGAGGAAGATATATAGTGGGTGTATGGTATCGGTGAAAGTTGCGCGATACTAGAGAGGCTAGTGATGGTGGAAGGGTGAGAGTGTGTGTAATCCATGGACTCATCATTAGTCATAAAGAACTCACATACTTATTGAAAAAGTCTACAAGTCATCAAAACAAAGTACTACATGCACGCTCCTAGGGTAAGGGTTGGTAGGAGTTAACCATCGCGCGATCCCGACCTCCACACAAAGGATGACAATCAAAGAAATACCCCATGCTTCAAATTTATCACACAACGGTTACCATACGTGCATGCTACGGGACTTGCAAACCTCAAGACAAGTATTTCTCAAATTCAAAACTACTCTACTAGAATGACTCTAATATCACCATCCTCATATCTTAAAACGATCATCAAGTATCAAACTACTCATAGTATTCAATGCACTTTATATGAAAGTTTTTATTATACCCATCTTGGATGACTATCATATTAGGACTAATTTTATAGCCAAAGGAAATTACCATGCTGTTATAAAGTACTCTCAAAATAATATGAGTGAAGCATGAGGGGATCAATAATTTCTGTAAAATAAAACCACCACCGTGCTCTAAAAAGATATAAGTGGAGCACTAGAGCAAAATTATCTAGCTCAAAAGATATAAGTGAAGCCCATAGAGTATTCTAATAATTTCGGATTCATGTGTGTCCCTACCAAAAGGTGTGTACAGCAAGGATGACTGTGGTAAACTAAAAAGCAAAGACTCAAATCATACAAGACGCTCCAAGCAAAACACATATCTTGTGGTGAATAAAAATATAGTCTCAAGTAAAGTTACCGATAGACGAAGACGAAAGAGGGGATGCCTTCCCGGGGCATCCCCATGTTTAGGATTTTGGTTTTCCTTGAATTTTTCCTTGGGGTGCCTTGGGCATCCCTGAGCTTAGGCTCTTGCCACTTTTTATTCCGTAGTCCATCAAATCCTTACCCAAAAACTTGAAAACTTCACAACTTAAAACTTAACAGAAAATCTTGTGAGCTCCGTTAGTATAACAAAACAAACCACCACTTTAAGGAAATGTATTTAACTCATTATTTATTTATATTTGTATTAAACCTACTATATTCCAACTCTTCTATGGTTCATACCCCTGATACTAGCCATAGATTCATCAAAATAAGCAAACAACACATGAAAAACAGAATGTGTCAAAAACAGAACAGTCTGTAGCAATATGTAACTTTCGAATACTTCTGTAACTCTAAAAATTCTGAAATAAATTGGTGCACGTGAGTAATTTGTCTATTAATAATCTACACAAATAATCAACTTAAAATAACTCTTCAGTAAAAAAATGGAAGCTAATCTCGTGAGCACAAAGGTTTCTGTTTTTTACAACAAGATTGCAAAGACTTCACCCAAGTCTTTCCAAAGGTTCTACTTGGCACAAATACTAATTAAAATACAAAACCATATCTAACCAGAAGCTAGATGAATTATTTATTACTAAACATAAGTAAAATCAAGGAAAATAAAATTGGGTTGCCTCCCAACGAGCGCTATCGTTTAACGCCCCTAGCTAGGCATAAAAACAAGAATACATCCAGGTAGTATCATCTTTGGTATGCAATCCATAAGTGGCTCTCATAATAGATTCATAAGGTAATTTGAGTTTATTTCTGGGAAAGTGTTCCATGCCTTTCCTTAAAGGAATTTGGAATCTAATATTTCCTTCTTTCATATCAATAATTGCACCAATAGTTGTAAGGAAAGGTCTACCAAGAATAATAGACATGTAGGATTGCAATCTATATCAAGAACAATGAAATCTACGGGCGCATAATTCCTATTTGCAACAATAAGAACATCATTAATCCTTCCCATAGGTTTCTTAATGGTAGAATCTGCAAGATGCAAATTTAAAGAACAATCATCAAGTTCATGGAAACCTAACACATCACATAAAGTTTTTGGAATCATGGAAACACTAGCACCCAAATCACACAAAGCATAGCATTCATGATCTTTAATCGTAATTTTAATAGTAGGTTCCCACTCATCATAAAGTTTTCTAGGGATAGAAACTTCTAATTCAAGTTTTTCTTCATAAGATTGCATTAAAGCATCAACGATGTGTTTAGTAAGAGCTTTATTTTGACTATAAGCATGAGGAGAATTTAACACGGATTGCAACAAGGAAATACAATCTATCAAAGAGAAATTATCATAATTAAATTCCTTGAAATCCAAAATAGTGGGTTCATTGCTATGTAAAGTTTTGACCCTCCAATTCCACTTTTACCAATTTTTGCATCAAGATCTAAAAACTCTGAATCATTGGGACGCTTTTTAACTAAAGTTGACTCATCTAATGTCCCATATTTATCAAGATTCATATTGGAAAAAAAGATTTAATAGGAGACACATCAATCACTTTTAGATCTTCATCTTTACTATCATGAAAACTAGAAGAACGCGATTTCACAAAGCAATCTCTTTTAGCACGCATCCTAGCGGTTCTTTCTTTGCACTCATAAATGGAAATTCTCATGGCTTTGAGAGACTCATTGATATCATGCTTAGGTGGAATAGATCTAAGTTTCAAAGAATCAACATCAAGAGAAATTATATCCATGTTCCTAGCCAACTCATCAATTTTAAGCAATTTTTCTTCAAGCAAAGCATTGAAATTCTTTTGCGAATTTATAAATTCTTTAACACTAGTCTCAAAATCAGAGGGCATCTTATTAAAATTTCCATAAGAGTTGTTGTAGGAATTACCATAATTATTAGAGGAATTACTAGGGAACATCCTAGAATTAAAGTTTCCTCTATACGTGTTGTTACCAAATTTGTTCCTACCAACAAAATTCACATCCATAGATTCATTATGATTGTCAATCAAAGTGGACAAAGGCATATAATTAGGATCAGAAGAAACACTCTTATTAGCAAACAATTTCATAAGTTCATCCATCTTTCCACTCAAAACATTAATCTCTTCAATCGCATGAACCTTTTTACTAGTAGATCTCTCAGTGTGCCATTGAGAATAATTAACCATTATATTATCTATGAGTTTAGTAGCTTCTCCTAAAGTGATTTCCATGAAAGTGCTTCCCGCAGCCGAATCTAAAAGATTTCTAGAAGCAAAATTCAATCCAGCATAAAAAAATTGTATAATCATCCATAAATTCAAACCATGTGTAGGGCAATTACGTATCATTAATTTCATCCTCTCCCAAGCTTGTGCAACTTGCTCATGATCAAGTTTCTTAAAATTCATAACATCGTTTCTAAGATAGAAGATCTTAGCGGGAGGAAAATACTTAGAGATAAAAGCATCTTTGCACTTATTCCATGAATCAATACTATTAGGCCTTTGGAACTACCCGACCTGGGCTTTTTTACTTGACTGAAAACCAAAATTCGTTGCACGTAGATCTGCGGCAAGTCCTTTTACAGCGGCGTTTTCGAAGTCCCTAGTTTTGTCCTCTGCTGTAGTATTCCGGTTAGTAGACGGCTTCCTTCATCGGAAATCTAGCCAGTGCTTTCCATTAGGTGGCTCTTGCTTCGTGGTCTTGAGCAAGGAACTACTCAGATTCGCACCCTGATGTTTATTGGAAGGAAAAGCCAGAAAGCAAAGAGGTTTGGTTTACGTATGGTGGAAGGTACAGACCACACTCCCTTGATAAATTGGGAACTACGGCTTGTGACGGATTACCATGAGAGTTTAAAGACGACTCAAATTTTTTTGAAGGATTTTGCCTTCGAAGTTTGTCAGGCAAAATTAGAGATTCTGATGGAATCTCCTCTTTGAAGTCCTCTAATAGTGAGGAATATAGGTCATATACTCCAATATAGAAGGAACAGGTCAGGTAAACAGATGTGCCGAACTCTCACCTTTATTGACAAAACCCCTAACACCTATATACCCCATTATCATATTTCTTATCAAGAGCCTAACTACAGTTTTGACTGCGAGTCGCTTTAGTTATCTCAAATCTTTGGCAGGAAGGGGCCAAGCCAAATAGTGCTCTTTAGAAGCGTAATCCGTGCTTGAAACTCCTTCGCCTGCGGCTTCCATTCAAAGCTTATCACACTTCTCCTTCCGACCTTCCAGCACCGGGCAGGTGTCAGACTCTATACATCGTGTTACCACTTAGCAGGCACTCTTCAACGATTGAGGAGATTCCCGAGGCAGTCTTAGTGCTATCGTCAGGGTCACCAGCCTACTGTACCCCTTATTCTGGCACTCCCCAGGAATTTCAATTGCGCTTATATCCATCACTGTAGGACTTGGGTTTAAGCTTTCCCCAGCCCCTTTTCATCAATGGACTCCTGACGTCTACGAAGGAGACGCCTAATACACTATTTCAGTATAATGTTGTTTGCTGGTGCATATCTCTTGATTAGGCAAAGAAGAGAACCAAGTTTTAGCATGATCTAAGCAAAAACTAAAATAACTTCAATTTAAAAATATCATTATCCACGTCTCTTTTCTTTTTCATATCGCACAAATCAACAAAGTTGTTTAGATGGGTAGCGGCATCTTCACTAGGAAGGCCAGAAAATTGATCTTTCATGACAAGATTCAACAGAGCAGCATTAATTTCACAAGATTCAGCATCGGTAATAGGAGCAATCGGAGTGCTAATAAAATCATTGTTGTTGGTATTGGAAAAGTCACACAATTTAGGATTGTCTTGAGCCATTGTGACAAACAATCAATCCAACACACAAGCAAATAAGAAGCAAGTTAAAAGAGACGAACGGAAAAATGGCGAATAAAACGGCAAAGGTGAAGTGGGGGAGAGGAAAACGAGAGGCAAATGGCAAATAATGTAATACGAGGGATAAGAGTTTGTGATGGGTACTTGGTAAGTCTTGACTTGTGCGTAGATCTCCCCCGCAACGGCGCCAGAAATCCTTCTTGCTACCTCTTGAGCATGCGTTGGTTTTCCCTTGAAGAGGAAAGGGTGATGCAGCAAAGTAGCGTAAGTATTTCCCTTCGTTTTTGAGAACCAAGGTATCAATCCAGTAGGGGACTACACGCAAATCCCTAGTACCCGCACAAACAATTAGGAACCTTGCAACCAACGCGATAAAGGGGTTGTCAATCCCTTCACAGACACTTGCAAAAATGAAATCTGATAGAGATAATAAGATAAATATTTTTGGTATTTTTGTTGTGTAGATTGAAAAGTAAAGATAGCAAAATAAACTACGGTAAAAGTAGATAGTTGATGGGAGATTGATATAATGGAAAATAGACCCAGGGGCCATAGGTTTCACCAGTGGCTTCTCTCAAGATAGCATATTCTATGGTGGGTGAACAAATTACTACCGAGCAATTGATAGAAAATCGCATAGTTATGAGAATATCTAGGCATGATCATGTATATAGGCATCACGTCCGTGACAAGTAGACCGAAACAATTCTGCATATACTACTATTACTCCACACATCGACCACTATCCAGTATGCATCTAGAGTATTAAGTTCATAAGAACAGAGTAACGCATTAAGAAAGATGACATGATGTAGAGGGATAAACTCAAGCAATATGATATAAACCTCATCATTTTATCCTCGATGGCAACAATACAATGCGTGCCTTGCTGCCCCTGGTGTCACTGGGAAAGGACACTGCAAGATTGAACCCAAAGCTAAGCACTTCTCCCATTGCATGAAAGATCAATCTAGTAGGCCAAACCAAACTGATAATTCGAAGAGACTAGCAAAGATATTAAATCATGCATAAAAGAATTCAGAGAAGAACCAAATATTGTTCATAGAAAATCTTGATCATAAACCCACAATTCATCGGATCTCGAAAAACACACTGCAAAAAGTATTACATCGAATAGATCTCCAAGAAGATCGAGGAGAACTTTGTATTGAGATCCAAAGAGAGAGAAGAAGCCATCTAGCTAATAACTATGGACCCGAAGGTCTGTTGTAAACTACTCACACATCATCGGAGAGGCTATGGTGTTGATGTACAAGCCTTCCATGATTGATTCCCCCTCCAGTGGAGCGCCGGAAAAGGCCCCAAGATGGGATCTCACGGGTACAGAAGGTTGTGGCGGTGGAAATAGGGTTTCGTGGTGCTCCTGGATGTTTTCAGGGTATATGAGTAAATATAGGCTGAAGAAGTACGTTGGTGGAGCTACGAGGGGCCCATGAGGTGGGGGTGCGCTAACCCCCCTGGGCGCGCCCTCCTACCTCGTGGCCGCCTCGTGGCATTCCAAACTTGTACTCCAAGTCTCCTGGATTGTGTTTGTTGCAAAAACGATCATGCGAAGGTTTCATCCCTTTAGGATTCCGTTTGATATTCCTTTTCTGTGAAACATTGAAATAGGCAAAAAAAATAGCAATTTGCACTGCGCCTTTGGTTAGTAGATTAGTCCCAAAAATAATATAAAAGTGCATATTAAAGCCCATTAAACATCTAAAACATATAATATAGCATGGACAATCAAAAATTATAGATATGTTGGAGATGTATCTCTCTCACACACGATTACAAAGATAGATCACTAAGCAAACTCGAGAAGAAAGGATCGAACTAACTTTCATTTATTCTAAAGCAAAATATCGAACTAAGATAAGTGACAAAAGGATTGTAGGGATGATATGATATAGGGGCACCTCCCCCTTGGCGAAAGCCAAAGGGAGTGCCCATACCCGATACTCAAATTTCTTTTGGTGGTGAAGAAGATGGTGGTGGTGGTGATGTAGAGGGTTGATGACTGCTAGAACTACATCGGTATTAAGTTCATGGAGAAACGGAGTAATGCAATAAGAACGATGACATGATGTAGACAAGATCTATTTATGTAGAAATAGGCCCCCATTGTTTTACCCTTAGTAGCAACGATACTTATGTGTCGGTTCCCCTTCTGCCACTAGGATCAAGCACCGTAAGATCGAACCCACTACAAATCACCTCTTCCCATGGCAAGATAAAGAGATGAAGTTGGCCAAACAAAACCCATTATCGGAGAAGAAGTGCGAGGCTATAAGGAATTATGCATGTAAGAGATCAAAAGAAGACTTAAATAACTTTCATGGATATAAAAAGATAGATTTGATCATAAACTAAATGTTCATCGGATCTCAACAAACACACCGCAAAAGAGTTACATCATATCGATCTCCAAGAGACCATTGTATTGATAATCAAAATATAGAGATGAAGCCATCTAGCTATTGACTACGGACCCGTAGGTCTACAAGGAACTACTCACACATCATCGGAGAGGCACCAATGGAAGTGGTGAATCCCTCCGTGATGGTGTCTAGATTGGATCTGGTGGCTCTGGACTCTGCGGCGGCTGGATTGAAATTCCATTGACTCCTCTAGGGTTTTTGGAATATTGGGGTATTTATAGAGCAAAGAGGCAGTCTCGGGGGCACCTGAAGTGGGCACAACCCACCAGGGCGCGCCTGGCCCCCCAGGCACACCCTGGTGGGTTGTGCTCCCCTCAGAGCTCCCCACAGGTGTATCCCTGGCCCATTAGATGTCTTCTGGTCCCAAAAAAATCCACAAAAGGTTTCGTTGCGTTTGGACTCCGTTTGATATTGATTTCCTGCGATGTAAAAAACAGGCAGAAAACAACAACTGGCAGTTTGCACTATGTCAATAGGTTAGTACCAAAAATGATATAAAATGACTATACAATTATTGTAAAACATCCAAGAATGATAATATAACAGCATGGAACAATCAAAAATTATAGATACGTTGGAGACGTATCAGCATGCCCAATCTTAATTCCTGCTCGTCCTCGAGTAGGTAAATGATAAAAATGGGATTTTTGATTTGGAATGCTGCCTATCCTGTCATATCATATTCTTTTCTTTATAGCATGGATATTTGCTCTTTTATATGGTTCAAAGTAATAGTCTAGTTTTGACATGAGATTTAAATACTAAAACATATCAACAAGCAATCATGTGTTTCAAAATATCAATGCTAAAACAAGTTATCCCTAGCCCATCATGCTCACCATTGATCCATTCATGAAACACACTCGCATATTAGTTACACCCAATGCTTAAGTACGATCATAGTGTTTCCTATTTGATGCTTGTAAGAGAATATGGAGACTCAAATTCAAAACTAAAAATTGCAGAAGTCAAAGAAAGGCCCTTCGCAGAGGGAAGTAGGGATTTGTAGAGGTGCCAGAGCTCAAAGCTTAAATAGAGATAAAAAACGGGAGTTATACTTTTCCCACCAACGAAAACAACTTGAGGTTCCCAACACTTTCCATGCTAGATATATCATAGGCGGTTCCCAAACGTAAATTGAAGTTTATTCCTTTTCCACCAAACTTTCACAAGTCATGGCTAGCCGAATCCACGGTTGCCTTCCGTACCAACACTTTCCTAGGAATTCATTATTTGACAACATAAAGGAATTCATTATTGGGCATAATACATTTGCCTTACTCTCGTGCAATGACAAGTGAATAAATACTCATCCTGAGAATAATACATCTAGCATGGATAATATTGCCCACCCCTCACCGCCTCGCGAGCAGTACGGGCACACAAAAGGGAAATTTATTTTGAAAAATAGAGATGGCACTAGTACGTCACCAACGTATCTATAATTTTTTATTGTTCCATGCTATTATACTATCATTCCTAGATGTTTTATAATCATTTTATATCATTTTTGCTACTACCCTATTGACATAGTGCCAAGTGCCAATTATTGTTTTCTGCATGTTTTTTACATCGCAGGAAATCAATATCTAACGGAGCCCAAACACCGCGAAACTTTTCGGAGAATTTTTATGGGCCAGACGACACCTGATGGGCCAGAGCTGCACCTGGGGGGTGCCCCGAGGGGGGCGCAACCCACCAGGCACGCCAGGCCCTCCTGGCGCGCCGAGGAGGGTTGTGCCCACCTCGGTGGCCTCCCGCACAACCTCTTTGCTCTATAAATACCCCAATATTCCAGAAACCCTAGGGGAGTCGACAAAATATTCATCCAGCCAATGCAGAGTCCAGAACCACCGGATCCAATCTAGACACCATCTCGGATGGGGTTCACCACCTCCATTGGTGCCTCTCCGATGATGCATGAGTAGTTCTATGTAGACCTACGGGTCCGTAGTTAGTAGCTAGATGGCTTCCTCTCTCTCTCTCTCTCTCTCTCTCTCTCTCTCTCTCTTGATTATCAATACAATGGTCTCTTGGAGATCCATATGATGTAACTCTTTTGCGGTGTGTTTGTTGGGATCCGATGAACTTTGAGTTTATGACCAGATCTATCTTTTTATATGCATGAAAGTATTTGAGTTTCTTTGATCTCTTTTATGCATGATTGCTTATAGCCTCGTATTTTGTCTTCGATATTTGCGTTTTGTCTGGCCAACTTGATCTATTTACCTTGGAATGGGAAGAGGTGCTTTGTAGTGGGTTCGATCTTACGATGCTTGATCCCAGTGACAGAAAGGGAACCGACGCGTATGTATCGTTGCTACTAAGTGTCGGGGGAAACTGTCCACCACGAACACCTATGGGACCGGAACCCCTTTGTTCGTACGGCAAGGGAGCGGAGGGAACACAAAGAGCAGATCGTAGAGAGCACGCGGGCAGTTTACCCAGGTTCGGGCCGCGATGGACGCGTAAAACCTTACTCCTGCTTGATTGTATTGAGTGTTGGAGTTCAGGAGCTTGAAGAACTAGCTACACCGAGCGAATGAGCGATCTAGGTTCCGAACCCGTTCTACGTTGTGCATGGGCCTCCTTTTATAGCTCAAGGGGTCACCGACAGGTGTCAACGTAGGAGAAAGGGTAAAAAAGTAATAGTGGTGGTAGTTGTAACAGTGCGGGAATAGTGGAGCAACAGTGGGTGAACAGTGGTCACCACCTACTTTGACAGTGGGGGACAAGAGCATTTAATGCCCGTCGCCGTCGACCCCAAAAGCGCCCGCCCTTGCGTCTCCGTTTGCCACGGCGATGGCTTTATCACCGTGGAGTGCCACCGTGTCCCCCAGGCTGCACAGCCATCCGCCACGCGTCCCTGGAGTGGCCCCAGGGCGACGCGTGGTTCGATGAGCTGGAGCGCGGGCACACAGCGTAACTCTCCCCGGCAAGCACCTTGCCGGGGCCTTGACCTTGCCGGGCCCGGAAGCTTGTCGGGCTCTGAAGCTTGTCGCTTCCCGGGCCCTGCCGGGGCGCATGCTGCGTCGAGGCATGTTTTCTGAAGTGTAATCTTCTAGTCTCCCTGGCAAGCTCCACTTGCCAGGGTCTTGTGCAAGTGAGGTAATCTTGAGCCTGGGACGGCCTTCCCGGCAAGCTCCACTTGCCGGGGCCTCGATCTTCTGTCTTGTATACTTTGTTTTTGAATGGCTTTATATGGAGCAGAAAAGGTCTCCGGCGAGCACGTGGTAGGCCCTGCCGCGGGAAGCTGCTACTGCCCGTGCACAAGTTGGGGTACTGAGGTACCCCTACCTTAGTACACCGACAGGAGCCCCCGGGCATGGGCCACACACGGTGCCGAGCGTTGTTGGGCCAGGCCCAAAACAGTGCACGGGCACGCGTGGCCCACGGCACGCCGAATCCCCTTCCGCATCCGCCGCGTCCCTCCGTAACGGCACGCGTCGATTGCGGCGTCGTGGGAGGGAACGTGGCCACGTTCTTTAATGGGAAATGCGGAGCGTCCCCCACTTCCCCCTTAAAAGTAGAGGAAGCAGGGGCCGTTACCTTACTTCGTCTTCATTGCATCTTCTATCTCCAGAAATTCCCCTTTGCGCTCCGACTCCACACCTCCTCCGCCGTCTTCCGCATCTGCGGCGCCGCCGGACTCTTCGCTCTCCCCTCCTCGCCGCCTCCGCCATGGCCCCGAAGACCGAGAAGGCGAAGGCGGAGAAGACCAAGAAAGAGAAATCCGAGCAGGCGGCGAGGCTTGCCCTTCTGCAGAAGAGGAACGTCGTCTTCGCGCCAAGGCTCAGCGCGCGGGAGCTCTGGAACAAGTATTACTTGTTCTGGGCCAAGGAGACCAAGGCGCATCCTCGGACCAGAGCTTATCCCGCCGCCGCCAAGGACATGTACCCCGGCGGGTACTTCTTCTTCGCTGTTTTCTTCCACTGCGGCCTTTGCCCTCCCTTTTCTGAATTTTTCTGCGATATCATGAACACCTACAACCTCCACCTTCTAGACTTCACCCCCAACGCCATCCTCACGATGGCGGTTTTCGCACATCTGTGCGAAAACTATATAGGGATCTATCCGAATGTAGCGCTGTTTAGGCATTTCTTTACGCCTAGAGTAGAGGCCGGCGCTCCCCTCTCCGGAGGAATTTCTTGGGTCTTCCGCTTGAACAAGAAGGAGTCCTATCTGCGAGGGGAGCTCCGCGGCAAGTGGGAGGAGTGGCGCGCGGACTGGTGCTGGATAGTAGAGGATGAGCCGCAGCACTTCACCGCGCCGCGCACAACCGCCATAGTGCGCGGCAGGGACTGGAGTGAGCTGGACTCGGACGACATCAAGCTCAACGTCGCCCTTGTCAGAATTCTTCGTCTCCGGGCAGCCAAGTTGTCCATGGGAGAAGTAGGAGCAGACTTCCTCTGCCGCCGCATTGCCCCTCTACAGGATAGGAAGAGGCCAGCGTGGGAGTACGGCAACGCGGCGGACATAATGAGACTGCGCCCGGGACTGAACTTCAACTTCACGTCGCTGGAGCTGAAGGGGATGGTCCGAGAACTTTTTAAGCACGACCCGGCCCACCCAGAGTGGTTCAAAGCTCCCCGGGGAGTGGTGCCCCTATGCAACAGCACGGCCCGGGATCCCCTACGCGCAATGATGCCCGCATGTGACTCGCATGGCGTCGACCGCACATGGATACCGCCCAAGCCAGATGCCATCATGAGCTTCTTCGACAACCTGGTAGAGGTGCCGAAGAACAAGGAGGAGATCAAGGGGCTCACCCGGGACACCACTGAGCGGGAGATTGCTTATATAGCTTCTCGGGTAGAAGAGGCCGCCGCAGCCACAGAGGCAGGAGAGTTTGGGTTCACGGTTGAAGAGGCAGAGGCTGCGGATGCGTCCTGCCAAGCAGAGGAGGCGGAGATCCGCAGGCTGCTGAAGCTTCCTCCCGACGAGCTCGCCGGGGTCCCTTCTTTGAGGCACGCCGGGATCCCCGGAGTCGTGACCGAGGCCGCGGCGAGAGGCGAGGTTGCCGGAGGAAACAGAGGCGCCGGAGGGAGCACGGCCGCAGGGCAGGGCGCCGGGCCCAGCGAGCCGGCCGAGGAGGAGGAGGAGGACGCCGGGGCCGGCGAGGACTCTGATGGATCTCTGGGGCTCTACAACGACGACGTCTCTTGGTCATCGGAGACCTCCCCGCCTCGGGCAAGTCCCAGGTGATCTCCGCTGAAGCGTCTCCGCAAGGCGACGACGGCCACGAGGGCGCAGGCGCCCCGACAACAACCAACTCGCCGGGCGGCGCGAGCTACCCGGGGGAGCCAAGCTGCGACGGGGGCGCCCGGCGCACCAACCACGGCAGGGGCGACCCGCACACAGGCCACGGCGGAGGCGCCCCGCACGTCAGCGCCATGTGGAGGAGGGTCTTCTCAGAGCGGAGCGGCTGCTCCGCCCGCTCCCCGGGCCTCGGCGTCCACATGGGCCGGGTCTTCGCAGTCCCCAGCCCCGGGGACCGCCAAGCGCCCGAGGGAGTCTTCGCCTCCTGCTCCTCGCGCGGACGCGCCTCAGGTGGCGTTCGACTTTTCCGCCCTGAGCGACGACGACGACGACGAGGAACAGGAGTAAGGACTTGAAGTTTTGTATCTTCTTTACTTTGTCTTGATTCTTTCTTTGATGATTCTGATCTTGCTTCTTGCTTTGATTTCAGGACCCTGGCCCAGCGAGTGGCGAAAAAGGCCAAGGTTCCCGTGGTCGAGGTCGAGGATGACTCGCCCGTCGCGGCGACAGGAGATGCGCCGGCGACAAGCCTGCCGGACCCAAGCGCTGCTCCGAGGAGCAGCCCCCAGCGCAGCCCCCAGCGTAAGTATGGGCTTGATCTTACCACTCGTCGGGCGCGCTTGAGGATCTTGTTTATACTAACATCTTGTTGTTCTTGTCTTGTGCAGAGGTGGAGCCGCAGCCACAGGAGCACCCGGAGATCACTCCCGAGGAGCCGCTGGCCCCGCCGTCCCCGCCAAGGACGAACTCTCCGGTGAGGGAGAGCGCTCCGCCAAGGGCGGGTACTCCGCCAAGGGCGAGTACCCCGCCAAGGGCGAGCAGCCCGGCGAGGGTGGCCACCCTGCCAAGGGAGAGCTCCCCGGCGAGGGAGCTTGCCGTCGACGAAGTCCGCCAAGGTAGGTCTTGTAACTCCGTCTTCTCGGATTTGTCTTTTTTTGGATATTTGCTTGAACTTCTTCTTTTTCTTCTTCTTCTAGATCCTCCTCCCCCAGAGCAGATGGAGACGGAGATCGTCGTCGAGGAGGAGGGCGCGCAGGGCGACGGCGGCAACGCCCCTGTCGTTGAAGACATGGCGGGAGCCGCCGAGCCCGCCGCGAAGGAGACTGCCCCGACCGCAGACGCAGCGGCCGGGGTGGGGGACGGCGACCGCACTGCCGGTCCGGAGGCGGCAGGAGCATCGAGTGCTGCACCGGCCGCCGACCCCTCCGCCGGAAAGGAGCAGTCGGGCTTCTACCTCGAGGCTCCCAACGGCGTCTTCATCCAAGTGCCGTGGGGATCCTCGTCGCGAGCCCCCGCGGAGGGAGAGGCCTTTGATGGAGAGGTCCTCGCCTCCGCGGGTCTGAAGATTGTCGAGGCGCCTGGCGGGAGTGACGAGCCCGAGGAGGAGAAGTTGCTCCACCGGCTCCTGGCCCTTTACCGGGCCAGGCAGGCGAAGCTTGAATCTCGAGAAGCCCTCACCGCCAAGTCCGCAGCTGACATGGAAAAACGCGCGGCGGAGCTCCGCGCCGCCAACCAAGCGGCCCTCCGCGACGTGGCGGAGGAGCGCGAGAGGCTCGCCGGAGAGTACCAGGAGTGGCTTCTGGAGAAAGCTGAGGCCGAGGAGCAGCAGCGACTCGCCGGAGAAGCGCTGTCTCGGCGAGAAGGAGAGCTCACCCAACGGAAGGTCAACCTCGACTCTCACGAGGAAGACCTCGCCGCCCGGGAGCAGGCCCTTGGCGGAGAGCTGAAGGAGGCAAAGGCCGCCGCGGCTACCGCGGAGACCGCCAAGAAGGAGCTCGAGGCCAAGGTGGCGCAGCTGGAGGAGTACTTAAAGGCGAGTACAGATAGGGTCACCGCGCTCAACATAGAGCGCGAGAAGGATGCCCATACTAACTCCGAACTCTAGGTGCCCCTTTCCAAGCAAGGCGACGAGCTGAAGGCCGCCAAGGACTCGATTGCAAACCAGGACTCGCTCGACGCCGTCCGGGACCGGGAAACCAAGCTGAAGGACGAGCTCCGCAAGGAGCGAGGCCTGGTGGAGAGCGCCGCCACTTCAGCTGAGAACTTCCGCCGAACCGTCGAGGTATGGACCGAAGACTTGGTGGCCTCCGCCGCTGCCATCGACAAGGAGCTGATGGCGCTGAGGGTTGAGCATCTCATATACTCTCCGGATCCAAACCTCCCCCACAGCGCCAAGCTCAGCCTTTTCTTCAGAGGGGTCGCGCCGGCTCTTGCAAATCTTCAGAAGAAGCTTCCCGCGCAACTGGCCGAGGAGTCACGCCAGCTCTGCGCGGGGACTTTGGAGCGCGTTCTGACGAATATAGTGTACCGCAATCCTGGCATAAACCTCGTCAACGTTCTTCGCAGCTTGCCGGCCGACGCGGATATGGAGGCGCTGAAGGCGCAGGTCGCCCACATTATCGCCAAGGTGAACAAGATCTCCAGGGTTGAAGGCGACCGCGTAGATTAGGCCTCTTCCTTTTTATTTCCTTTGTTACTGCAAAGCGCGCCATGGGCACGAACTTATTAGTGATTGCGACAAGTTATCCCTTGTAAGATATTATCTTGTTTTAATCAATCAGTGCAATGTTATCTCCCTTGTCTTGGTCCTTTACTTTGTATGATTTTCACCCTACGCTTCCAGGGAGCTTGCCGGCAACGGGTCTTTGCCGCGAGCGCTGAGTGCTAGACTCTGAGCAGCCTGCTGGCAAAGGTCTTACCGGCAAGCAACCTTGCCGCAGCTAGTCGCAACGCACTTAGCTTGCTGAGTAAAACTCGGAAACGAAGCAAGGGTGCGACACTTGTCGCAGCTCACTTAAGTCGTTGAGCGTACTCGAAAACAAGATAAGGGTGCGGCTAGCCACGGGTAGGTTCCTCCGCGCACAGGTTTTCCATACAAAGTGTGGTTGTTCAAGGAAGATAACTAAAAATTTAAAAATTTGAATTGCTCAAATTCTGGCAACTTAGCTTTCATATATCGCTTGCTTCTCCGGTAAGGTTTCCCTTTCTTGAACAGCACCCAGTTCCTCTTCCATCTCCTTCCCCCCGGCAAACTTGTGCGCGAGGAACGTTCCTTCTGCTTAAGAGGAAAAGAGAAAGAAGAGGGAAACAAGTATATGGCCTTTCGGTTTCCTAATGCTTACCGGATACGCGTGTTGCACAAGAAATGCCAAATAATGCATGCAAATAGCAAAGAAGAGCATGGAAGAGGCAAATAGCGCAAAACACAAAAGCTTTACTGATGCACGAGGTCTGCGCCTGGCTTTGTACAAAGGGTTACATGCAACAGCGGCAAGGCTTGTACAAAAGGTGGTTGCCGGAGCGGGTCACGGCAACCGCGCCTTATGGGTGAAACTTGCGAAGATGCTCTATGTTCCAGGAGTTGCTCACCGGTAAGCCTTCTTCGGTCTCAAGGCGGACAGCTCCGGGCCTTGTGACTTGTCTCACCCGATAAGGGCCTTCCCACTTCGGCGTCAACTTGTTGGAATTCTTGGCGGACTGAACACGCCGAAGAACAAGGTCGCCTTCCTCGAGACTCCTGGCCTTAACCTTGCGGCTATGATAGCAGCGCAAGGCTTGCTGGTATCGAGCAGCTCGTACAGCAGCCTGGAGACGTTCCTCCTCGAGGAGCAATGCATCATCTTGTCGCAGTTGCTCTTGCTCGAGCTCATCATAAGCGAGCACCCGAGGAGATCCGTATACGAGTTCCGTGGGAAGAACTGCCTCTGCTCCATAGACTAGAGCAAAGGGTGTCTGTCCGGTGGCTCGACTTGGTGTCGTTCTGATTGACCAAAGAGCCGCCGGTAGCTCCTCTATCCAGTTTTTTCCGCACTTGCGCAGCCTGTCAAAGGTCCTTGTCTTGAGTCCGCGCAGCACTTCAGCATTGGCCCTCTCCGCTTGACCATTGCTCCTCGGGTGAGCAACAGAAGCGAAACAGACCTTGGCGCCAAGGTCTTGGACGTACTGCATGAAGGTGCGACTAGTGAATTGTGTACCGTTGTCGGTGATGATCATGTTAGGGATCCCGAAACGGCAAACAATCGACCTGAAGAACCTGACTGCTGACTGTGCTGTCACCTTTCTCACTGGTTCCACCTCTGGCCACTTTGTGAACTTGTCGATTGCGACGTACAAGTACTCAAGGCCCCCGACAGCGCGAGGGAAGGGGCCGAGGATATCGAGCCCCCAGACCGAGAAGGGCCAGGACAAAGGGATCGTCTGGAGAGCTTGAGCTGGCTGATGAATTTGCTTTGCGTGGAACTGGCACGCTTCACACTTGGTTACTAGTGCAGTTGCATCTTGGAGGGCTTCTTGCCAGAAGAACCCTTGCCGGAAAGCTTTCCCGGCAAGTGCCCTTGCGCCAATGTGGTGGCCGCATATGCCTCCGTGTATTTCTGCCAACAGCTTCTGTCCATCTTCTCTGGAAATGCACTTCAACCTGACACCATTGAGTCTTCTTCTGTACAGCTCGTTATCCACGAACTGGTACATACTTGACTGCCTAGTTATCTTCTCTATCTCTGCTGGGTCGTCGGGAAGTTCTCCAGTTTGCAGAAAACGGACGATCTGCTGCGCCCATGCCGGAGCCCGCGGCTCAACGGCAAGGACTAAAGGCATGAGGGCCGCTGCGGGAACCCCAGCTTCTACGGCAAGGACCTCTGGTTCTGCCGGAGCTGATGGTCCCCCGGCAAGCTTGCCGGGGCGAGGCTTGTCGGGAACGCTTGCTTCAACTGTACAGATCCGAGGATCTGCAGGAGCAATCTGTTCCTCAGCGCTCTGATCGTTGATCTTGGGGACCTTGGCGGCGGTTTCAGGAAGATCCGCCGGCAAGTAGTCGCCGGAGACCAACTTTCTCTTCTTGGACTGCCCAATTGATGGTGTAACGGATGGTTGAGTCAGCTTGAGCAAAAAGGTCCCTGATTCCACAGGTAACTTCATCGTAGCACACTTTGAAAGGCCATCTGCAATGTCATTCTGAGCTCTTGGAACGTGCTCCATTTGCAGACCTTCAAAGTGTTCTTCAAGTTTCCTCACTTCATCTACATAAGCTTCCATCAAAGGGCTTTGGTAACTCTTGTTAACTTGTCGGACCACCAACCGAGAATCTCCCCGCACAATCAGCTTTCTGATCCCAAGTTCGGCCGCAATCCTGAGGCCGGCAAGCAAGCCTTCATACTCAGCAGTGTTGTTTGTTGCTTGCTCCCTGGGAAAGTGCATCTGGATAACATACTTGAGGTGCTCTCCGGTGGGCGCGATGAGTACCACGCCGGCCCCGGCGCCTTGCAGCGAGAAGGCACCATCAAAGTACATCACCCATTCACTTGTCGCTTCTTGTACAGGTACACTTGTCTCTGGAACTTCTTCATCGGGCGTCGGGGTCCATTCAGCTATGAATTCTGCCAAAGCTCGGCTCTGTATGGTCGAAGTACTTTCAAACTTGAGACCAAAGCTTGACAGCTCCAGTGCCCACTCGACGATCCTGCCTGTTGCTTCTGGATTGTGCAATATCCTCTTCAGCGGAAAGCGAGTGACTACTGTTATCTCATGTGCTTGGAAGTAATGGTGCAGCTTTCTCGAGGCCATGAGGAGGCCGAAAAGCAACTTCTGCACCCCGGAGTACCTTGATCTAGCCCCCTGCAAGAGGGAACTCACGAAATAGACCGGGCGCTGCACCATCTTCTTCCGCACTTCTCCTTGTTCCTGCGCAGAGTTGTCCTTGTCGGGGCCAGAGCTTGTCGGAACAGCCCCCTGCTTGTCGCTGGATTCGCTTGCCAGTGGTGTAGACTCCTCGTCGGCCTCCCTCTCCGCTACTAACGCAGCACTAACCACTTGGTTGGTTGCCGCTAGGTATAGCAGCAACTTCTCCTGTGGCCTAGGTGCGACAAGTATTGGAGTGGAGGATAGGTACCGTTTCAAGTCTTGCAGCGCTGCCTCCGCTTCCGGAGTCCATTTCATAGGACCTGCCTTCTTCAAGATTTTGAAGAAAGGAAGGGCGCGTTCTGCAGACTTTGAAATGAACCTACTGAGGGCAGCCACACAACCTGCAAGTCTTCTGATATCCTTGATGCGCTTCGGGGCTTCGATCTGCTCGATGGCTTTTATCTTGTCGGGGTTGGCTTCAATCCCCCTCTGTGGCACAAAGAACCCGAGAAGCTTGCCGGATGGGACTCCGAAGACGCACTTCTCGGGGTTCAACTTAAGCTGGATCTTGCGCAGATTTGCAAAAGTTTCCTCCAAATCTTGGATCAAGGTATCCTTGCTCTTGCTCTTTACCACGATATCATCCATGTAAGCCTCTACATTTCTGTGGATCTGTGGTTCAAAAGCAGTGTGCACTACCCTTGCAAATGTTGAGCCTGCATTCTTCAATCCAAAGGGCATGCGGATGAAGCAATATGTGCCACATGGAGCGATAAATGTAGTCTTCTCTTCATCTTCTTTGGCCATGAAAATCTGGTGGTAGCCTGAATATGCATCAAGAAAAGAGAACAGCTCGCATCCGGCGGTGGAGTCAACAATCTGGTCAATGCGCGGCAAGGGAAATGGATCCTTGGGACATGCTTTATTCACATCGGTGAAGTCTATACACAGTCTCCATTTCCCATTGGCCTTACGCACGACAACTGGATTTGCCAACCACGTGGGATGGATCATGCCTCTAACCAGGCCTGCTGCTTCTAGCTTCTTGATCTCTTCGGCAATGAATTCTTGGCGTTCCACGGCTTGCTTTCTGACCTTCTGCTTGACGGGCCGCGCATGAGGACAAACAGCAAGCTTGTGCTCAATTACCTTCCTGGGAACACCGGGGATGTCAGATGGTTGCTATGCAAACACATCGACATTCGCCCGCAGGAAGGCAACGAGCGCGCTTTCCTATTTGCTGTCAAGCGTAGCACTGATGGTGAAGGTACCACCAGTGCCGTCTTCATTAGCGGACATCTTCTTGGTTGCCGGAGGAGCGGCCATCCCTTTCCTGCACTTGCCGGTGGAGCTCGATGGAACGTCCTCGACGGCAGCGCAGCACTCCGAAGAGGTGCGGTTGCCGGAGTGGGCCCCAGAGCACTTGCCGGACTTGGTCTTGGTCTTCTTCCCCCCGGGAGCTTCAGCGGCAAGTGTACTGCTCTTCGCCGCGGCTGCTGCGTCCCGGTATATCTTGTCGGCGCAGATAAGCGCGTCCTTCTTGTCGCCATGGACAGAGATGACGCTTATCGGCCCCGGCATCTTGAGTACGTTGTAGGCGTAGTGGGAAGCGGCCATGAACTTGGCGAGGGCGGGACGGCCGAGTATTCCATTATATGGCAATGGTATATCGGCGACGTCGAATGTGATGCGCTCAGTTCTGAAGTTGAGCTCCCCGCCAAAGGTCACTGGCAAAGTTATCTTCCCCTTGGGCTTGCTCCTCCCCGGGTTTATTCCTTGGAACGAACCGGTCTCCTCGAGCTCGCCATCTAGGATTTGGAGTTTCTTGATCACAGCAGAGGAGATCAAGTTCAGGCCGGCCCCGCCGTCAACCAACATTTTGGTGACCTTGAGGTTGCGGATGGTTGGTGAGACCAACATCGGCAAGCACCCGACCGCTGTGGTGCGGTCAGGGTGATCCTCAAGATCAAAAATGATGGGCGTGCTGGACCATTTGAGGAGCCTGCGCGACTCCACAGGCGGCTCTGCTGCATTTACTTCCCGCACCCACTGCTTGAGTTGGCGGTGGGAAGTATGCAGAGAGGCGCCACCGTCGACGCACAGGACTTCTGTGGCCTTCTGGAACTCCTGCTCGCTGTTATCTTCATCCTCCATGTCATCGTCGTCGTCTTCTTCATCCTTGTCGCGGCCCCGGGGAGGTCGGTCACCTTGCCGCTGCTTGGCCTTGCCGCGGCGTCCTCCCCGGCCATTAAATGGCCGCTTCTTGCTTGGTTCTCCTCCGCCACCTTGGGCCTTCTCCTTGTCGCGCCGCTCGTACTCAGCTTTCTGCTGCTCGACGAGGTACTCGACGCGTTTGCAGTTGGAGAGGTCGTGGCCCTTGGTGCGGTGGATCTTGCAGTATTGCTTGTCGGAGCCGTCCTGCTTGTCGGCTACCGCTACAGGGGAAGGCTCCTTGCCGGAGCCGCCAGCCTGTGATTGCTTGGCGGGAGCCTCCTTGCCGGACTTCTCGGCGGCAAGCACTTCCTTCTTGTTCTTTCTTCTATTGTTCCGCCGCTGGCTCTTCTTTGTCGGGGTGGCGTCGTCGCTGTCGCTTCCTCCTGCGCCAGCATACTCTCCGGGGAGTTTCCTCCCCTCTTCGGCGCGCGCGCACTTATCAGCTAGAGCATAGAGCTCGCTGACATCCCGTATCTTGGTCATGGCCATCTCCTCACGCATGCGGCGGTTACGTACGCTCTGGTGAAACGCACTGATAACCGCAGCAGGGTGGACGTCGGGGATGTTGTGCTGTACGCGGCTAAAGCGCTGGATGTACTTGCGCAGAGGTTCTCCTTCCTTCTGGGCCAGAATGTGGAGATCACTCTCCTGGCCGTGGGGTTTGTGGCTGCCCGTGAAGGCGCCAACAAACTGGTGGCAAAGATCTGCCCAAGAAGAAATGGAGCCTTCCGGCAAGTGCATAAGCCAAGAACGAACGTTCGGCTTAAGCACCAGCGGGAAGTAGTTCGCCAGTATCTTCTCGTCGCGCCCCCCGGCAGCTTGCACCGCAATGGTGTAGATGCTGAGAAACTCCGAGGGGTGCGTCTTGCCGTCGTACTTCTCCGGTACGTCGGGCTTGAAGTTCTTCATGCTGGGCCACTGGACGCGCCGCAGCTCACAGGTAAACGCAGGGCAACCTGCCGCGTACGGCAAGTCGCCTGGTTCACCGGGCGCGTGCGTATCGGCAGTGTTCCCAGCTCGTTGATCTGATTGTCGCCGAGCTTCTCGGTGGCGCTCGATCGTCGTTCGAGCGTCTTCTTGTCGCCGGTCGTCAAGGACCTGGCGCTGGTCCCGACGAGCCCGCGGATTCGACGACGCCGTGGAGTCGTCGTCGACGTTGATCCGGCGGGGCGGCGTCTTCTGCTTTCGCGGCGGGGAGTGCACCGTAGTTGCACCCCCGGCGGTCTTGTCGCCGTCGGCCTTCGTCTTCTCGACTTGCCGTGGCCGCGAGGTCGCCGGCTGCTGCGGAGAGTCGTTGTTGGCGAAGGCGATCAGGCTCTGGATGGTTGCCCTCCAGTCTTCGGCTTTGTCTGCCGCTGGAGGGAAATCGAGAAGCAGTTGCGCCCTTGCGAGCGCTTCTGCTGGAGATGAGGGGAGTGGTGGCGAGCGGTGCGAGGAGCGGGATATGCTCGGACTCCTAACAGGGTTAGAAGGAGCAGGGTCCCGCCCCGGCGACCGCGCCTTGCTCGTGCCAGGACGATGGCCCGGAGCATCCCGCGAGCCTCCGGTTTGCCCTTGGCCCAGCAAGCGGATGCCACCTCCTGTGCCATGGCGCTGCTGGGTCGTTGTTTGCTGAGATGGACGTGGCGCATCCACGGAGACCGAGGCTCGGTCATCTGTCTTGTCCTTGGATTTGGTGGCGCCGCGAGTCTCCTCGCCGGCGACCACCCTTCCGACGGCGTCTCCTCCACCCACCGTTGGCTCAGGTGGCGGTGGAACAGACGCGGACGGGCCTCTGACCTCCGAAGCCTTCTTCTTCGGGGCCATGCTGATGTTGCTGATGAAGTCGATGTAGCTGGAGAGGTTGATGAAGAATGCGCCCGCGTGGACGCCGGATCAGGTTCGCACAACCTCGACGCCCCCCTACCTGGCGCGCCAAAGATGTCGGGGGAAACTGTCCACCACGAACACCTATGGGACTGGAGCCCCTTTGTTCGTACGGCAAGGGAGCGGAGGGAACACGAAGAGCAGATCGTAGAGAGCACGCGGGCAGTTTACCCAGGTTCGGGCCGCGATGGACGCGTAAAACCCTACTCCTGCTTGATTGTATTGAGTGTTGGAGTTCAGGAGCTTGAAGAACTAGCTACACCGAGCGAATGAGCGATCTAGGTTCCGAACCCGTTCTACGTTGTGCATGGGCCTCCTTTTATAGCTCAAGGGGTCACCGACTGGTGTCAACGTAGGAGAAAGGGTAAAAAAGTAATAGTGGTGGTAGTTGTAACAGTGCGGGAATAGTGGAGCAACAGTGGGTGAACAGTGGTCACCACCTACTTTGACAGTGGGGGACAAGAGCATTTAATGCCCGTCGCCGTCGACCCCAAATGCGCCCGCCCTTGCGTCTCCGTTTGCCACGGCGATGGCTTTATCACCATGGAGTGCCACCGTGTCCCCCAGGCTGCACAGCCATCCGCCACGCGTCCCTGGAGTGGCCCCAGGGCGACGCGTGGTTCGATGAGCTGGAGCGCGGGCACACAGCGTAACTCTCCCCGGCAAGCACCTTGCCGGGGCCTTGACCTTGCCGGGCCCGGAAGCTTGTCGGGCTCTGAAGCTTGTCGCTTCCCGGGCCCTGCCGGGGCGCATGCTGCGCCGAGGCATGTTTTCTGAAGTGTAATCTTCTAGTCTCCCTGGCAAGCTCCACTTGCCAGGGTCTTGTGCTAGTGAGGTAACCTTGAGCCTGGGACGGCGTTCCCGGCAAGCTCCACTTGTCGGGGCCTCGATCTTCTGTCTTGTATACTTTGTTTTTGAATGGCTTTATATGGAGCAGAAAAGGTCTCCGGCGAGCACGTGGTAGGCCCTGCCGCGGGAAGCTGCTACTGCCCGTGCACAAGTTGGGGTACTGAGGTACCCCTACCTTAGTACACCGACACTAAGGATAAAACGACAAGATCCATATCTAACGCCATAGAGAAACGGATTTGTCTACATCATGTCATAGTTCTTAATGCATTACTCCATTTTTCCATGAACTTAATACACTAGATGCATGCTGGACAGCGGTCGATGTGTGGAGTAATAATAGTAGATGCAGGCAGGAGTCGGTCTACTAATTTTCGGCGTGATGCCTATATAATGATAATGACATGGATATCGTCATAATTATTTGAAGTTCTATCAATTGCCCAACAGTAATTTGATTACCCACCGTTTGCTATTTTTCTCGAGAGAATCCACTAGCGAAACCTACGGCCCTGGGTCTTCTTCCTCCTATGTTTGCCTTTGCGATCTACTTTTTCCTGGCATTTATTTTCAGATCTATTAAATCAAAAAATACAAAAAATCCTTGCTGCAATTTATTATTATTTATTTTATTTGGCGTTCGATCTATCAATTTACTACAAATTCCTCACGTCTGTTTTGCCTATCTTGAGGCGTCGTACCCCAAAAGGGATTGACAACCCCTTTAACATGTCGGGTTGCGAGAAGTTGTTATTTGTGTGCAGGTGTTGTTTAAGTTGTGTTGATTGGTTCTCCTACTGGTTCGATAACCTTGGGTTCACATCTGAGGGAAATACCTACCGCCGCTGTGCTGCATCATTCCTTCCTCTTTGGGGAAATACCAATGTAGCTTTAAGCGACATCAAAAGGAATTTCTGGCGCCATTGCTGGGGAGCACCTTCAACATATACCAGGTTCCTAATCACAAATATCATCTCCTCGCAATTTACATTATTTGCCATTTACCTCTCGTTTTCATCTCCCCCACTTCACAAATATTTTCCGTTTTTATTCGCCCTCTTTTTCATTCGTCATTTTCTCGTCAGATCTATTTTCGTTTGCCCTTATGTCTTACTTGGTTACTTTGCTTGGTTGTTTGGTATAATTGGGTATTTTATTGGAAATTGTAAGGAAAGCGTTTATGGATCCTCATCCACTTGCCAATCTTTTTAAAAGATCCAATTATGTTGAACCAAATGCTAGTGAATTGAGCGCACTAGATTATCTTTATGAAGTTTTACTTGAGATTCATGAATCTAATAGTTGTGATGAAGTGATAAAATAAGAAATTTATGAAGTGATTCATGATAGCTCCTTGTATGAAAAGCACGATTGCAATGGTGTTATAATAAATTCTATTAATTTCAATTATGCTAGTAATATGCAAACCCCAAGCTTGGGGATGCTAATTTTGATATGTCCTCTACTTATTGCAATTATACTGATTGGGGTGATTCTTGTTACGATCTTGAAAATTTATTTAAGCCTCATGATGAATATGTTTGCTATAATATTGAAAGTAGGTTTGGAGAGGTCATGACTTTATTTGATGTTAGTCCTACTATCTTGGAAGATTATAAGACTTTTACGCATGTGTATCATGAAAACAAAATTTTATATGATTGATATATTGTTCAATTTGAGTATGGTCCTACTTGTAATGATTATGAGAGAGGAATATATGGTTCTAGAAGTTTTCATGTTACTAAATCACCTCTCGTTATGTTGAGATTTTCAATGTTTTATTCCTCTCTTTTGCATATGCTAGACATTTCTTGTCTTGATTATTTTTTTGCTTATAAAATTCCTATGCATAGGAAGTATGTTAGACTTAAATGTGTTTGTCACATATTTTATGAGGCTCTCTTTGTGCTTCAATTCTTGTCTTTCATGTGAGCATCATTGAAATTCCAAGCCTATCTTAATGGCTATAAAGAAAGAGCTTGTTGGGAGGCAACCCAATGAATAAAATAATTTTTTGCTTTTTATTTTATGTTCTTGTGAAAAAAACCTTTATTATCTCTGTTGAGATTTGTTTTTGTGGTTTGAATAAAGTTTTGTACCAAGCAAAGCCTTAGGAACACGTTGGGTGTTAGTAGATTTGATCTTGCTGAAAAAACAGAAAATTTTGCGCTCATGAGAAAAAAATATCTTTTTTAACAGAAATGTGCTTTTTAGTTGATTATTTTTGCAGAAGATTAATATACAAATTTCCCACGTGACCCTATTTTTCCAAGATTTTTAGAGTTCCAGAAGTATTCGAAACTTCCAGATTACTATAGACTATTCTATTTTTGACAGATTCTGTTTTCTTTGTGTTGTGTGCTTATTTTGATGGATCTATGGTTTTCTTTGATGAGTTTTTCCATAGGAAAGTTGGAATACAGTAGATATAATACAAAAACAAAATATGAATTGGTTTGATATAGTATTTATAGTAGTTGCTTTCTTATAGTAACGGATCTCACGAAGGTTTTGTTGAGTTTTGTGTGATTGAAGTTTTCAAGTTTTGGGTTATCTTACGATGGATGAAGGAAGGATAGAAGAGCCTAAGCTTGGGGATACCTGGCATCCCAAGCTATTATCCAAAAATGAGCAATCAACTAATCTTGGGGATGCCCCCAGTGGCATCCCCGCTTTCTTCGAACAACTATAGGTATTTCACTCAAAACTATATTTTTATTCATCACATGATATGTGTTTTGCTTGGAGCGTATCGCATGATATTAATCTTTGCTTGTTTTTTTTTAAGTCATCAATCCTTGTTGTACACACATATCTGAGAGAGCCAAAATGATGCCACGACTTGTTAGAATAACTCTCTAAGCTTCACTTAAATTTTTATGAGCATTGGACTTGCTCTAGTGCTTCACTTATATATTTTTTAGCACGGTGTGCTTAGTATTTTTGAAGAAATACTCTCTTGCTTCACTTGGAATTATTTGAGAGTTAGTAAAATTTAATGAAATTCTCTCTTGCTTCACTTATATTATTTTGAGAGAATGAAGAAAAATTATGCTCATGGTCTTCACTTATATTTGTTTGAGCTTATCAAAAGCAACACATGAAAATTAGTCCCAAAGTGATAGATATCCAAGAAGGATATGATAAAAAACTTTCATGAAGATCATTGGACAAAATAAACTTGATTCCTTGTAATAGTTTTGAGACATGATGATATGATATGTGAGTCATGTTAATGAGTAATTATGCTTTAGTAAGAATATTCATGTTAAAGTTTATGATACCCTATGCCAGCACGAAAGTCAATAATTATGCAATGAAATTATATCCTACTTGTGGTGCATTATTCGGTGTTATTTATGCTCAATGTTCGCTTGTGATATTATTCGTGTCATGGTTGGTCGCTTCCCAGTCTTTTGCTAGCATTCATTTTGCACTAAGTATGATCTCTACTTGTGCATCCAAAATCCTTTATCCCGGTTTTGCCACATGAATCCACCATACCTACCTATATGCGGTATTTCCTTGTCGTTCTAAGAAAATTTGTATGTGCCATCTCTAATTTTAAAAATAAATTTCCCTTTTGTGTGCCCGTACCGCTCCCAAGGCGGTGAGGGGTTGCCAATATTTTCCATGCTAGATGTGTTATTCTCACGATGAGTGTTTATTCACTTGTCATTGCACGAGAGTAAGGCAAAGGTATTAGGGATGCCCAATCCTGAAATGAAAAACAAATTTACTTTATGTTGTCAAATAATAAATTCCTTGGAAAGTGTTGGTATGGAAGGCAACCGTGGATTCGGCTAGCCATGGCTTGTGAAAGATTGGTGGAAAAGGAATTAACTTTATTTTCTGTTTGGGAACCGCCTATGATATATCTAGCATGGAAAGTGTTGGGAACCTCAAGTCGTTCTCGTTGGTGGGAAAAGTATACCTCCCAAAAAAATTATCTCTCAATTTAAGCTGTGAGATCTAGCACCTCTACAAATCCCTACTTCCCTCTGCGAAGGGCCTTTCTTTTACTTATGCAATTTTTATTTTGAATTTGAGTCTCCATCTTCTCTTACAAGCACCAACTAGGAAACACTATGATCGTACTTGAGCATTGGGTGTAACTAATATGCGAGTGTGTTTCACGAATGGGTCAATGGTTGAGCATGATGGGCTAGGGATAACTTATTTTAGCATTGATATTTTGAAAGACATGGTTGCTTATTAATATGCTTGAGTATCTAAATTATTATGACAAAACTAGACTATTGCTTTGAACCATATAAAAGTTCAAATGTCCATGCTATAAATAAAAGAATATGATATGACATGATAGGCACCATTCCACATAAAAAATTATGTTTTTATCACTTACCTACTCGTGGACGAGCATGAGTTAAGCTTGGGGATACTGATACGTCTTCAACGTATCTATAATTTTTTTATTGTTCCATGTTGTTATATTATCATTCTTGGATGTTTTACAATCATTTTATAGTCATTTTATATCATTTTTGGTACTAACCTATTGATATAGTACCAAGTGCCAGTTGATGTTTTCTGCATGTTTTTTACATCGCATGAAATGAATATCAAATGGAGCCCAAACATCGCGAAACTTTTCGGAGAATTTTTATGGGCCAGAAGACACCTGATGGGCCAGAGCTGCACCTGGGGGGTGCCCCGAGGGGGGCGCAACCCACCAGGCATGCCAGGCCCTCCTAGCGCGTCGAGGAGGGTTGTGCCCACCTCGGTGGCCTCCCGCACAACCTCTTTGCTCTATAAATACCCCAATATTCCAGAAACCCTAGGGGAGTCGACAAAATATTCATCCAGCCAATGCAGAGTCCAGAACCACCGGATCCAATCTAGACACCATCTCGGATGGGGTTCACCACCTCCATTGGTGCCTCTCCGATGATGCATGAGTAGTTCTATGTAGACCTACGGGTCCGTAGTTAGTAGCTAGATGGCTTCCTCTCTCTCTCTCTCTCTCTCTCTCTCTCTCTCTCTCTCTCTCTTGATTTTCAATACAATGGTCTCTTGGAGATCCATATGATGTAACTCTTTTGCGGTGTGTTTGTTGGGATCCGATGAACTTTGAGTTTATGATCAGATCTATCTTTTTATATGCATGAAAGTATTTGAGTTTCTTTGATCTCTTTTATGCAGGATTGCTTATAGCCTCGAATTTCTTCTCCGATATTTGGGTTTTGTCTGGACAACTTGATCTATTTATCTTGCAATGGGAAAAGGTCCTTTGTAGTGGGTCCGATCTTACGGTGCTTGATCCCAGTGACAGAAAGGGAACCGACACGTATGTATCATTGCTACTAAGGACAAAACGACGAGATCCATATCTAACGCCATAGATAAACGGATCTTGTCTACATCATGTCATCGTTCTTAATGCATTACTCCGTTTTTTCATGAACTTAATACACTAGATGCATGCTGGATAGCGGTCGATGTGTGGAGTAATAGTAGCAGATGCAGGCATGAGTCGGTCTACTAATCTTGCACGTGATGCCTATATAATTGTCAGGCCAAAGATGCGATTCTATCCCGATCACGTGACACTTACGTGATTGGGGCACAACCGCTTTTCGGGCGCTTAGCAAGATGGATATCATTACATCGTACCATTACATAGATACATGGGGAATACAAAAATACATACAAGTCACAGGAATACAACAACATTAATACAAGACATCCGACTACGGATGCAAACATGAAAAGCACAACGACATCCATCTGCTATCCCAGGCTGCCGACCCGGAACCTAACCCAAGACTGAGGAAGAAGAAGAAGAAGAAGAAAGAACTCCAACACAACGATCATCGCTCTCACGTCAATACATCGGAAACCTGCACCTGCAACTGTTGTTGTCGTATCTGTGAGCCACGAGGACTCAGCAATCCCATAACCATGGGTAACAAGACTATCAAAGCTTAATGGGTAGGAAGAGGCTAAGCAAATATATGGTGGCTAACTTACAAGTACAAGAATAAGATGAGCATCTACGCAAATGGTCGCAAACTAGTAATGATCACTAAAGATCCTGAACTACCTACGAGTCAAACATAACCCCACCGTGTTCTCTTCTCAAAGTGAAAAGAGACAGTCACGGTTACTCACACTGTTGTGTGTTTTACTTCGGATCCTCTGTCAAGTTTTCTACAACCGGACATTAACAAATTCCAATCTGCCACATAACCGTGGGCACGGCTTTCGAAAGATCATAACCCTGCAGGGGTGTCCCAACTTAGCCCATCACAAGCTCTCACGATCAGCAGAAGTAATAATAATATTACCCCTTATCTTAGGGACAATCCGATCAGGCTCGGAATCCCTGTGCACAAGACATTTCGACAATGGTAAAACTAGTCCAGCAAGACCTCCCGGCGCGCCGACACCCTGATAGTAGCGGCGCGTATCTCGTCTCTGGCCACAACCAGATAGGTGATCCTACGGGAGCCAGATACCTCAAGTATCCCCGTGGCGGTCCCACAGTCTCCCCGTTTGGGACCAACACCATTAGCACTGGCCGCCCTGCTATGTAGAAGAATCCTCGGGTAGCGCTAACTCCCTATGCAATTAATTAATTAATTAAGTTTTTATTATGTTGCAAATTAAAACCAATGTTGGGCCTTGCTGGAGAAGTTTTATTCAAAGACGAACTGTCAAGGGGTCCCCATATACCCAACCGTGTAAGGAACGCAAAATCAAGGAACATAATGATGGTTTATCGGCTCCTAAGGTGGCATGAGTGGAACAAAACACCGAGCAAAAGGCCAAGCCTTCCACCCATTCCCAGTATATAGGTGTGTTAATATATATAAGACATATTGTGATATTCCAACAACAAGTTCCAACAAGGAACGATCTTCATCTTCACCTGCAACTAACAACGCTATAAGAGGGGATGAGCAAGCGGGTAACATAGCCAAACAATGGTTTGCTAGGAAGGTGTCAAAGGTTAGAGGTTTCACGGCAACAAGGAGAGGGGCTGACAATAATGATGGGTAGCGCGACATATAACGATAGCATCGAGACAAATAAGCATGGCAATGATAGTAAGGTATCCAGGGTGATGGTCATCTTGCCTGAGATCCCGCAAGGAAGACGAATGAGTCCATGAAGAAGACGAAGAAGAAGCCTTGAAGACGAACCACGTGTAGACGAACGAATCCTCACGATCGCAACGGAACAAACACTAACGAGAAGAAGCAAGCAATACGGTAAACACACATGCTCAACCAAGTATGATGCATGACAAGATTAAATAGGCATGGCATGGCAAACTGCAACAAACAATACTACAAATTAAGTGGAAGTCAATATGTAACAAGTTGCATATTGAGAAAACACCACATTCAAGTATTTAGTTCACTCTTGTTTATGTACCCAACAATATTAAATCTTTTTAAACATGTCAAGAGGTGAAGCATAGATATAACCTAACTATTTAGACAAGTTTAAATGAGGGTGGAACAATGAACAACAATTCCGCAAAAACTCCATGTGCAATTATTGATGTTAGTACTGTTCTGCCTAAAAACATATTTTATTGTTGTTAAACAGCAAAAGTAATTTCACCAAGTTAAGCTACACATTATTCTACCCCATTTACATATAAAGTTTATTAATTTTGGAGCTACGGTTAATTAGTTATGAATTAAACCATTTTAACATGTTATTTGTACAAATTTATAGAAACAGCAAGTTTAAACATTTTAACGTGGATGAAAGTTGCAAAATGTGAAACTATATGAAATTCTAAACAGTTTACATATATACTTTATCTTAAACTAATGCATGGGATTTTAGATAATTGCATTTTGAAAACAGGGCATTTCTATAATGTACTGGAAAATAAACAAATCCACAAACAGAAAAAAAAACATGTATTGGGCCGGAAGCAGCATAGTGCAGCGGCCCAGCAGCGAGAGAGGCTCAAGAGGCTGTGTGTGTGGGTTTGGGGGAAAATAACAAAAACAAAAAAAGGAAAATGAAATGTGTGAGCTGGGATTTGATCCCACGACCTCCTGCATAGAGGAGCAAAGCGCTCACCAGCTGGCCTAACTGAGTACTCATGGTACAGAGGGGTATAGTTACATTTGAACAGGCAGAGGCTCGGTCTGAGAACCGCCATGAACGCATAGCAAGTTGCCGGCGACGACGGCAAGCAAAGCAGCGGCTACTGGTGCAGCAGAACACCGACGGGGCTGCGGGTTTGGATGGTGGATGCGTAGGCGGCGAGGTGGGCGCAACAAAGGGTTCGGGTCCGCGGGATCCCAAGGACGAGCTCGCGCTCGCTTCGGACACGGCGGCTACAGAGGCATGCAAGGCGACGACAAGGCTGTGGCTTTAGGTATGTGCATGCAAAGAAACAGAGGAGGCAGAGCCACCTCATCGGACTTGCCTTCCGATGTGCTCGGGAAGCTAGGGACGGCCATGTCAAGGAGCGGCACGGATCTTCTGCTCCCTGGATGGAGCATACATGGCGATGTGTGCAGCGGCGTCAGGTCCGGCATGGTGCGGGTTGTGTTTGGCGTGTGTGTGTGATGCGAGTGCGTGGGAACAAGGGCGAAGACCCCGTAGCCAGAGCACCTGCTCTGACCGTGGATGAAGAAGCTACAGCGAGCAGGGTGCAGGTGTGTGGGTGTGCTGCAAACAAAGCATCGACTTGGCTCAAAACGGCCATGGCGATAGGACGACAACAGCAGGTCGGGTAAGACGGGATCAGGGACTACAAGCATGCAAGTAAAAGAGGGGATTCGATGCGGCTCACCGAGGGGGGTATGGAAGGTGAGCTCGGACAGCGTGAGGAGGCCGATCCGAGGCGTGGCGAAAAGATGATCAGGTGATGGCGCTCGGACCATGAAGCAAAAGAAGCAGGGGAGGCGACCGCACGCTGGACTTGGCGATCCAGCTCGGGGAGGTCAAGCGAGGGGTCGCTCCAGAGGAAGAAGAAGGCCACCGGCGACGAGGGCGACGCCGGGCTCGAGCTCGGCTTGGCTCGACCGGCCATGGCGACGGCGATGGCAGGGGGGCGCGTTGGGGAGGCTCCGGCCCAACTAACTCTGGGAATAGGTTGAGGATGATGACGGGCTGTAGGATGACATGCCGGAGAGGGTCCTGGAACAGACCGGATACGAGGACGACGACGGACGCCGGCGATCTTCTTGTCTCGGGTGCTCTTTTCTTGAGGAAGAAGAACAAATAGAGGAGGAGAGGGGTTGTGGCGGCTGCGAGAGGGGGAAGAGGGAAACCCTAAGGGTGCGCTGGCTTTATAGTTGAGCGGTCAGGCGCTGGCCTCGACGTCCGTGAGCCTCCTGCTCACGGAGCTGTTGTTGTTGTACTCTAGAGGAAGGAGACGCCGTGAGGGAGGGAGCATGTGGCTGTTTGGCTCGGCTGGGCCGGGGAAAGAAAGGCCCGGGTGGGCTTCAGCTGGGAGGCCAGGTAAGGTTTATCTTCTCTATATCCTTCTGTTTATTCCAATAAACAGTGTAACCAGATTTTAAGAGGAAAATGTCAGGGCTTTGGGGAAGGAATATGGGAGATATAAACATATGTATGAACTGTTGGTATTATGTAGGATTTGAATAAAGTGCTCTGGCATTTTTAGAAGGCAGAAAAATAAGTAGAGTTTGAATTATTCTCAAACTTCAATCATTTTTGAACCTCACCCAAACCACTTCAAAAAATGGGTGAAACTTGGCAGAGAGGTATAAGACATGATCCAAGATTTATTGGAAAATATTGAACATTACTTGAGAAGGGAAATAATGCAACTTAACATGAAAGCCAAAATTTGAAATAGATGAAGGAGT
>LR738709.1:240297641-240410344 GCA_902687465.1 Secale cereale
GGAAAAGATAAGGATGGATATCACACCAACAATACAATAACATGAAGAATGCAACCCACATGATGATCATGATAAATGCAATAAAATAACAAGAGGCACACCACATCACGAATCATAGAGCAAAGCAAGTGAGACAACCATGGCAAACAAACAAGGATGGCACAATGCAATATAATAAAAGATGAACATGATGCAAGAAGCAAAGTATGGCAATGGCATTCATCATGATCATGGCAACAACATAGAGGAAAAAATATGCAAAGTAATAGAGATAATGCAACAAACAAAATAAACACACGACAACAACGAAAAATAAAAGGGGGGGAAATGGAGCATCGGTCTCGGGACATCACAACACTCCCCTACTAACAAGAGATCTCGTCCCGAGATCTTAGGAACGAGACAGAAGGGAAAAGGAAGAACAAAGTTCTTCGAGGACAAAAGAGTGAAACCAAAGAACCTCGAGAGGTGGAACAATATGAAAGAAGGGATACAACGGAGATGAACGAAGTTCCAAAGACTTCGTTAGACAAAGGTTGAAGGATATGAAGCACGGGTTGTAGGAATAAGAATGAATTAAAAACCACTCCGGTTAATAAGAGATAGAAAAGGAATCTCCACGAAGGAATTTGAGCAGCACTCCAGTTGAAATTGAAAGAAATAGCACACCGGTTGAACATGAGTGGAATATGACAAGAACTTGAAAAGATGGAATGATCCATGATGAGATGAACAAGAAAATTTAGCTAGCACTCCGGTTAAATATGAATTGAAAGAAGAATAACTTGAGAGATAGAATAATATTTGACGAGAGGAATAACACAATGCCTCCGGAAAGAATTGCAAGGATGGCATGAAAGAACGGAGAAGAAGAACAACAAGTTCTACCACGAATGAATTCAAAGCATCCTTGTGAAGAAAGGATGAACGGAGTTGTTTAAAATCAACAACGAAAAGAATTAACTTGTCGTGGACTTATAGAAATCATCCCGAAACTTGAGGTGAATTATGCCGCAACCAAAAGATTGAATAGACGAGAATGAAGAAATGCAAAACTCCACTTCAAACGAAAACGGGGAATTATTGGCATCTCGGGACAGAAAAGAATAATGCTTGAGCTGCTCAACAAGAATCTGATGAATAATTAAAGAATGAATTGTTTCATGAAGAACCACCATGAGGAACTCCGGTAACGAAAGGATGATGATATAGAATGACGGATGAAAATAATAAGATTAAAGCCTTGCGATGATTAGTCGGGATTCCGACGAGATAGCCGAGAAAACTTGAACTCCGAAAAAATAAAAGATGAATGGAGTTGGAACTAGAATTTATTCATCAAGAATAAACTCCGAAGGAAGGAATTAAATCAACTTGATGAAAAGAATATGAATTATGGTATGCTTATCCTACACCAATTAAATTGATGAACAATGGATTCACATACTAGTTATTCTCGTTGAAAGGATTAAAGAGGGAAATATCGCGAACTCGAGAAAATCTTCATGAACCACCGGCGGGATTGGGATAAAAATGAATGGATTGATATGATAACACCGGAAAAGAACACTTGATCGAGCCACCGTAAAGAATTAAAGCTGAGTGAAGAAAAGGAACGAACCACCGGAAGAATAAAATCGAATGATGAAAGAGAACAAACCACCGTAAAGATTTGAAATTGAGTGAATACGATGAATCGCTGGGAGAATAAGGCACTTGAGGAAATTAGAATGACGAGAACGAAAAGAACATGAACTAATTAAAGAATAATTGAACGAAGCACCGGACAAATGTTAGACGAACGACGAAGCATCAATGAAGAATATTTGGAGGACGAAGTTGAAAACTGAGAACGAAGAAATCTTCTGAAAAGATGACCTTCGGAGGAACACAATGAAAAGAATTCAAGAACTACTCCGGATGAAGAAAGGTTGGACCAACGGTGAAAAGAATTGCAAACGATCTTGGAAAAGTCACATGACTGATGGAATCCATACTTACGTCATGTTTGAAAAGATTTTGAGAATACTCCGGGAAATTAAAAGAGTCAGGTAAGATCCTGGGAAAGACCTGTGGGTAATGATCCCACCGACGAGAAAACACCGTTAAAATGGAATGAAAGGAGATAATACACCGGAACGATTAAAAGACTCGAAGGAGGTTACAACCTCGAATTAATTGGAAGACAGACGAATATCCTAAGATTTCTTCGGAACTCCGGAACAATTAAATGGCGAGAGGTAAATGAGCAAAGTGTAGCAATTGAGCCGAGGAAAAGAATATGATGAACACCGAATACTTGGATTGGATCCACCGGAAAAGAAGAGGAGGTGAAGAATGACAAACTAGACGAGAATTCACCAGTTGAAAATAATTGAGGAAGAATGCAGAGGATCACCTGAGTAGGATGGATACTCGATTAAGGACTCCGGCTCCGAGAAACAAAAGGGTGGGAGGGTGGGAAAAGAAAGACCACAACAGACGGGGAGAACACCGTGGGTTGAAAAGGACTGAGGGTTGAACTTACAAAGAAGAAGAGGTCGAATCCACTTGACGAGAGATGCACCAGATGACAAGAACTGAGATCACAAGGAACAAAAACTAACCACGTGATCCTAAAAAAAATTGAAGGGGGAGAGGAGCAAATCAAAACACCTACGTCAAGATTCCTCACCACAGCGACGAAGGGGCAGAGGAGTAAAAAGAATTCCTACTCTCCGATATAACTAGACTCAAATTTTTTTCTAGACTCAACAATGGCCAGACTACGATCAATCAAGGGGGCTCCTATGGTCGTTCGAGGCTCTGATACCAACTTGTCAGGCCCAAGATGCGATTCTATCCCGATCACGTGACACTTACGTGATTGGGGCACAACTGCATTTCGGGCGCTTAGCAAGATGGATATCATTACATCGTATCATTACATACATACATGGGGAATACAACAATACATACAAGTCACACGAATACAACAGCATCAATACAAGACATCCGACTACGGATGCAAACATGAAAAGCTCAACGACATCCATCTGCTATCCAAGGCTGCCGACCCGGAACCTAACCCAAGACTGAAGAAGAAGAAGAAGAAGAAGAAAGAACTCCAACACAACGATCATCGCTCTCACGTCAAGACATCGGAAACCTGCACCTGCAACTGTTGTTGTCGTATCTGTGAGCCACGAGGACTCAGCAATCCCATAACCATGGGTAACAAGACTATCAAAGCTTAATGGGTAGGAAGAGGTAAATTGGTGAGGTTGCAGCAGAGGCTAAGCAAATATATGGTGGCTAACTTATGAGTACAAGAATAAGATGAGCATCTACGCAAACGATCGCAAACTAGTAATGATCACTAAAGATCCTGAACTACCTACGAGTCAAACATAACCCCACCGTGTTCTCTTCTCAAAGTGAAAAGAGACAGTCACGGTTACTCACACTGTTGTGTGTTTTACTTCAAATCCTCTGTCAAGTTTTCTACAACCGGACATTAACAAATTCCAATCTGCCACATAACCGCGGGCATGGCTTTCGAAAGATCATAACCCTGCAAGGGTGTCCCAACTTAGCCCATCACAAGCTCTCAGGATCAGCAGAAGTAATAATAATATTACCCCTTATCTTAGGGACAATCCGATCAGGCTCGGAATCCCGGTGCACAAGACATTTCGACAATGGTAAAACAAGTCCAGCAAGACCTCCCGGCGTGCCGACACCCTGATAGTAGCCGCGCGTATCTCGTCTCAGGCCACAACCGGATAGGTGATCCTACGGGAGCCAGATACCTCGAGTTTCCCCGTGGCGGTCCCGCAGTCTCCCCGTTTAGGACCAACACTATCAGCACTGGCCCCCCTGCTATGTAGAAAAATCCTCGGGTAGCGCTAACTCCCTATGCAATTAATTAATTAATTAAGTTTTTATTATGTTGCAAATTAAAACCAATGTTGGGCCTTGCTGGAGAAGTTTTATTCAAAGACAAACTGTCAAGGGGTCCCCATATACCCAACCGTGTAAGGAACGCAAAATCAAGGAACATAATGCCGGTTTATCGGCTCCTAAGGTGGCATGAGTGGAACAAAACACCGAGCAAAAGGCCAAGGCTTCCACCCATGCCCAGTATATAGTTGTGTTAATATATATAAGACATTTTGTGATAATCCAACAACAAGTTCCAACAAGTTACGATCTTCATCGTCACCTGCAACTAACAACGCTATAAGAGGGGCTGAGCAAGCGGGTAACATAGCCAAACAATGGTTTGCTAGGAAGGTGTCAAAGGTTAGAGGTTTCATGGCAACAAGGAGAGGGGCTGACAATAATGATGGGTAGCGCGACATATAATAATAGCATCGAGATAACTAAGCATGGCAATGATAGTAAGGTATCCAAGGTGATGGTCATCTTGCATGAGATCCCGCAAGGAAGACGAATGAGTCCATGAAGAAGACAAAGAAGAAGCTTTGAAGATGAACCACGTGTAGAAGAACGAATCCTCACGATCGCAACAGAACAAACACTAACGAGAAGAAGCAAGCAATACGGTAAACACACAACACAAGAACATGACAATATGCTCAACCAAGTATGATGCATGACAAGATTAAATAGACATGGCATGGCAAAGTGCAACAAACAATACTACAAATTAAGTGGAAGTCAATATGTAACAAGTTGCATATTGAGGAAACACCACATTCAAGTATTTAGTTCACTCTTGTTTATGTACCCAACAATATTAAATGTTTTTAAACATGGCAAAAGGTGAAGCATGGATATAACCTAACTATTTAGACAAGTTTAAATGAGGCCGGAACAACGAACAACAATTTCGGAAAAACCCCATGTGCAATTATTGATGTTAGTACTGTTCTGCCTAAAAACATATTTTATTGTTGTTAAACAGCAAAAGTAATTTCACCAAGTTAAGCTACACATTATTCTACCCCATTTACATATAAAGTTTATTAATTTTGGATCTACAGTTAATTAGTTATGAGTTAAACCATTTTAACATGTTATTTGTACAAATTTATAGAAACAGCAAGTTTAAACATTTTAACGTGGATGAAAGTTGCAAAATGAGAAACTATATGAAATTCTAAACAGTTTACATATATACTTTATCTTAAACTAATGCATGGGATTTTAGATAATTGCATTTTGAAAACAGGGCATTTCTGTAATGTACTGGAAAATAAACAAATCCACAGACAGAAAAAAAAACATGTACTGGGCCGGAAGCAGCATAGTGCAGCGGCCCAGCAGCGAGAGAGGCTCAAGAGGTTGTGTGTGTGGGTTTGGGGAAAAATAACAGAAAACAAAAAAAGGAAAAGGAAATGTGGGCGCTGGGATTTGATCCCACGACCTCCTGCATAGAGGAGCAAAGCGCTGACCAGCTGGCCTAACTGAGTACTCATGATACAGAGGGGCATAGTTACATTTGAACAGGCAGAGGCTCGGTCTGAGAACCGCCATGAACGCACAGCAAGTTGCCGGCGACGACGGCAAGCAAAGCAGCGGCTACCGGTGCAGCAGAACACCGGTGGGGCTGCGGGTTTGGATGGTGGATGCATAGGCGGCGAGGCGGGCGCAACAAAGGGTTCGGGTCTGCGGGATCCCAAGGACGAGCTCGCGCTCGCTTCGGACACGGCGGCTGCAGAGGCATGCAAGGCGACGACAAGGCTGCGGCTTCAGGTGCGTGCGTGCAACGAAACAGAGGAGGCAGAGCCACCTCATCGGACTTGCCTTCCGATGTGCTCGGGAAGCTAGGGACGTCCATGTCAAGGAGCGGCACGGATCTTCTGTTCCCTGGATGGAGCATACATGGCGATGTGTGCAGCGGCGTCAGGTCCGGCATGGTGCGGGTTGTGCTTGGCGTGTGTGTGTGCTGCGAGCGCGTGGGAACAAGGGCGAAGACCCCGTAGCCAAAGCACCTGCTCTGACCGTGGATGATGAAGCTACAGCGAGCAGGGTGCAGGTGTGTGGGTGTGCTGTAAACAAAGCATCGACTGGGCTTAAAACGGCCATGGCGATAGCACGACAGCAGCAGGTCGGGTATGACTGGATCGGTAACTACAAGCATGCAAGTAAAAGAGGGGATTCGATGCGGCTCACCGAGGGGGGTGTGGAAGGTGAGCTCGAACATCATGAGGAGGCCGATCCGAGGCGTGGCAAGGAGATGATCAGGTGATGGCGCTTGGACCATGAAGCAGAAGAAGCAGGGGAGGCGACCGCGCACTGGACTTGGCGATCCAGCTCAGGGAGGTCGAGCGAGGGGTCGCTCCAGAGGAAGAATAAGGCCGCCGGTGACGAGGGCGATGCCGGGCTCGAGCTCGGCTTGGCTGGACCGGCCATGGCGACGGCGACGGCAGGGAGGCGCGTTGGGGAGGCTCCGGCCCAACTAACTCCGGGAATAGGTCGAGGATGATGACGGGGTGTAGGATGACATGCCAGAGAGGGTCCTGGAACAGACCGGACGCGAGGACGACGACGGACGCCGGCGATCTTCTTGTCTCGGGTCAAACAGAGGAGGAGAGGGGTTGTGGAGGCTACGAGAGGGGGAAGAGGGAAACCCTAAGGGCGCGCTGGCTTTATAGGGGAGCGGTCAGGCGCTGGCCTCGACGTCCGTGAGCCTCCTGCTCATGGCACTGCTGTTGTTGTACTCTAGAGGAAGGAGACGTCGTGAGGGAGGGAGCAGGTGGCTGTTTGGCTTGGCTGGCCCGGGGAAAGAAAGGCCCAGGTGGGCTTCGACTGGGAGGCCAGATAAGGTTTATCTTCTCTATATCCTTCTGTTTATTCCAATAAACAGAGTAACCAGATTTTAAGAGGAAAAGGCCAGGGCTTTGGGGAAGGAATATGGGAGATATAAACATATGTATGAACTCCTGGTATTATGTAGGATTTGAATAAAGTGCTCTGGCATTTTTAGAAGGTAGAAAAATAATTTGAGTTTGAATTATTCTCAAACTTCAATCATTTTTGAACCTCACCAAAACCACTTCAAAAAATGGGTGAAACTTGGGAAAGAGGTATAAGACATGATCCAAGATTTATAGGAAAATATTGAACATTACTTGAGAAGGGAAATAATGCAACTTAACATGAAAGCCAAAATTTGAAATAGATGAAGGAGTGGATAGGTTCTGCAGTTGGGGGGGGGGAGTTGATGGAAAATATAAGGATGGATAGCACACCAACAATACAATAACATGAAGAATGCAACCCACATGATGATCATGATAAATGCAATAAAATAACACGAGGCACACCACATCATGAATCATAGAGCAAAGCAAGTGAGACAACCATGGCAAACAAACAAGGATGGCACAATGCAATATAATAAAAGATGAACATGATGCAAGAAGCAAAGTATGGCAATGGCATTCATCATGATCATGGCAAAAACATAAAGGAAAAAAATATGCAAAGTAATAGAGATAATGCAACAAACAAAATAAACACACGATAGCAACTAAAAATAAAAGGGGGGAAAATGGATCATCGGTCTCGGGACGTCACAACACTCCCCTACTAACAAGAGATCTCGTCCCGAGATCTTAAGAACGAGACAGAAGGCAAAAGGAAGAACAAAGTTCTTCGAGGACAAAAGAGTGAAACCAAAGAACCTCAAGAGGTTGAACAATATGAAAGAAGGGATACAACAGAGATGAACGAAGTTGCAAAGACTTCGTTAGACAAAGGTTGAAGGATATGAAGCACGGGTTGTAGGAATAAGAAAGAATTCAAAAATACTCCGATTAATAAGGGATAGAAAAGGAATCTCCACGAAGGAATTCGAGCAGCACTCCAGTTGAAATTGAAATAAATAGCACATCGGTTGAACATGAGTGGAATATGACAAGAACTAGAAAAGATGGAACGATCCATGATGAGATGAACAAGAAAATTTAGCTAGCACCCCGGTTGAATATGAATTGAAAGAAGAATAACTTGAGAGATGGAATAATATTTGACGAGAGGAATAACACAATGCCTCCGGAAAGAATTGCAAGGATGGAATGAAAGAACGGAGAAGAAGAACAACAAGTTCTACCATGAATGAATTCAAAGCATCCTTGCGAAGAAAGGATGAACGGAGTTGTTTAAAATCAACAACGAAAAGAATTAACTTGTCGTGGACTTACAGAAATCATCCTGAAACTTGAGGTGAATTATGCCGCAACCAAAAGATTGAATAGACGAGAATGAAGAAATGCAAAACTCCACTTCAAACGAAAACGGAGAATTATTTGCATCTCGGGACAGAAAAGAATAATGCTTGAGCTGCTCAACAAGAATCTGATGAATATTTAAAGAATGAATTATTTCATGAAGAACCACCATGAGGAACTCCGGTAACGAAAGGATGATGATATAGAATGACGGATGCAAAAATAAGATTAAAGCCTTGCGATGATTAGTCGGGGTTCCGACGAGATAGCCGAGAAAACTTGAACTCCGGAAAAATAAAAGATGAAAGGAGTTGGAACTAGAATTTATTCATCAAGAATAAACTCCGAAGGAAGGAATTAAATCAACTTGATGAAAAGAATAAGAATTATGGTATGCTTATCCTACACCAATTAAATTGATGAACAATGGATTCACATACTACTTATTCTCGTTGAAAGGATTAAAGAGGGAAATATCGCAAACTCGAGAAAATCTTCATGAACCACCGGCGGGATTGGAATAAAAATGAATGTATTGATTTGATAACACCGGAAAAGAACTCTTGATCGAGCCACCATAAACAATTAAAGCTGAGTGAAGAAAAGGAACGAACCACCGGAAGAATAAAATCGAATGATGAAAGAGAACAAACCACCATAAAGAATTGAAATTGAGTGAATACGATGAATCGCTAGGAGAATAAGGCACTTGAGGAAATTAGAATGACGAGAACGAAAAGAACATGAACTAATTAAAGAATAATTGAACGAAGCACCGGACAAATGTGAGACGAACGACGAGGCATCAATGAAGAATATTTGGAGGACGAAGTTGAAAACTGAGAACGAAGAAATCTTCTGAAGAGATGACCTTCGGAGGAACACAATGAAAAGAATTCAAGAACTACTCCGGATGAAGAAAGGTTGGACCAACGGTGAAAAGAATTGCAAACGATCTTGGAAAAGTCACATGACTGATGGAATCCATACTTACGTCATGTTTGAAAAGAATTTGTGAATACTCCGGGAAATTAAAAGAGTCAGGTAAGATCCTGGGAAAGACATGTGGGTTATGAGCCCACCGAAGAGAAAACACCATTGAAATGGAATTGAAGGAGATAATACACCAGAACGATTAAAAGACTCGAAGGAGGTTACAACCTCGAATTAATTGGAAGACAGACGAATATCCTGAGATTTCTTCGGAACCCCGAAACAATTAAATGGCGAGAGGTAAACGAGCAAGGTGAAGCAATTGAGCCGAGGAAAACAATATGATGAACACCGAATACTTGGATTGGATCCACCGGAAAAGAAGAGGAGGTGAAGAATGACAAAATAGACGAGAATTCACCAGTTGAAAATAATTGAGGAAGAATGCAGAGGATCACACGAGTAGGATGGATACTCGATTAAGGACTGCGGCTCCGAGAAACAAAAGGGTGGGAGGGTGGGAAAAGAAAGACCACAACGGACGGGGAAAACACCGTGGGTTGAAAAGGACTGAGGGTTGAACTTGCAAAGAAGAAGAGGTCGAATCCACTTGACGAGAGATGCACCAGATGACAAGAACAGACATCGCAACGAACGAAAACTAACCACGTGATCCTAAAAAAAATTGAAGGGGAAGAGGAGCAAATCAAAACACCTACGTCAAGATTCCTCACCAGAGCTACGAAGGGGCAGAGGAGTCAAAAGAATTCCTACTCTCCGATATAACTAGACTTCGAATTTTTTTTCTAGACTCAACAATGGCCAGACTACGATCAATCAAGGGGGCTCCTATGGTCGGTCGAGGCTCTGATACCAACTTGTCAGGCCCAAGATGCGATTATTTCCCGATCATGTGACCATTACATCGTACCATTACATACATACATGGGGAATACAACAATACATACAAATCACACGAATACAACAGCATCAATACAAGACATCCGACTACAGATGCAAACATGAAAAGCACAACGACATCCATCTGCTATCCCAGGCTGCCGACCCAGAACCTAACCCAAGACTGAAGAAGAAGAAGAAAGAACTCCAACACAACGATCATCGCTCTCACGTCAAGACATCGGAAACCTGCACCTGCAACTGTTGTTGTAGTATCTGTGAGCCACGAGGACTCAGCAATCCCATAACCATGGGTAACAAGACTATCAAAGCTTAATGGGTAGGAAGAGGTAAAGTGGTGAGGTTGCAGCAGCGGCTAAGCAAATATATGGTGGCTAACTTATTAGTACAAGAATAAGATGAGCATCTACGCAAACGGTCGCAAACTAGTAATGATCACTAAAGATCCTGAACTACCTATGAGTCAAACATAACCCCACCGTGTTCTCTTCTCAAAGTGAAAAGAGACAGTCACGGTTACTCACACTGTTGTGTGTTTTACTTCGGATGCTCTGTCAAGTTTTCTACAACTGGACATTAACAAATTCCAATCTGCCACATAACTGCGGGCACGGCTTTTGAAAGATCATAACCCTGCAAGGGTGTCCCAACTTTGCCCATCACAAGCTCTCACGATCAGCAGAAGTAATAATAATATTACCCCTTATCTTTGGGTCAATCCGATCAGGCTCGGAATCCCGGTGCACAAGACATTTCAACAATGGTAAAACAAGTCCAGCAAGACATCCTGGCATGCCGACACCCTGATAGTAGCCGCGCGTATCTCGTCTCAGGCCACAACCGGATAGGTGATCCTACGGGAGCCAGATACCTCGAGTTTCCCCGTGGCGGTCCTGCAGTCTCCCCATTTGGTACCAACACCATTAGCACTGGCCCACCCTGTTATGTAGAAGAATCCTCGGGTAGCGCTAACTCCCTATGCAATTAATTAATTAATTAAGCTTTTATTATGTTGCAAATTAAAACCAATGTTGGGCGTTGCTGGAGAAGTTTTATTCAAAGACGAACTGTCAAGGGGTCCCCATATACCCAACCGTGTAAGGAACGCAAAATCAAGGAACATAATGCTGGTTTATTGGCTCCTAAGGTGGCATGAGTGGAACAAAACACCAAGCAAAAGGCCAAGCCTTCCACCCATGCCCAGTATATAGGTGTGTTAATATATATAAGACATATTGTGATGTTCCAACAACAAGTTCCAACAAGGAACGATCTTCATCTTCACCTCCAACTAACAACGCTATAAGAGGGGCTGAGCAAGCGGGTAACATAGCCAAACAATGGTTTGCTAGGAAGGTGTCAAAGGTTAGAGGTTTCATGGTAACAAGGAGAGGGGCTGACAATAATGATGTGTAGCGCGACATATAACGATAGCATCGAGACAACTAAGCATGGCAATGATAGTAAGGTATCCAAGGTGATGGTCATCTTGCCTGAGATCCCGCAAGGAAGACGAATGAGTCCATGAAGAAGACGAAGAAGAAGCCTTGAAGACGAACCACGTGTAGACGAACGAATCCCCACGATCGCAACAGAACAAACATTAACGAGAAGAAGCAAGCAATACGGTAAATAGACAACAGAAGAACATGACAATATACTCAACCAAGTATGATGGATGACAAGATTAAATAGGCATGGCATGGCAAAGTGCAACAAACAATACTACAAATAAAGTGGAAGTCAATATGTAACAAGTTGCATATTGTGGAAACACCACATTCAAGTATTTACTTCACTCTTGTTTATGTACCCAACAATATTAAATGTTTTTAAACATGGCAAGAGGTGAAGCATAGATATAACCTAACTATTTAGACAAGTTTAAATGAGGTTGGAACAACGAACAACAATTCCGGAAAACCCCATGTGCAATTATTGATCTTAGTACTGTTCTGCCTAAAAACATTTTTTATTGTTGTTAAACATTAAAATTAATTTCACCAAGTTAAGCTACACATTATTCTACCCCATTTACATATAAATTTTATTAATTTCGGAGCTACGGTTAGTTAGTTATGAATTAAACCATTTTAACATGTTATTTGTACAAATTTATAGAAATAGCAAGTTTAAACATTTTAACGTGGATGAAAGTTGCAAAATGTGAAACTATATGAAATTCTAAACAGTTTACATATATACTTTATCTTAAACTAATGCATGGGATTTTAGATAATTGCATTTTGAAAACAGGGCATTTCTGTAATGTACTGGAAAATAAACAAATCCACAGACAGAAAAAAAAATGTACTGGGCCGGAAGTAGCATAGTGCAGCGGCCCAGCAGCGAGAGAGGCTCAAGAGGCTGTGTGTGTGGGTTTGGGGAAAAAATAACAAAAAACAAAAAAAAAGGAAAAGTGGGAGCTGGGATTTGATCCCACGACCTCCTGCATAGAGGAGCAGACAGCTGACCAGCTGGCCTAACTGAGTACTCGTGATACATAGGGGCATAGTTACATTTGAACAGGCAGAGGCTCGGTCTGAGAACCGCCATGAACGTACAGCAAGTTGCCGGCGACGACGGCAAGCAAAGCAGCGGCTACGGGTGCAGCAGAACACCGGCGGGGCTGCGGGTTTGGATGGTGGATGCGTAGGTGGTGAGGCGGGTGCAACAAAGGGTTCGGGTCTGCGGGATCCCATGGACGAGCTCGCGCTCGCTTCGGACACGGCGGTTGCAGAGGCATGCAAGGCGACGACAATGTTGGGGAACATAGTATTTTCAAAAAAATTCCTACGATCACGCAAGATCTATCTACCAAATGCATAGCAACGAGAGGGGAGAGTGTGTCTACGTACCCTCGTCGACTGGGAGCGGAAGCGTCAAGTGACGCGGTTGATGTAGTCGAACTTCTTCGCAATCCAACCGATCAAGCACCGAACGTACGGCACGTCCGCGTTCAGCACAAGTTCAGCTTGATGACGTCCCACGAGCTCTTGACGTCACGGGAGAGTTTCGTCAGCACGACGGCGTGGTGACAGATATGATGTATCTACCAGCGCAGGGCTTCGCCTAAGCACTGCAACGGTATGACCGAGGTGTGTTTCTGTGGAGGGGGGTACCGCACACGGTTAAAACAATTCAACTTGTGTGTCCTAGGGTGCCCCCCTGCCCCCGTATATAAAGGAGCAAGGGAGAGGCCGACCCTAGAGGGGGCGCGCCAAGTGTGGGGAGTCTTACTAGGACTCCCAAGTCCTAGTAGGATTCCCCTTTCCTTTCCGGAGTAGGAGAGAAGGAAAGAGGTGGAGAGGGAGAAGGAAAAGGGGGCTGCACCCCGTGTCCAATTTGGACCAGAGGGGGGGTGCGCGCCTCCTTCCTTTTGGCCTTTCTCCTTTATTCCCGTATGGCCCAATAAGGCCCATATACTCCGAAAAATACCCGAATCACTCAGAACCTTTCCGATGTCCGAATATAGTCGTCCAATATATCGATCTTTACGTCTCGACCATTTCGAGACTCCTCGTCATGTCCCCGATCTCATCCGGGACTCCGAACTCCTTCGGTACATCAAAACTCATAAACTCATAATACCGATCGTCATCAAACGTTAAGCGTGCGGACCCTACGGGTTCGAGAACTATGTAGACATGATCGAGACTCATCTCCGGTCAATAACCAATAGCGGAACCTGGATGCTCATATTGGCTCCTACATATTCTACGAAGATCTTTATCGGTCAAACCGCATAACAATAGACGTTGTTCCTTTTGTCATTGGTATGTTACTTGCCCGAGATTCGATCGTCGATATCTCTATACCTAGTTCAATCTCGTTACCGGCAAGTCTCTTTACTCATTCCGTAATACATCATCTCATGACTAACTCATTAGTCTTTTGTTTGCAAGGCTTATTATGATGTCCACTACCGAGAGGGCCCAGAGATACCTCTCCGACACTCGGATTGACAAATCCTAGTCTTGATCTATGCCAACACCACGAACACTTTCGGAGACACCTGTAGAGCATCTTTATGATCACCCAGTTACGTTGTGACGTTTGATATCACACAAGGTGTTCCTACGGTATTCGGGAGTTGCATAATCTCATAGTCATAGGAACATGTATAAGTCACGAAGAAAGCAATAGCAGTAAAACTAAACGATCATAGTGCTAAGCTAACGGATGGGTCTTGTCCATCACATCATTCTCCTAATGATGTGATCCCATTGATCAAATGACAACTCATGTCTATGGTTAGGAAACATAACCATCTTTGATCAATGAGCTAGTCTAGTAGAGGCATACTAGGGACACTCTGTTTTGTCTATGTATTCACACATGTACTAAGATTCCGGTTAATACAATTCTAGCATGAATAATAAACATTTATCATGATATAAGGAAATATAAATAACAACTTTATTATTGCCTCTAGGGCATATTTCCTTTAGTCTCCCACTTGCACTAGAGTCAATAATCTAGCTCACATCGCCATGTGATTTAATACTGATAGTTCACATCGTTATGTGAATAACACCCATAGTTCACATCGCCATGTGACCAACACCCAAATGGTTTACTAGAGTCAATAATCTAGTTCACATCGCTATGTGATTAATACCCAAGAGTAATAAGGTGTGATCATGTTTTGCTTGTGAGAGAAGTTTAGTCAACGGGTCTGTCACATTCAGATCTGTATGTATTTCGCAAATTTCTATGTCTACAATGCTCTGCATAGAGCTACTCTAGCTAATTGCTCCCACTTTCAATACGCATCCAGATTGATACTTAGAGTCGTCTGGATTTAGTGTCAAAGCTTGCATCGGCGTAACCCTTTACGACGAACTCTTCATCACCTCCATAATCAAGAAACATTTCCTTAGTCATCCAGTTACTAAGGATAATTTGGACCGCTGTACAGTGATCTACTCCTGGATCACTATTGTACCCCCTTGACAAACTCATGGCAAGGTACACAACATGTTTGGTACACAGCATGGCATACTTTATAGAACCTATGGCTGAGGCATAGGGAATGACTTTCATTCTCTCTATATTTTTCTGCCGTGGTCTGGCTTTGAGTCTTACTCAACTTCACACCTTACAAGTCAGGAAAGAACTCCTTCTTTGACTGATCCATTTTGAACTACTTCAAAATCTTATCAAGGTATGTACTCATCGAAAGTCTTATCAAGCGTCTTGACCTATCTCTATAGATCTTGATGCCCAATATGTAAGCAGCTTCACCAAGGTCTTTCTTTGAAAAACTCCTTTCAAACACTCCTTTATGCTTTCCAGAAAATTCTACATCATTTCTGATCGACAATATGTCATTCACATATACGTATCAGAAAGGTTGTAGTGCTCCCACTCACTTCTTGTAAATACAGGCTTCACCGCAAGTCTGTATAAATCTATATGCTTTGATCAACTTATCAAAGCGTATATTCCAACTCCGAGATGCTTCAACCAGTCCATAGATGGATCGCTGGAGCTTGCACATTTTGTTAGCACCTTTAGGATTGAAAAAACCTTCTGGTTGCATCATATACAAGTCTTCTTTGATAAATCCATTAAAGAATGCTGTTTTGTTATCCATTTGCCAGATTTCATAAAATGCGGCAATTGCTAACATGATTCGGACAAACTTAAGCATCGCTACGGGTGAGAAAGTCTCATCGTAGTCAACTCCTTGAACTTGTTGAAAAACTTTCGCAACAAGTCGAGCTTTGTAAACAGTAACATTACCGCCAGTGTCAGTCTTCCTCTTGAAGATCCATTTATTTTCGATGGCTTGCCAATCATCGGGCAAGTCAACCAAAGTCCACACTTTGTTCTCATACATGTATCCCATCTTAGATTTCATGGCCTCAAGCCATTTTGCGGAATCTGGGCTCATCATCGCTTCCTCATAGTTCGTAGGTTCATCATGGTCCAGTAACATGACTTCCAGAACCGGGTTGCCGTACCACTCTGATGCGGAACGAACTCTGGTTGATCTACGAAGTTCAGCAGAAACTTGATCAGAAGTTTCATGATCATCATCATTAGCTTCCTCACTAATTGGTGTAGGAATCACTGGAACTAGTTTTTGTGATGTTCCACTTTCCAATTCGGGAGAAGGTACAATTACCTCATCAAGTTCTACTTTCCTCCCACTCACTTCTTTCGAGAGAAACTCCTTCTCTAGAAAGGATCCACTCTTAGCAACAAAGACCTTGCCTTCGGATCTGTGATAGAAGGTGTACCCAACAGTTTCTTTTGGGTATCCTACAAAGATTTACTTCTCCGATTTGGGTTCGAGCTTATCATGTTGAAACTTTTTCACATAAGCATTGCAGTCCCAAACTTAAAGAAATGACAGCTTAGGTTTCTCGTCAAACCACAGTTCATACGGTGTCATCTCCACGGATTTAGATGGTGCCCTATTTAACGTGAATGTAGTTGTCTCTAATGCATAACCCCAAAAGCGATAGTGGTAGATCGGTAAGAGACATCATCGATCGCACCATATCTAATAAAGTACGGTTATGACGTTCGGACACACCATTACACTATGGTGTTCCAGGTGGCGTGAGTAGTGAAACTATTTCACATTGTTTTTACTGAAGGCCAAACTCGCTAACTCAAACATTTTATGTCAGGCCCAAGATGCGATTCTATCCCGATCACCTGACACTTACGTGATTGGGGCACAACCGCATTTCGGGCGCTTAGCAAGATGGATATCATTACAACGTACCATTACATACATACATGGGGGATACAACAATACATACAAATCTCATGAATACAACAACCTCAAGACAAGACATCCGACTACGGATGCAAACACGAAAAAACACACGACATCCATCTGCTATCCCAGGCTGCCGACCCGGAACCTAACCCAAGACTGAAGAAGAAGAAGAAAAAAAGAACTCCAACATAACGAACATCGCTCTCACGTCAAGACATCGGAAACCTGCACCTGCAACTGTTGTTGTAGTATCTGTGAGCCACGAGGACTCAGCAATCCCATAACCATGGGTAACAAGACTATCAAAGCTTAATAGGTAGGAAGAGGTAAAGTGGTGAGGTTGCAGCAGCGGCTAAGCAATATATATGGTGGCTAACTTACGAGTACAAGAATAAGATGAGCATCTACGCAAACGGTCGCAACTAGTAGTGATCGCTAAAGATCCTGAACTACATACGTGTCAAACTTAACCCCACCGTGTTCTCTTCTCAAAGTGAAAAGAGACAGTCACAGTTACTCACACGGTTGTGTGTTTTACTTCGGATCCTCTGTCAAGTTTTCTACAACCGAACATTAACAAACTCCAATCTGCCACATAACCGCGGGCACGGCTTTCGAAAGATCATAACCCTGCAGGGGTGTCCCAACTTAGCCCATCACAAGCTCTCACGATTAGCTGAAGTGATAAATATAATATCATCACCCCTTATCTTAGGAATATCCGATCAGGCTCGGCATCCTGGTGCACAAGACATTTCGACAATGGTAAAACAAGTCCAGCAAGACCTCCCGGTGTGTCGACACCCTGATAGTAGCCACGCGTATCTCGTCTCAGGCCACGACCGGATGGGTGATGCTACAGGTAAAACCAATCCTCGAGTTTCCCCGTGGTGGCCCCGCTGGCTCCCCGTTTGGGACCAACACCATCAGCACTGGCCCCCGCTATTATGTAGAATTAAGAACCCGGGGACATGACCCCCTATGCAATTAATTAATTAATTAAGTTGTTATAATGAGCAAATTAAAACCAATGTTGGGCCTTGCTGGAGGAGTTTTATTCAAAGTCGAACTGTCAAGGGGTCCCCATCCACCCATCGTGTAAGGAACGCAAAATCAAGGAACATAATGCCGGTTTATCGGCGCCTAAGGTGGCATGAGTGGAACAAAACACCGAGCAAAAGGCCAAGCCTTCCACCCATGCCCAGTATATAGGTGTGTTAATAATAATTATAGATATTGTGATATTCCAACAACAAGTTCCCTCCTGGAACGATCTTCATCTTCACCTGCAACTAACAACGCTATAAGAGGGGCTGAGCAAGCGGGTAACATAGCCAGACAATGGTTTTTGCTTGGAAGGTGTCAAAGGTTAGAGGCTTCATGGCAACAAGGAGAGGCTGACAATAATGATGGGTAGCGTGACATGTAACGATAGCATCGAGACACTAAGCAAAGGCAATGATAGTAAAGGTATCCAAGGGTAGGGTCATCTTGCCTGAGATCCCGCAAGGAAGAAGAACTCTTCCGTGAAGAAGACGGAGAAGAAGCCTTGAAAAAGAACCACAGGTAGACGATCGAATCCTCACGAACGCAACGGAACAAGCACTAACGAGTAGAAGCAAGCAATACGGTAAACAAACCACTCAAGAACATGACAATATGCACTACCAAGTATGATGCAAAACAAGTCTACTTATGATGCACAGAAAGTCTACGCAGGAAGCAAAACATGGCAAGGTAGGAAGCACAGCAAATCAGCACAAGTTTATATGATGGAATACATGGCAAAGTATGATGCATGACAGATATATACAGGAAGCAATACATGGCAAGGTATGATGCATGACAAGTCTATACAGGAAGCACAGCAAGTCTATACAGGAGGCACAGCAAGTCTATGAAGCATGACATGGCAAGGTAGGAAGCACAGAAAACATCACAGGAAGCATGGCAATGTAATTAAGCAAGTATGATGCAAACAAGTCTATATAGGAAGCACAACAAGTATATGAAGCATAACATGGCAAGGTAGGAAGCACATAAAACAAGACAAGTTTATATGATGCAATACATGGCAAGATATGATGCATGACAAATCTATACAGGAAGCACAACAAGTATATATAGGAAGCACAGCAAGTCTATACAGGAAGCATAACAAGTATATACAGGAAGCATAACATGGCAAGGTATGATGCATGACAAAACTATACAGGAAGCATGGCTGATGCACTAAGGAAGCACTGCGGATGTACTAAGGATGCACAGAAAGACAACATAGGAAACACAGAGATACAACACAAGGAACATGACAATATGCATCAAGCAAGAAACTTCAAAACATGTTAACAAGAGGATAATATGAATCTACATGCAAAATCACACAAGTTTCATATAAAGAACACCCCAAACGGAGCAACGGGCTAAAAGATACACATGAAACAAGATATAACAACAAGCTGAAATTAACAGCCACATAGCAACTTTGGAGCATGATAAATATAAGCTACAGCACTCAAACATGGCAACAAGAAGCATGAACATGAAGTAGACATATCCTACAGCAAACAAGTCCATTGGAGCATCTCCATAGGAGGCATGGATTAATAGCAACAAGCAACAACATTTCGAACATGACAACAAAAACCTGACAGCAGTATTTTATAGCAACTTGAGAGCAAGAATTAAATATGCTACAGCCACCCAAATGAGCATGTGAGAGCATGAATGGATAACCAACAACATATACAACAAGGAATCATCAATAGTCACCCCAAAATTATCATGGATTTGCCTAGAACAACAAGCAAACATGGCATCTGGAAATTACAGATTCCAGACTTAGTGAAATTTCACAAAGTGTTAAAACAGCAATAATATCATGGCATGTTTGTGAGCAAGTTTAAGTCACCTCAAAGCATAACATGGCAAGTGGTTTGCACCACAGCAAAGTACACATGATGGGGAATCCAAAACATATAAGCATGCATCATGGGGACAACCACATCAATAGCAACGAGCTCCTCAACTAGGCATCTCGTAACAAGTTTAACAACATAACAGCTAATTGCACTTTTGCAACATAGATAAACATGGCAATATAAAATCTATCATGCAAGCTAAAGCAACCAACATGTAGAGCATTTCATGGCGAACATGTGGACATATCATTTGCTTCATTTGGATAAACATGCAACAAGTTATCACATTGCAAACATGGCATGAAAACAACTAATAGCAGCAGTTTATAACAAGTAGCACTCTTCTCATGAAGATTAAGACATCTAGATGACCTCAAACATGCATGGCACAATGGAACAAAACATAGTACATGTCACCACGATCATTTTGACATGTCATTCACTCAAAACGGATAAGCACACAAGAAGTTATCACTATGCAAAGATGCAACATTACTGCAGATAGATTAACAGACTTAGCAGATTTTGACAAAACAGACGGGCGCAAGATAGATAAATGACGCACGGGCGAGGATCTGTGGGTGCTCACCACTGGGCTGAGGCCCAGTCCAGAAGAGGAGGTTGGCTGGGCTTTGGGCCTGCGGTGCTGGAGGAAGGGCCTGGAGGCCGACGGGGCGCCGGCCCGCCTCGACGGCTGGAGGCGGCTGGGCCGCCCGCGGGAAGGAGGCCCAGGGGGCGAGCGGCCTGGCGATCGGCTAAGGGAGGCCCAGGCGAAGGAGCCGGCTGGGGCGGTCGGTGGAGGAGATGGCCTGGGCCAGGCGAAGCGCTGAGGTGGGCCTGGGCCCAGGTCGGGGCGAGGAAGCCTGGAGCGGCTGGGATCGAGCGGGCGCTCGTCCTCCCGAAGCAGGGGCGAGGCCGGCGGCGGCTGCGGACGGTCTTGCCGGCGAGGGAGCTCCGGCGAAGGGCGGAGGAAGGCGGATCCGCGCAGGGGCTCACCAGATCTGGCCGGAGGAGGGCCGATCTGGCCGGCGGCGAGGTGCTGGGGACGGGGCGGCGACTTGAGCCCCGGCGTCGGGGAAGGTGGCCGGCGGCGGAGGGAGAACAGCGGCAGCGCGGCCTCGGCGACCCACCGGAGAAGATGAAGACGAGGGGCGCGGCGAGATCTGCGGGCTGGCATTGGAAGCACGGCGCGGCGAGGTCGGAAGCATGGCGCGGCGAGGTCGGAAGCATGGCGCGGCAACGGTGGAAGCACGGCGCGTCAACGGTGGAAGCACCGCGCGGCAGAGATGGAAACACTAGGGTTTTGGACGCAAAATTGGAGGGGGTGAACGTTTATATAGGCACAGGGAGCTAGGGTTGTCCAAATGAGGAGAGGTTTTCGGCCACGAGATCACAATTGAACGGCCTAGATGAAGGGAAGGGTTTGAGTTGGGTTGGTGGGCTGTGTAGATGACCTTGGGCTTACGGAAGAGAAGAGAGAGGAAGGCCCACGGGTGTTTTTGGAGACCGAAAACGTCCCACGATTAAACCGGCGACTAGTGCCGCTATATATATCCGTTGGGCTATCAAACGAGCTCCGAATGCGATGAAATCTGGCAGGCGGCCTGTCTACAATATAATAATACCACACGCCAAGTTTCAACCCATTCCGAGAACGTTTTTCGGCCACTCACAAAATAAATATTCGGAGGCACCGCGGGCGCGTGCAAGTGTGTCTGGGCTCAGAACGGACAACGGAAAGGAACGAGTGGGACCGGATGCAAGTTTTGAAAACATGCTGATGCAACACACATGATGACATGGCAAAGATGCACACACAAGCAGATGACATGGCACTAACAACGAATAACTGGCTGACACCTGGAGCATCGGTCTCGGGGTGTCACATTTTACCTCTACGATCATATCGTAGAAACTCTTATTTTCTTGTTACGATGATTCTCCACTTCACTCTGAAATTCTTTGAACTTTTCAAATGTTTCAGACTTGTGCTTCATTAAGTAGATATACCCATATCTGCTCAAATCATTAGTGAAGGTCAGAAAATAACGATACCCGCCGCGAGCTTCAACACTCATTGGTCCACATACATCTGTATGTATGACCTCCAACAAATCTGTTGCTCGCTCCATTGTTCCGGAGAACGGAGTTTTAGTCATCTTGCCCACGAGGCATGGTTCGCAAGCACCAAGTGATTCATAATCAAGTGATTCCAAAAGTCCATCACTATGGAGTTTCTTCATGCGCTTTACACCATTATGACCTAAACGGCAGTGCCACAAATAAGTTGCACTATCATTATTAACCTTGCATCTTTTGGCTTCAATATTATGAATATGTCTATCACCACGATCGAGATCGAACAAACTATTTTCATTGGGTGTATGACCATCGAAGGTTTTATTCATGTAAACAGAATAACAATTATTCTATGACTTTAAATGAATAACCGTATTGTAACAAATATGATCAAATCATATTCATGCTCAACGCAAATGCCAAATAACATTTATTTAGGTTTTACACTAATCCCGAAAGTATAGGGAGTGTGCGATGATGATCATATCAATCTTGGAACCACTTCCAACACAAATCGTCACTTCACCTTTAACTAGTCTATGTTCATTCTGCAATTCTCGTTTTGAGTTACTAATTTTAGCAACTGAACCGGTATCAAATACCCAGGGGTTGCTATGAACACTAGTAAAGTACACATCAATAATCTGTATATCAAAATATACCTTTGTTCACTTTTCCATCCTTCTTATCCGCCAAGTATCTAGGGCAGTTCCACTTCCAGTGACCATTTGCTTTGCAGTAGAAGCACTTAGTTTTAGGCTTGAGTTTTAGCTTTGGGTTTCTTCACGGGAGTGACAACTTGCTTGTAATTCTTCTTGAAGTTCCCCTTCTATCCCTTTGCCCTTTAGTTGAATCAAGTGGTCTTGTTAACCATCAACACTTGATGCTTTTTCATGATTTCTACCTTCGCCGACTTCAGCATCGCGAAGAGCTCGGGAATTCCTTTCGTCATCCCTTGCATATTACAGTTCATCACGAAGTTCTACTAACTTGGTGATAGTGACTAGAGAACTTTGTCAATTACTATCTTATCTGGAAGATTAACTCCCACTTGATTCAAGTAATTGTAGTACCCAGACAATCTGATCACATGCTCACTGGTTGAGCTATTCTCCTCCATCTTGTAGGCAAAGTACTGTCAGAAGTCTTATACCTCTCGACACGGGCATGTGTATGAAATACTAATTTCAACTCTTGGAACATCTTATATGCTCCGTGGCATTCAAAACATTTTTGAAGTCCCGGTTCTAAGTTGTAAAGCATGGTGCACTTAAACTATCAAGTAGTCATCATACCGAGCTTTTGTCAAAATGTTCATAACGTCTACATCTGCTCCTGCAATAGGTCTGTCTCCTAGCGGTGCATCAAGGACATAATTCTCTGTGCAGCAATGAGGATAATCCTCAGATCACGGAACAATTCCGCATCATTGCTACTAACATCTTTCAACTTAGTTTTCTCTAGGAACATATAAAAAATAAACGGGGAGCAACATCGCGAGCTATTGATCTACAACATAGATATGCTAATACTACCAGGACTAAGTTCATGATAAATTAAAGTTCAATTTAATCATATTACTTAAGAACTCCCACTTAGATAGACATCCCTCTAGTCATCTAAATGATCATGTGATCCAAATCAACTAAACCATGTCCGATCATCACGTGAGATGGAGTACTTTCAATGGTGAACATCTTATGTTGATCATATCTACTATATGATTCACGCTCGACCTTTCGGTCTCCAGTGTTCCGAGGCCATATCTGCATATGCTAGGCTCGTCAAGTTTAACCTGAGTATTCTGCATGTGCAAAACTGGCTTACACCAGTTGTATTTGAACGTAGAGCTTATCACACCCGATCATCACGTGGTGTCTCAGCACGAAGAACTATCGCAACGGTGCATACTCAGGGAGAACACTTGTACCTTGAAATTTTGTAAGGGATCATCTTATAATGCTTCCGTCGTTCTAAGCAAAATAAGAAGCATAATAAAATAAACATCACATGCAAATCAAAATATGTGACATGATATGGCCATCATCATCTTGTGCTTTTGATCTCCATCTCCAAAGCACCGTCATGATCACCTTCGTCACCGGCGCGACACCTTGATCTCCATCGTAGAATCATTGTCGTCTCGCCAACTATTGCTTCTACGACTATCGCTACCGCTTAGTGATAAAGTAAAGCAATTACATGGTGATTGCATTTCATACAATAAAGCGACAACCATATGGCTCCTGCCAGTTGCCGATAACTTTACAAAACATGATCATCTCATACAAAACCGTATATCTCATCATGTCTTGACCATATCACATCACAACATGCCCTGCAAAAACAAGTTAGATGTCCTCTACATCGTTGTTGCAAGTTTTACGTGGCTGCTACGGGCTTAGCAAGAACCGTTCTTACCTACGCATACAAAACCACAACGATGTTTCGTCAAGTATGTGCTGTTTTAACCTTCACAAGGACCTGGCGTAGCCACACTTGATTCAGCTAAAGTGAGAGAGACAGACACCCGCCAGTCACCTTTAAGCAACGAGTGCTCATAACGGTGAAACCAGTCTCGCGTAAGCGTACGCGTAATGTCGGTCCGGGCCGCTTCATCTCACAATACCGCCGAAGCAAAGTTTGACATACTGGTAAGCAGTATGACTAGTATCGCCCATAACTCATTGTGTTCTACTCGTGCATATCATCTACGCATAGACCTGGCCCATGATGCCACTGTTGGGGAACGTAGTATTTTCAAAAAAATTCCTACGATCACGCAAGATCTATCTACCAGATGCATAGCAACGAGATGGGAGAGTGTGTCTACGTACCCTCGTAGACCGGGAGCGGAAGCGTCAAGTGACGCGGTTGATGTAGTCGAACTTCTTCGCGATCCAACCGATCAAGCACCGAACGTACGGCACCTCCGCGTTCAGCACACGTTCAGCTTGATGACGTCCCACGAGCTCTTGATCCAGTCGAGCTTCACGGAAGAGTTTCGGCAGCACGACGGCGTGGTGACGGATATGATGTATCTACCGGCGCAGGGCTTCACCTAAGCACTGCAACGGTATGACCGAGGTGTGTTTCTGTGGAGGGGGCACCGCACACGGCTAAAACAATTCAACTTGTGTGTCCTAGGGTGCCCCCTGCCCCCGTATATAAAGGAGCAAGGGAGAGGCCGGCCCTAGAGGGGGCGCGCCAAGTGTGGGGAGTCCTACTAGGACTCCCAAGTCCTAGTAGGATTCCCCTTTCCTTTTCGGAGTAGGAGAGAAGGAAAGAGGTGGAGAGTGAGAAGGAAAAGGGGGCTGCACCCCTTGTCCAATTCGGACCAGAGGGGGGGTGCGCGCCTCCTTCCTTTTGGCCTTTCTCCTCTATTCCCGTATGGCCCAATAAGGCCCATATACTTCGAAAAATACCCGAATCACTCGGAACCTTTCCGATGTCCGAATATAGTCGTCCAATATATCGATCTTTATGTCTCGACCATTTTGAGACTCCTCGTCATGTCCCCGGTCTCATCCGGGACTCCGAACTCCTTCGGTACATCAAAACTCATAAACTCATAATACCGATCGTCATCAAACGTTAAGCGTGCGGACCCTACGGGTTCGAGAACTATGTAGACATGACCGAGACTCATCTCCTGTCAATAAACAATAGCGGAACCTGGATTCTCATATTGGCTCCTACATATTCTACGAAGATCTTTATCGATCAAACCGCATAACAATATACGTTGTTCCTTTTGTCATTGGTATGTTACTTGCCCGAGATTCGATCGTCGGTATCTCTATACCTAGTTCAATCTCGTTACCGGCAAGTCTCTTTACTCGTTCCGTAATACACCATCTCGTGACTAACTCATTAGTCTTTTGCTTGCAAGGCTTATTATGATGTGCATTACCGAGAGGGCCCAAAGATACCTCTCCGACACTCGGAGTGACAAATCATAGTCTTGATCTATGCCAACACCACGAACACTTTCGGAGACACCTGTAGAGCATCTTTATGATCACTCAGTTACGTTGTGACGTTTGATAGCACACAAGGTGTTCCTACGGTATTCGGGAGTTGCATAATCTCATAGTCATAGGAACATGTATAAGTCATGAAGAAAGCAATAACAGTAAAACTAAACGATCATAGTGCTAAGCTAACGGATGTGTCTTGTCCATCACATCATTCTCCTAATGATGTGATCCCGTTGATCAAATGACAACTCATGTCTATGGTTAGGAAACATAACCATCTAATGAGCTAGTCTAGTAGAGGCATACTAGGGACACTCTGTTTTGTCTATGTATTCACACATGTACTAAGTTTCCGGTTAATACAATTCTAGCATGAATAATAAACATTTATCATGATATATGGAAATATAAATAACAACTTTATTATTGCCTCTAGGGCGTATTTCCTTCAGACAAGGTTGCGGCTTCAGGTGTGTGCGTGCAAAGAAACAGAGGAGGCAGAGCCACTTCATCGGACTTGCCTTCCGATGTGCTCGGGAAGCTAGGGACGGCCGTGTCAAGGAGTGGCACGGATCTTCTGCTCCCTGGATGGAGCATACAGGGCGATGTGTGCAGCGGCGTCAGGTCCGATATGGTGCGGGTTGTGCTTGGCGTGTGTGTGTGCTGCGAGCGTGTGGGAACAAGGGCGAAGACTCCTTAGCCAGAGCACCTGCTCTGACCGTGGATGAAGAAGCTACAGTGAGCAGGGCGCAGGTGTGTGGGTGTGCTGCAAACAAAGCATCGACTTGGCTCAAAGCGGCCATGGCGATAGCACGGCAACAGCAGGTCGGGTACGACGGGATCGGTGACTACAAGCATGCAAGTAAAAGAGGGGATTCGATGCGGCTCACCGAGGGGGGTGTGGAAGGTGAGCTCAGACAGCATGAGGAGGTCGATCCGAGGCGTGGCGAGGAGTGATCAGGTGATGGCGCTCGGACCATGAAGCAGAAGAAGTAGGGGAGGCGACCGCGCGCTAGACTTGGCGATCCAGCTCGGGGAGGTCGAGCGAGGGGTCGCTCCAGAGGAAGAAGAAGGCCGCCGGCGACGAGGGCGACGCCGGGCTCGAGCTCGGCTTGGCTTGACCGGCCATGGCGACGGCGATGGCAGGGAGGCGTGTTGGGGAGGCTCTGGCCCAACTAACTCCGGGAATAGGTCGAGGATGATGACGGGGTGTAGGATGACATGTCGAAGAGGGTCCTGGAACAGACCGGACGCGAGGAAGACGACGGATGCCGGCGATCTTCTTGTCTCGGGTGCTCTTTTCTTGAGGTAGAAGAACAAACAGAGGAGGAGAGGGGTTGTGGCGGCTACAAGAGAGGGAAGAGGGAAACCCTAAGGGCGCGCTGGCTTTATAGGGGAGCGGTCAGGCGCTGGCCTCGACATTCGTGAACCTCCTACTCACGGCGCTGCTGTTGTTGTACTCTAGAGGAAGGAGACGCTGTGAGGGAGGGAGCAGGTGGCTGTTTGGCTCGGCTGGGCCGGGGAAAGAAAGGCCCAGGTGGGCTTCAGCTGGGAGGCCAGGTAAGGTTTATCTTCTCTATATCCTTCTGTTTATTCCAATAAACAGAGTAACCAGATAATAAGAGGGAAAGGCCAGGGCTTTGGGGAAGGAATATGGGAGATATAAACATATGTATGAACTCCTGGTATTATGTAGGATTTGAATAAAGTGCTCTGGCATTTTTAGAAGGCAGAAAAATAATTAGAGTTTGAATTATTCTCAAACTTCAATCATTTTTGAACCTCACCAAAACCACTTCAAAAAATGGGTGAAACTTGGCAGAGAGGTATAAGACATGATCCAAGATTTATAGGAAAATATAGAACATTACTTGAGAAGGGAAATAATGCAACTTAACATGAAAGCCACAATTTGAAATAGATGAATGAGTGGATAGGTTGTGCACTTGGGGGGCGGGGGGAGTTGATGGAAAAGATAAGGATGGATATCACACCAACAATACAATAACATGAAGAATGCAACCCACATGATTATCATGATAAATGCAATAAAATAACAAGAGGCACACCACATCGTGAATCATAGAGCAAAGCAAGTGAGACAACCATGGCAAACAAACAAGGATGGCACAATGCAATATAATAAAAGATGAACATGATGCAAGAAGCAAAGTATGGCAATGGCATTCATCATGATCATGGCAACAACGTAGAGGAAAAAATATGCAAAGTAATAGAGATAATGCAACAAACAAAATAAACACACGACAACAACGAAAAATAAAAGGGGGGGGATGGAGCATCGGTCTCGGGACGTCACAACACTCCCCTACTAACAAGAGATCTCGTCCCGAGATCTTAGGAACGAGACAGAAGGGAAAAGGAAGAACAAAGTTCTTCGAGGACAAAAGAGTGAAACCAAAGAACCTCGAGAGGTGGAACAATATGAAAGAAGGGATACAACGGAGGTGAACGAAGTTGCAAAGACATCGTTAGACAAAGGTTGAAGGATATGAAGCACGGGTTGTAGGAATAAGAATGAATTCAAAACCACTCCGGTTAATAAGAGATAGAAAAGGAATCTCCACGAAGGAATTTGATCAGCACTCCAGTTGAAATTGAAAGAAATAGCACAACGGTTGAACGTGAGTGGAATATGACAAGAACTTGAAAAGATGGAACGATCCATGACGAGATGAACAAGAAAATTTAGCTAGCACTCCGGTTAAATATGGATTGAAAGAAGAATAACTTGAGAGATGGAATAATATTTGACGAGAGGAATAACACAATGCCTCTGGAAAGAATTGCAAGGATGGAATGAAAGAACGGAGAAGAAGAACAACAAGTTCTACCACGAACGAATTCAAAGCATCCTTGTGAAGAAAGGATGAACGGAGTTGTTTAAAATCAATAACGAAAAGAATTAACTTGTCGTTATAGAAATCATCCCGAAACTTGAGGTGAATTATGCCGCAACCAAAAGATTGAATAGACGAGAATGAAGAAATGCAAAACTCCACTTCAAACGAAAACGGGGAATTATTTGCATCTCGGGACAGAAAAGAATAATGCTTGAGCTGCTCAACAAGAATCTGATGAATATTTAAAGAATGAATTATTTCATGAAGAACCACCATGAGGAACTCCGGTAACGAAAGGATGATGATATAGAATGACGGATGAAAAGAATAAGATTAAAGCCTTGCGATGATTAGTCGGGATTCCGACGAGATAGCCGAGAAAACTTGAACTCCGGAAAAATAAAAGATGAAAGGAGTTGGAACTAGAATTTATTCATCAAGAATAAACTCCGAAGGAAGGAATTAAATCAACTTGATGAAAAGAATAAGAATTATGGTATGCTTATCCTACACCAATTAAATTGAGGAACAATGGATTCACATACTAGTTATTCTCGTTGAAAGGATTAAAGAGGGAAATATCGCGAACTCGAGAAAATCTTCATGAACCATCGACGGGATTGGAATAAAAATGAATGGATTGATATGATAACACCGGAAAAGAACTCTTGATCGAGCCACCGTAAAGAATTAGAGCTGAGTGAAGAAAATGAACGAACCACCGGAAGAATAAAATCGAATGATGAAAGAGAACAAACCACCGTAAAGAATTGAAGTTGAGTGAATACGATGAATCGCCGGGAGAATAAGGCACTTGAGGAAATTAGAATGACGAGAACGAAAAGAACATGAACTAATTAAAGAATAATTGAACGAAGCACCGGACAAATGTGAGACGAACGACGAAATATCAATGAAGAATATTTGGAGGACGAAATTGAAAACTGAGAACGAAGAAATCTTCTGAAAAGATGACCTTCGGAGGAACACAATGAAAAGAATTCAAGAACTACTCTGGATGAAGAAAGGTTGGACCAACGGTGAAAAGAATTGCAAACGATCTTGGAAAAGTCACATGACTGATGGAATCCATACTTACATCACGTTTGAAAAGAATTTGAGAATACTCCGGGAAATTAAAAGAGTCAGGTAAGATCTTGGGAAAGACCTGTGGGTAATGAGCCCACCGACGACAAAACACCGTTAAAATGGAATGAAAGGAGATAATACACCGGAACGATTAAAAGACTCGAAGGAGGTTACAACCTCGAATTAATTGGAAGACAGACGAATATCCTGAGATTTCTTCGGAACTCCAGAACAATTAAATGGCGAGTGGTAAATGAGCAAAGTGAAGCAATTGAGCCGAGGAAAAGAATATGATGAACACCGAATACTTGGATTGGATCCACCGGAAAAGAAGAGGAGGTGAAGAATGACAAACTAGATGAGAATTCACGAGTTGAAAATAATTGAGGAAGAATGCAGAGGATCACCTGAGTAGGATGGATACTCGATTAAGGACTCCGGCTCCGAGAAACAAAAGGGTGGGAGGGTGGGAAAAGAAAGAGCACAACGGACGGGGAGAACACCGTGGGTTGAAAAGGACCGAGGGTTGAACTTACAAAGAAGAAGAGGTCGAATCCACTTGACGAGAGATGCACCAGATGACAAGAACTGAGATTACAAGGAACGAAAATTAACCACGTGATCCTAAAAAAAAAATTGAAGGGGAAGAGGAGCAAATCAAAACACCTATGTCAAGATTCCTCACCAGAGCGACGAAGGGGCAGAGGAGTAAAAAGAATTCCTACTCTCCGATATAACTAGACTCCAATTTTGTTTTCTAGACTCAACAATGGCCAGACTACGATCAATCAAGGGGGCTCCTATGGTCGTTCGAGGCTCTGATACCAACTTATCAGGCCCAAGATGCGATTATATCCCGATCACGTGACACTTACGTGATTGGGGCACAACTGCATTTCGGGCGCTTAGCAAGATGGATATCATTACATCGTACCATTACATACATACATGGGGAATACAACAATACATACATGTCACACGAATACAACAGCATCAATACAAGAAATCCGACTACGGATGCAAACATGAAAAGCACAACGACATCCATCTGCTATCCCAGGCTGCTGACCCGGAACCTAACCCAAGACTGAAGAAGAAGAAGAAGAAGAAAGAACTCCAACACAACGATCATCGCTCTCACGTCAAGACATCGGAAACCTGCACCTGCAACTGTTGTTGTCGTATCTGTGAGCCACGAGGACTCAGCTATCCCATAACCATGGGTAACAAGACTATCAAAGCTTAATGGGTAGGAAGAGGTAAAGTGGTGAGGTTGCAGCAGCGGCTAAGCAAATATATGGTGGCTAACTTACGAGTACAAGAATAAGATGAGCATCTACACAAACGATCGCAAACTAGTAATGATCACTAAAGATCCTGAACTACCTACGAGTCAAACATAACCCCACCGTGTTCTCTTCTCAAAGTGAACAGAGACAATCATGGTTACTCACACTGTTGTGTGTTTTACTTCGAATCCTCTGTCAAGTTTTCTACAACCGGACATTAACAAATTCCAATCTGCCACATAACCGCAGGCATGGCTTTCGAAAGATCATAACCCTGCAAGGGTGTCCCAACTTAGCCCATCACAAGCTCTCAGGATCAGCAGAAGTAATAATAATATTACCCCTTATCTTAGGGACAATCCGATCAGGCTCGGAATCTCGGTGCACAAGACATTTCGACAATGGTAAAACAAGTCCAGCAAGACCTCCCGGCGTGCCGACACCCTGATAGTAGCCGCGCGTATCTCGTCTCAGGCCACAACCGGATAGGTGATCCTACGGGAGCCAGATACCTCGAGTTTCCCCGTGGCGGTCCCGCAGTCTCCCCGTTTAGGACCAACACCATCAGCACTGGCCCCCCTGCTATGTAGAAAAATCCTCGGGTAGCGCTAACTCCCTATGCAATTAATTAATTAATTAAGTTTTTATTATGTTGCAAATTAAAACCAATGTTGGGCCTTGCTGGAGAAGTTTTATTCAAAGACGAACTATCAAGGGGTCCCCATATACCCAACCGTGTAAGGAACACAAAATCAAGGAACATAATGCCGGTTTATCGACTCCTAAGGTGGCATGAGTGGAGCAAAACACCGAGCAAAAGGCCAAGGCTTCCACCCATGCCCAGTATATAGTTGTGTTAATATATATAAGACATATTGTGATATTCCAACAACAAGTTCCAACAAGGAACGATCTTCATCTTCACCTGCAACTAACAACGCTATAAGAGGGGCTGAACAAGAGGGTAACATAGCCAAACATTGGTTTGCTAGGAAGGTGTCAAAGGTTAGAGGTTTCATGGCAACAAGGAGAGGGGCTGACAATAATGATGGGTACCGCGACATATAACAATAGCATCGAGATAACTAAGCATGGCAATGATAGTAAGGTATCCAAGGTGATGGTCATCTTGCATGAGATCCCGCAAGGAAGACGAACGAGTCCATGAAGAAGATAAAGAAGAAGCTTTGAAGATGAACCACGTGTAGAAGAACGAATCCTCACGATCGCAACGGAACAAACACTAACGAGAAGAAGCAAGCAATACGGTAAACACACAACGCAAGAACATGACAATATGCTCAACCAAGTATGATGCATGACAAGATTAAATAGACATGGCATGGCAAAGTGCAACAAACAATACTACAAATTAAGTGGAAGTCAATATGTAACAAGTTGCATATTGAGGAAACACCACATTCAAGTATTTAGTTCACTCTTGTTTATGTACCCAACAATATTAAATGTTTTTAAACATGGCAAGAGGTGAAGCATAGATATAACCTAACTATTTAGACAAGTTTAAATGAGGCCGGAACAACGAACAACAATTCCAGAAAAACCCCATGTGCAATTATTGATTTTAGTACTGTTCTGCCTAAAAACATATTTCATTGTTGTTAAATAGCAAAATTAATTTCACCAAGTTAAGCTACACATTATTCTACCCCATTTACATATAAAGTTTATTAATTTTGGAGCTACGGTTAATTAGTTATGAATTAAACCATTTTAGCTTGTTATTTGCACAAATTTATAGAAACAGCAAGTTTAAACATTTTAACATGGATGAAAGTTGCAAAATGAGAAACTATATGAAATTCTAAACAGTTTACTTATATACTTTATCTTAAACTAATGCATGGGATTTTAGATAATTGCATTTTGAAAACAGGGCATTTCTGTAATGTACTGGAAAATAAACAAATCCACAGACAGAAAAAAAAACATGTACTGGGCCGGAAGCAGCATAGTGCAGCGGCCCAGCAGCGAGAGAGGCTCAAGAGGTTGTGTGTGTGGGTTTGGGGAAAAAATAACAGAAAACAAAAAAAGGAAAAGGAAATGTGGGCGCTGGGATTTGATCCCACGACCTCCTGCATAGAGGAGCAAAGCGCTGACCAGCTGGCCTAACTGAGTACTCATGATACAGAGGGGCATAGTTACATTTGAACAGGCAGAGGCTCGGTCTGAGAACCGCCATGAACGCACAGCAAGTTGCCGGCGACGACGGCAAGCAAAGCAGCGGCTACCGGTGCAGCAGAACACCGGCGGGGCTGCGGGTTTGGATGGTGGATGCATAGGCGGCGAGACGAGCGCAACAAAGGGTTCGGGTCTGCGGGATCCCAAGGAAGAGCTCGCGCTCGCTTCGGACACGGCGGCTGCAGAGGCATGCAAGGCGACGACAAGGCTGCGGCTTCAGGTGCGTGCGTGCAATGAAACAGAGGAGGCAGAGCCACCTCATCGGACTTTCCTTCCGATGTGCTCGGGAAGCTAGGGACGTCCATGTCAAGGAGCGGCACGGATCTTCTGTTCCCTGGATGGAGCATACATGGTGATGTGTGCAGCGGCGTCAGGTCCGACATGGTGCAGGTTGTGCTTGGCGTGTGTGTGTGTGTGCTGCGAGCGTGTGGGAACAAGGGCGAAGACCCCATAGCCAAAGCACCTGCTCTGACCGTGGATGATGAAGCTACAGTGAGCAGGGTGCAGGTGTGTGGGTGTGCTGCAAACAAAGCATCGACTGGGCTTAAAAAGGCCATGGCGATAGCACGACAACAGCAGGTCGGGTACGACGGGATCGGTAACTACAAGCATGCAAGTAAAAGAGGGGGGTGTGGAAGGTGAGCTCGGACAGCATGAGGAGGCCGATCCGAGGCGTGGCAAGGAGATGATCAGGTGATGGCGCTCGGACCATGAAACAGAACAAGTAGGGGAGGCGACCGCGCACTGGACTTGGCGATCCAGCTCAGGGAGGTCGAGCGAGGGGTCCCTCCAGAGGAAGAATAAGGCCGCCGGCGACGAGGGCGATGCCGGGCTCGAGCTCGGCTTGGCTCGACCGGCCATGGCGACGGCGACGGCAGGAAGGCGCGTTGGGGAGGCTCCGGCCCAACTAACTCCGGGAATAGGTCGAGGATGATGACGGGGTGTAGGATGACATGCCGGAGAGGGTCCTGGAACAGACCGGATGCGAGGACGACGACGGATGCCGGCGATCTTCTTGTCTCGGGTGCTCTTTTCTTGAGGAAGAAGAACAAACAGAGGAGGAGAGGGGTTGTGGCGGCTACGAGAGGGGGAAGAGGGAAACCCTAAGGGCGCGTTGGCTTTATAGGGGAGCGGTCAGGCGCTGGCCTCGACGTCCGTGAGCCTCCTGCTCACGGCACTGCTGTTGTTGTACTCTAGAGGAAGGAGACACCGTGAGGGAGGGAGCAGGTGGCTGTTTGGCTCGGCTGGGCCGGGGAAAGAAAGGCCCAGGTGGGCTTCGACTGGGAGGCCAGATAAGGTTTATCTTCTCTATATCCTTCTGTTTATTCCAATAAACAGAGTTACCATATTTTAAGAGGAAAAGGCCAGGGCTTTGGGGAAGGAATATGGGAGATATAAACATATGTATGAACTCCTGGTATTATGTAGGATTTGAATAAAGTGCTCTGGCATTTTTAGAAGGTAGAAAAATAATTAGAGTTTGAATTATTCTCAAACTTCAATCATTTTTGAACCTCACCAAAACCACCTCAAAAAATGGGTGAAACTTGGGAAAGAGGTGTAAGACATGATCCAAGATTTATAGGAAAATATTGAACATTACTTGAGAAGGGAAATAATGCAACTTAACATGAAAGCCAAAATTTGAAATAGATGAAGGAGTGGATAGGTTGTGCACTTGGGGGCGGAGTTGATGGAAAAGATAAGGATGGATAGCACACCAACAATACAATAACATGAAGAACGCAACCCACATGATGATCATGATAAATGCAATAAAATAACAAGAGGCACACCACATCAGGAATCATAGAGCAAAGCAAGTGAGACAACCATGGCAAACAAACAAGGATGGCACAATGCAATATAATAAAATATGAACATGATGCAAGAAGCAAAGTATGGCAATGGCATTCATCATGATCATGGCAACAACATAGAGGAAAAAATATGCAAAGTAATAGAGATAATGCAACAAACAAAATAAACACACGACAACAACGAAAAATAAAAGGGGGGCAAATGGAGCATCGGTCTCGGGACGTCACAATAATGATCATTGCCTGGATATCGTCATAATTATTTGAAGTTCTATCAATTGCCCAACAATAATTTGTTTTCCCACCGTTTGCTATTTTTCTCGAGGGAAGCCACTAACAAAACCTACGGCCCCCGGGTCTTCTTCCTCATATATTTGCCTTTGCGATCTACCTTTTCCTTGCATTTATTTTCAGATCTATTAAACCAAAAATACAAAAATACCTTGCTGCAATTTATTCTTATTTATTTTATTTGGCGTTCGATCTATCAATTTACTACAAATTCCACACGTCTGTTTTGCCTATCTTGAGGCGCCATACCCCGAAAAGGATAGGCAACCCCTTTAACACGTCAGGTTGCGAGAAGTTGTTATTCGTGTGCAGGTGATGTTTAAGTTGTGTTGCTTGGTTCTCCTACTGGTTCGACAGCCTTGCTTTGACATCTGAGGGAAATACCTACCGTCGTTGTGCTGCATCATCCCTTCCTCTTTGGGGAAATACCGACGTAGCTTTAAGCAACATAAGGCACATACAAATTTGCTTAGAACGGCAAGGACATACCGCATATAGGTAGGTATGGTGGACTCATGTGGAAAAACCGGGGTAAAGGATTTTGGATGCGCAAGTAGTGATCATACTTAGTTTAAAATGAAGGCTAGCAAAAGACTGGGAAGCGACCAACCATGAAACGAATAATCTCATAAGCGAACATTGAGCATAAATAACACTGAATAATGCACCACAAGTAGGATGTAATTTCATTGCATAATTATTGGCTTTCATGCTTGCATAGGGAATCACAAACCTTAACACGAATATTCTTACTAAAGCATAATTACTCATCAACATGACTCACATATCACATCTTCATGTCTCAAAACTATTACAAGGAATCAAGTTTATTTTTTCCAATGATCTTCATGAAAGTTTTTATTATATCCTTCTTGGATATCTATCATTTTGGGAGTAATTTTCATGTGTTGCTTTTGATAAGCTCAAACAAAGATAAGTGAAGATCATGAGCATAAAAAATTTCTTTCTCTCAAAATAATTGAAGTGAAGCAAGAGAGAATTTCTTAAAAGTTTACTAACTCTCAAATAAATTTAAGTGAAGCAAGAGAGTATTTTTCAAAAATATTAAAGCACACCATGCTCAAAAATATATAAGTGAAGCACTAGAGCAAATCCATAGGTCATAAAAATTTAAGTGAAGCATGGAGAGCTATTCTAACAAGTCATGGCACAATTTTGGCTCTCTCAAGTAGATGTGGACAGCAAGGATTGATGACTTAAAAATCAAAACAAAATGAGAAAATACTCATATCATACAAGATGCTCCAAGCAAAACACATATCGTGTGACGAATAAAAATATAGTTTCGAGTAACATACAGATGGTCGTTAGAAGAAAGAGGGGATGCCACTTGGGGGCATCCCCAAGCTTAGTTTCTTGCTTCTCTTTGGATAATAAAATGGATGCCGGGGCATCCCCAAGCTTAGGCTTTTTCTTACTCCTTATGCCTTCATCCATCGTGAGATAACCCAAAACTTGAAAACTTCAATCACACAAACTCAAGAAAACCTTCGTGAGATCCGTTAGTATAAGAAATAAAATCACTACTATAAGCGATGTAGTAAACCAATTCATATTTTGTATTTGTATTTTATCTAGTGTATTCCAACTTTTCTATGGCAAAAACTCATCAAATAAAACCATAGAATCATCAAAACAAGCACATAACACAATAAAAACAGAACATCCTGCAGTAATCTGGAAGTTTCGAACACTTCTGCAACTCTAAAAATTCTGAAAAATAGGGCCACGTGGGCAATTTGTATATTAATCTTCTGTGAAAAGAATCAACCAAAAATCACTCTTCTGTTAAAAATGAGAATTTTTATCATGAGCGCAAAAGTTTCTGTTTTTCAGCAAGATCAAATCTACTAACACCCAATGTGTTCCTAAGGCTTTGCTTGGCACAAACCTTTATTCAAACCTCAAAAATACATCTCAACAGAGGTATTAAACGGTTTTTTATTGAAAACAACAAGGTAATCAAAAAGCAAAAAGATACAAGTTGGGTTGCCTCCCAACAAGCGCTATCGCTTTACGCCCTTTGCTAGGCATAATTTCGAGATCTCAAGTGTTGTCATCCTTGTCTTTGATTTAAGTGTTTTTATTATGAGGCTTTCTGAAAACAACATAAAACGTATTATCCATAAGAACCTTTGCATTACTAAGTTGATTTTCATCATAACCCCTTTGATTTCCGACAATAATCCAAGAATGATGTTGATTAACATTATTCAGACTTGTTGGATTATGTCTAAAATAGGGACTTCCTTTGCAAGATTCTCATCAAAGATTTTATTATCCCCAACCAAATGTCTTAGTGCATAATCACTATTATAAAGAATTTCATCTATCAACGGTTTTTCATGATTCATACCATAATGATCAAAGATTTCCCTAGCTTCTCGTATGATGTTGTCAAACTGATTCGTAAGAACCAGAGTGGCCAATTTTTTAGCTCTAGGATTTTTTATATCAGGAAACTCAAAAAATAATCTTTGTAAAGTAGGGTGAGTACGGATAATTTTACTTTACAATTTCAGAACTAGTGCTGAAATAGCATTTGCATAAGATCCAGTAGTTCTAAGTATAGGAGCATCATCAAGACTTAGATTTCCAACACAATTGAAAAATTCTTGAATATGTTCTTTTACCATAACGTTCCCTTGTCCCAAGATAAAAGCATTAGCATCTAGATTGCCCGTACGTCCAATTTTAGGAGTTAGGCCATCATCTGTTGGTGCCATACCGGCATCACTCATAATTGCAAGCAAAGAATAGATTTGGCGAGAAAAAGGCGAAAGAAAAAGATGGTGAATAAAAGGGGCAAATTTTTGTGAAGTGGGGGAGATGAAAACGAGAGGCAAATGGCAAATAATATAATTGCGAGGAGATGATATTTGTGATTAGGAACCTGGTATATGTTGAAGGTGCTCCCTGGCAACGGCGCCAGAAATTCCTTTTGATGACTGCTAGAACTACGTTGGTATTTCCCCACAGAGGAAGGGATGATGCAGCATAGCAACGGTAGGTATTTCCCTCAGTGATGAGACCAAGGTTATCGAACCAGTAGGAGAACCAAGTAACACAACGTAAACGTCAAGCATTTTATGGAAAGCACCATGAATAAAGTTTGAACCACCATCAGTCACTAAATATCTGGGGACTCCAAACCTTGGGAAAATAACTTCCTTAAGCATTTTAATAGAGGTTTTGTGATCAGCACTACTGGTTGGGATAGCTTATACCCATTTAGTAACATAATCGACATCAACCAAAATATGTGTATACCCATTAGAGGAAGGAAAAGGGCCCATGTAATCAAGGCCCCAAACTTCAAATGGTTCAACATCGAGTGAATAATTCATAGGCATTTCTTGACGCTTACCAATATTACCTATCCTTTGACATACATCACAAGATGAGACGAACTTGCGAGCATCTTTGAAGAGAGTAGGCCAATAAAATCCAGACTGCAATACCTTGTGAGCAGTTCTATCTCCAGTGTTATGTCCTCCATATGCTTCGTAGTGACACATCCGAAGGATTTCTCCCTGTTCATGCTCAGGTACACAACGTCTAATAATATTATCTACTCCTTCTTTATAAAGATGTGGGTCATCCCAAAAGTAATGTCTTAAATCATAAAAGAACTTTTTCTTTTGTTGGTAAGTAAAACTAGGTGCTAAATATTTAGCAACAATGTAGTTAGAATAGTCAGCATACTAAGGAGTATTATTAGTAACATTTATTGCAGCTAACTACTCATCAGGAAAACTATCATCAATAGGTAGTGGGTCATCAACCACATTTTCAAGTCTAGACAAGTTATCATCTACGGGGTTCTCAGCTCCTTTTCTATCAATAATATGCAAATCAAATTCTTGTAGCAAGAGAACCCACCGTATAAGTCTAGGTTTAGCATCTTTCTTTTCCATAAGATATTTAATAGCAGCATGGTCAGTGTGAACAGTTACTTTTGAATCAACAATGTAAGATCTAAATTTGTCACAAGCAAACAACATTGCTAAGAATTCTTTTTCAGTGGTAGCATCATTCTTTTGAGAACTGTCTAGAGTTTTACTAGCATAATGAATAACATTCAGTTTCTTATCAACCCTTTGTCCTAGAATAGCACCAACAACATAATTACTAGCATCACGCATAATTTCAAAACGTAAGTTCCAATCAGGTGGTTGAACTATGGGAGCAGAAATTAAGGCTTTCTTAAGTGTTTCAAAGGCTTCAAAGCAATCATCATCAAAAATGAAAGGAACATCCTTTTGTAAAAGGTTAGTGAGAGGCCTAGAAATTTTAGAAAAGTATTTCATAAATCTCCTATATAAACCACGAATACATTTGATATCCTCAGGGCATGGCATTTTCTCAATTACATCAACCTTAGCTTTGTCCACTTCAATACCCTTTTCAGAAATCTTATGATCCAAAACAATACCTTCATTAACATAAAGTGGCATTTCTCCCAATTCAAGACAAGACTTGTTTGCTCACATCTGTACAAAACTCAAGCAAGATTGCTTAACAATCAACAAATGACTTCCCATAGATGGAGAAATCATCCATGAAAACTTCTACAATTTTTCACAAAAGTCAGAGAATATTGCAGTCATACATCTTTGAAAGGTAGCAGGTGCATGGCACAAACCAAAAGGCACATTTCTATAAGCATAAGTTCCAAAGGGACAAGTATAAGTAGTCTTTTCTTGATCAGTTTTAGAAATAGGTATTTGTGAAAAACCAGAGTATCCATCATGGAAGCAAAAGTGTGTGTGCTTTGATAATATTTCTAGCATTTGATCAATAAAAGGCAGAGGGTAATGATCTTTTCAAGTTGCTTTATTTAATTTTATAAAATCAATTACCATTCTATAGCCTGTAACAATTCTTGTGGAATAATTAATTCTTATCATTAGGAACAACAGTAATACCTCCTTTCTTTGGAACACAATGAACATGACTTACCCATCTTCTATCAGCTATAGGATAGATTATACCTGCTTCCAGAAGTTTTAATATTTCTGTTCTTGCCACTTCTTTCATGTTCGGGTTTAACCGACGTTGATGATCGACAATGGGTTTAGCATTAGGTTCCATATTAATCTTGTGCTGACATAGAGTGGGACTAATGCCCTTTAAATCATCAAGAGTATATCCAATAGCAGCTCGGGGCTTCCTTAGAACTTTCAATAATCTTTCTGCTTCATGTTCTGAAGGTTAGCACTAATAATAACAGGATATATCTTCTTTTCATCAAGATACGCATATTTCAAAGTGTCAGGAAATTGTTTTAATTCAAAAACAAGATCACCTTTAGGTGGAGGAGGACCTCCTAGAGTTTCAATAGGTAGATTGTGTTTAAGCAGAGGACGTTGTTTAAAGAAAATATCATCTATTTAATTTATTTCATGCATATCTAAATCATTTTCATGGTCTAGCAAATATTGTTCTAGAGGATCAGTAGGAGGCACAACAATATAAGCAAGACCAATAATTTCATCTTTACTAGGCAATTCTTTTTCATGAAGCTTTCTATTAAACTTGGAAAAATTAAACTCATGAGACTCATCACCAAAACTAATACCAACAATTTGTTTCTTACAATCTAGCATTAACAGTGTTCAAGAAAGGTCTACCAAAGATAATGGGACAGAAGTTATCTTTTGGGGAACCAAGAACAAGAAAATCAGTAGGGTATTTTATTTTCCCACACAAGACCTCAACATCTATAACAATCCCAATTAGTGAAATAGTGTCTCTATTATCCAGTTTAATGGTGACATCAATGTCTTCTATCTCTGCAGGTGTTATGTCATTCATAATTTCTTGGTATAAAGAGTAAGGGATAGCACTCACACTAGCACCTATGTCACATAAACCATGATACAACGGTCTCCTATTTTGACTGAGACAACGGGCATGCCAACAACAAGTCTATGTTTATCTTTTTTATCAGGCTTGGCAATTCAAGCAGTTTCTTCATTAAAGCAGATAACATGCCCATCTACATTTTTTCCAAGAGATCTTTAACCATAGAAATATTAGGTTCTACTTTAATTTGTTCATCAGGTTTAGATGTTCTAATATAACTTTTGTTAACCACAGTTGAAACTTTAGCATGCTCCTTTATCCTAATAGGGAAAGGTGGTTTTTCAATGTATGCAGTAGGAATAACTGGATCAACATTATAAAGTATAGATTCTTCTTTAACTGGTATCGATTTTTTTAATTTCTTCTTTAATAGGTGGGTGGTATTTAAACCACTTCTCTTTAGGGAGATCAATGTGAGTAGCAAAGCATTCACATAAGGAGGCTACTATCTCAGAGTCAAGTACATATTTAGTGCTAAACTTTGAAAAGGCTTCGGTATTCATAAAAGATTTAACACAATCATACTTAAGCTTAATACCTGACACTTTACCTTCGTTGAGTTCCCAATCTTCAGAGTTGCGTTTGACTCTTTCCAAAAGATCCCACCAGAATTCAATAGTTTTCTTCATAAAAGAACCCGTACAAGAAGTATCGAGCATGGATCGATCATTATGAGAAAGCCGAGCATAAAAATTCTGAATAATAATTTTTCTTGAGAGATCATGATTGGGGCATGAATATAACATTGACTTAATCCTCCCCCAAGCTTGAGCGATACTTTCTCCTTCACGAGACCAAAAATTATATATATAGTTCCGATCATGATGAACTAGATGCATAGGATATTTTTTTTGGTGACACACCATTTTTGATCGGTTCCAGTTCCAAGATCCAATATCATCGCATAGCCTATACCATGCTAATGATTTTCCCTTCAAAGATAAAGGAAAAACTTTCTTCGTGACTTGATCTTCGGGTAAACCTGCAAGCTTAAATAATCCACAAATTTGTTCCACATATATCAAGTGCACATCAGGATGTTCAGTTCCATCTCCTGCATAAGGATTAGCTAGCAGTTGTTCTATCATACCCGAAGGGATTTCATATTCAGTATTTTCAGTAGGTGTAACGGGATGAGGGGTAGCTAATTGTGGTTCCAGTCGAGGTGAAGATACCCCGAACAAACCCCTCAAAGGATTGTTCTCCATAGTAACAAGTGAAAATAAATTTCAGCACACTATATAAATGTTTCCTTACCAATTTCCACTTACCAGAAGCGCTACACTCCCCGACAACGGCGCCAGAAAATTGCCTTGATGACCCACAAGTATAGGGGAACAATTGTAGCTCTTTTCGATAAGTAAGTGTCAAACTCAACGAGGAGCAGAAGGAAATGACAACTGTTTCTCAGTAAGGTAAGTCTGCAAGTGCTGAAATTGTAAGTAGCGGAGTAGTTTGATAGCAAGATAATTTTGTAATGAGCAAGTAACGATAATAGTATCAAGTATGCAGCAAGATAGCCCAATCCTTTTGAGGCAAAGGACAGGCCAAAACTGTCTCTTATAATAAGAAAAGCATGCTTGAGGGTACACGAGAATTTCATCTAGTCAGTTTCATCATGTTGGTTCAATTCGTGTTCGCTACTTTGATAATTTGATATGTGGGTGGATCGGTGCTTAGGTGTTGTTCTTACTTGAACAAACCTGCTACTTATAATTAACTCTCCCGCAAGCATCCGTAACTACGAGAAAAGTATTATGAATAAATTCTAACCATAGCATTAAACTTTTGGATCCAATCGGTCCCTTACGGAATAGTGCATAAACTCGAGTTTAAGCTTCTGTTACTCTCACAACCAACCATCTACTTACTACTCCGCAATGAATTCCCTTAGGCCCAAATATGGTGAAGTGTCATGTAGTCGACGTTCACATGACACCACTAAGGGAATCACAACATACATACTATCAAAATAGTGAACACATATCAAATTCACATGATTACATGCAACATGATTTATCCCGTGACCTCAAGAACAAAGGTAACTACTCACAAGTGATGAACATGCTCAAGACCAGAGGGGTAATATATAGCATAATGGATCTGAACATATAATATTCCACCAAATAAACCATATAGTAATCAACTACAAGATGTAATCAACACTACTAGTCACCCACAAGCACCAATCTATAGTTCCAGTAACAAGACTGAACACAAGAGAAGAACTAGGGTTTGAGATGAGATGGTGTTGTTGCAGATGTTGATGAAGATAGCCCTCCCCAAGATGGGAGAGTTGTTGGTGATGATGATGACGATGATTTCCCCCTCCGGGAGGGAAGTTTCCTCGATGGAATCGCTCCGCCGGAGGGCAAAAGTGCTCCTGCCCAAGTTCCGCCTCAAGACGGCGGCGCTCTGTCCCGAAAGTCTTCTCCTTATTTTTTATAGGTCGGAGAGGCTTATATACCAGAAGATGGACTCCGGAAGCAGGCCTGGGTGAGCACAACCCACCAGGGCGCGCCTGGGGTGGGTTGTGCCCACCTGGTGGGCCCCTTCTGGTGGTTATCATCTCCAGTATTTCTTATATATTTCATAAAAAATCCCCTTGAAGTTTTAGCTTGTTTGGAGTTGTGCAGAATAGGTGGCCTGACGTAGCTTTTTCAGGTCCATATTTCGAGCTGCTGGAAATCTCCCTCTTGGTGTATACCTTGCAAATTATGACAGAAAGGGCATTGGAATTACTCCAAAGAGCATTATTATGCATAATAACAACATAAATAATAGCAAGAAAACATGATGCAAAATGGACGTATCAGCAGGCGGAGGCGCTCGGGGGGGACGCGGCCATCGTACGAGCCTTCACGAAGCGTTTCCATGGTGTCATCTTTGCAAGAAGGGGGTGCGGGAATGGGGATCGGAATTCATGGATTCCGGGGTTGGATTCGTGGATTCGGGTGTTGCCAGCACTGGGACAGACGAGTCGGCGAAGCTTAAGGAGGAAGACTTAAATAGACCCAGATATTTTCATCGCAACCGGTTCCTACAAAACAACTGTGTGTGATGTTGTAGATATTTTTTATTAGCTGTGCAAGACGAATTTGGAGTAAAGTGGAAACGTATGGTGTTTATATGTACACGAAAATTTGTAGTACTAATACAACTATCATGTCAAATTTTGGAAAATTTCAGGGGTCATTTGACCTTTTAAGACATTGAAGTGATTTTCTAGCCATTTAATGATCGTAATTGAAATTTGAACTACATGTACATGCAACAGCTAACCATAACGGTTTAAAAAGTCATATTTTGTGTACTTGTGTGCAATTTAATTCCACGTGCAGTAAATCGGAAGGAATTATCAAACATATTTGTCTAACGGCTATGACACAATTAAGCATGGAGTGTCATGGCATTTAAATTCCAAAAAATTAAAAAATATCAGAAACACATGAAACCTTGGTTGATGTAATTTCATGCCGCCAAGATGATGTGGTAAAAAAATTGGCATGTGTGACGAAAGTTTGGACACACACCCCTCACAAACCGGAGCAACTCACTAGAAGGCTCGTGGTTCCGAGAGGTAACAATGCATGTTTGATGACGAACGGGAGATAGCTTCCTCGTGCGGCCTTCATATTTTTTCTATGTGTAACGTACACTAATACAATTGTCATGTGAAAATTTGGAAAATTTCAGGGGTAATTTGACCTTTTGAAGACATTTAAGTGATTTTCTAGCCATTTAATGACCATAATTCAAATTTGAACTACATCTACATGCAACGGCTAACCATAACGGTTTGAAAAATCATATTTGTGTACTTGTGTGCGAGTTAATTCCATGTGCAGTAAATTAGAAGGAATTTTCAAACATATTGGTCTAATGACATGGACACATGCATATGTATGCATGGAGTGCCATGGCATTTTAATTCCAAAAAAATAAAAAATAAATCAGAAAAACATGAAACCTTGGCTTGCCTCATGTAATGTCATGCCATCAAAATGATGTGGTAAAAAGGTTGGCCCATTTGATGAAAGTTTGGACATACACCCCTCACAAACCGGAGCAACTCACTAGAAGGCTAGTGGTTTCGAGAGGGAACAATGCATGTTTTGTGATGACCGGGAGTAACTTCGCCTTATGGCCTTCAAAAAAATTATACATTTAACGTGCACTAATACAACTGTCATGTGAAAATTTCGCAAAATTTCAGGGGTCGTTTGACCTTTTAAAGACATTTAAGTGATTTTCTAGCCATTTAATGACCGTAATTCAAATTCGAACTACATCTACATGCAAAGGCTAACCATAATGGTTTGAAAATCATATTTTTGTGTACTTGTGTGCGAGTTAAAAAATCTTCAGATGATGTAAATATCTGGTGTTCAAAATAGAAAATGTAAAGATATGGCAAGACAACCGGCCCCCACACGATTGGCACTCTATTTCGCTCCTCGAGGTTTGGAAGGTGAATGGTGGGGGTTATTAATCAGACATGTTCTGTATTGGAACCGTCAGCTATTACCTTCACACACAGATTCTAATGCGGGAATCGTGTGTAATTCAAACTACAGTACTTGTAAATTCCGGCGACCGGCATGTGTAATGTTCCCGTCGATCTAGATTCCGGACGCCAATAAATAATACCTTGCTCATGTCGTCCCGCCTGCATTCTCAACTACATCCTCTCCTCGCTCGTCCCCGCCCCTCTCAAAGCTCTGCCATGGCGCCGCCGATCTTCCCACGCGCCGACGAGGAGTCACCGCCCCCCCGAGGACACTCAGTCGAAGAGCAACGACAAGGAGGACCCCTACGCACTGCCGGGCTAGGTTGCGTCGGACCCCCGAACTTTGGATTTGTTTTCGGGCCAGTACAATCTTTGTCTGTGGAAGTCACTGCCAGCGGTTGAGAAAGCAAGGCAAGTGGCGTTCGAGAAGGAGATGGCGGAAGAGGAAGCCAGGTACCAGGCAGCGTGTGAAGCCCATGATACCGCTTGGAAAAAGGAGAAGGTGGAGCTTTGGGGGCGGGCGCGTCGTCGTGCGGAGGAGGTGTACGAAGACGGGTACTTCACGAGGAAGGCCAAAGGTGCTAGGCCCCTCATCGCTGCGTGGAGGTGGGCCAGTAAGCTCCAGCGTGTGTAACGACCCGACCCGAATGGATCAAGTCTCTGTGCTTAAGTGTCATCTCTGGATCGGTATGCTGACACACAGTACTCGAGGATTTATAACAGAGGTGAATCACATGTATAAAGTAATGGAAATAATATTACCTCGATAAACATAGCGAAAGGAACAACAAGATTGTGGAGTGCCATCAACACCAACGGCAAAGTTGAGTGTAGACCTCTCAACCCTAACGTTTCACTTACTCGTCGGATAATTCCTGCAACATGAGACGTTGCAGCCGTGTAGGTCAGTACATTGAATGTACTGGCAAATTCACACCACAGAATAAGGATGAATAATATCTATCACTACATGCATATTAGGCTGGTGGAAGCTCTAAGTTTAGTTTTGCATAAAGCTAGTTTTTCCCTACAACAAAGGAATAAATTTTATTTACTACTCTGCTGAATTAATCAATATTGAGAAGGTTCCTCCAACTCAATCCCAAAATCACCCATGTCACTAGTAACCCAACAATTTAATTATATAGAGTGATGAGATCAACAAATAATCCACTTCTAGATACTCAAAGTTGTCCAAAACTAGGGACATGGCTACTCATGAATAGATTGTACACGCTGCAGAGGTTTGTGCACTTTTCCCCACAAGACTCAATCTCCTCCGTCGAATTCCTCGCACTGCCTGATGTTTGAGAAGTGGATGATCGAGACATAGTCTTTCCGAAGATGTCCCCTTAACCGATAGATAGGCCGGTACACCTATGACCCCCCTACGTCTGCTAGCCTATCATGGAAAGGTTTCCCATAACTTATTCAACTATGTCAGAGCCCATAATGGCTTGTGGCTGCACATGGAAGTTTCTAGGCATGAAATATCATATGATCCCTTTGAGCCTGGGTAGCATTCCATAGGGTGATCACATGGGTCCTCGGGGATCCCCTAGGGCAAACACTGGTTTCTCCAGGTGCCCAAGCAAGCCACTGGTTTCTGCAGGGTGCCCCAACCATTCCACCCAGATGTGTGGTAATGTTACCACCTTAACCTTTCCCTTCATTATTATTACACTCGCAACTTTCATGAATCTCACATAGCAATCCACGTCTACGAGCATGGCTGAGCAATAAGTAACAAAGCGTATATTCCCGGGGTTGATCACAAGTCATAGGTTCCTACCTCATGAACTACAAAGCAATCCCACATGTATCCAAGTCCTACTCATGCGAATCTTTGAGGGTATAACTAATGCAAGTAAAATTGGGTATTGAAGAGTATGATCAAATTGTGAACTTGCCTTGTACTCTTGATGGAGATTCTTCACACTCATAATTCCTGACAGTTCTACTCATCACACTCCGATCAATCTATCGTAAGCAAGCAATTGTAACCATACATAAGCAATCACTCAAAAGATCCAGAAGAAAATGTAATGGAAGATTGCAAAAACTCCAAAAGAACCAAATCAAATTATTTTGCAAGATCAGATCCTAATTTTGGTGAAAAAGTGTGGTGATGGGTCAAGATGTTAGATTATGCCTAGGATTCAATTTGGAAAAACAAATCAATTGAAAAAGCGCTACAGTTTACAAGATATGATCAAGTGAAGCTTCGAGTTCAAATTTGAATCGTTCAAATTTGAAAAGATCAAAATTACATGTTGGAAAGATGACACTAATTGTGTGAACGGAAAGATTACTTCAATACGAATCCGACGCAATTGAATTTATCGGAAACAGAGTTATGGTTAAAAAGATATGATCAAAAGAAGTTTGAATATGAATTTGAACAATTTTTGAAATTAGAAAGTTGCAAAAAGTTTATTTGATAGATTCACTGGATAGGTGAGATCAAGACGAAAATCTAGGCATTGGTTTCATCTAATTTGGATGAACGAGTAAAAAGTTATGGCTATTTGAAAAATCAGGGTCAAGCTGCTTTACGGAAGAAAAAGTAGCTACGGCTAAAAGAATTCTAGGCCTAAAGTGTAAATACAGGGCCAGTTTATAAATCTAATTATTTTATCGTACTTGTCTAGAAATAATAAGCTACGAGAGTATATAAAAAATACGAAGAAAGATACCTTTATAAGGTAGAGAAAAGACAACTTCGGAGGGAGAAAACGACTTCCAAAATTCCCGTCGAAGAGAAGAAATAATATTTTATCTTTAGTGAATCTAGTCAAACTAAAATATTGATTTAACCCGAATCGGATGATTTTTGGGGGCTCTATGAGTCTATATTTATAGGTGAAATAGAGGCTTAGGGGTCAAAGCCTAGGCAATGTGGGACTAAACATAGACGAACAAATAAAAGGAAGGTAAATGCGTGGGCCTAAAAGAGACATCGCCGACCGGCCGCGCGCATGCGCAAAGGTTTTTTTTTTTTGAAATATATTTTTCCCTGAAATTTCTTGCGAAAAAAAATCGTAAACCTTAATGAAAAAAAATGAAAAAGAATTAAAAAACGGGTTGGCCTGCTGTTACTAAACTACGTGTCGGTGTACTAAAGTAGGGATAGCTTAGTATCCCGACTAGTGCACGGGCAGTAGCAGCGTCCCGTGGCAGGGCTTGCCACGCGCCCGCCAAGGCCCACTTTGGTTCCTTTGGAGCCATTCAAGAACAAAGTATTCAAGTCAAAGAAACAAGGCCCCGGCAAGAGGAGCTTGCCGGGAAGGCCGCTCCAGGCTCAAAACCACCCCTTTAGCACAAGACCCTGGCAAGAGGAGCTTGCCAGGAAGACAAAGCATGGCATTTCAGAAGACTTGCCGTGGCGCATCATGTGCCCCGGAAAGGCCTGGAGAGCGACAAGCTTCCGGGCGCGGCAAGGTAGCGACCGCGGCAAGGCGCTTGCCGCGGCAAGCTTCCACTGTGTGCCCGCGCTCCAGCTCATTCGGCCACGCGTCGCCCTGGGGCCCTTCCAGGGGCACGTGGCGGCAGGCTGTGCAGCCTGGGGTGCACGGTGGCAAGCCACGATGACGAGGCCACCGTCGTGGCGAACGGAGATGCCCGGACGGACGCTTTTTGCACTGTTTAGGGCGACGGTGACGGGCATTCAATGCCCTTGTCCCCCACCGTCAGGGTTAGGTACAGAGCACTGTACATACACTGTTACAACTACCACCTTTTTTACGTTTTTACCCTCACCTACGTTGCCACCTGTCGGTGACCCCTTTGACCTATAAAAGGAGGCCCATGCACAACGTAGAGGAGGTTCCGATCTTCGATCACTCTCACGCTCGGTATAGTTAGCAACCAGCACTGTAGCTCTTCTTGCTCCCGAGCCAAGAACACAATACAAACAAAAGCAGGAGTAGGGTTTTACGCATCCGTGCGGCCCGAACCTGGGTAAACTGCTCGCGTGTTCGCCTCGATCCGCTCTCCGTGCACCCTCCGCTCCCTTGCCGTACGGAAAAGGGGCTCCAGTCCCATAGGTGTTCGTGGGCGATCAGTTTCCCCGACATCTTTGGCGCGCCAGTTAGGGGGGCGTCGAGGTTGTGTGGACCTGATCCGGCGTTCACGCGGGCGCAACCTTCAGCAAGTTCATCAACTTCGTGAACTTCATAGACATGCCACCGAAGAAGAAAGCTTCGGAGGTCGGCGGCCCGTCCGCGTCGATCCCGCCACCACCAGAACCAACGGTTGGTGGGGTAGACGCTGGCGGAAGGACGGACGCCGGCGAGGAAACTCACGGCGCCGCCAAGTCCAAGGACAAGACGGACGACCGAGTGCACTCCAAGACCTCGGCGTCCGTGCACGCACCGCGCCCCTCTCAGGAGGTGCTGGAACGGCAGCGACGTGGTACGCAGGGTACCATCCACTTGCTGGGTCAAGGACAAGTTGGCGGGTCGCGGGACGCTCAAGGCCAACGTGCTGGCACGAGCAAGGCGCGGTCGCCGGGGCGAGAACCTGCTCCTTCTAACGCGGTTAGAAGTCCGAGCGTATCTCGCTCCTCACACCGCTCGCCACCGCTCGCCTCCACTCCAGCAGAATCTCTACCTAGAGCTCAGCTACTCCTCAACTTCCCTCCAGCGACAGACAAGGCCGAAGACTGGAGGGCCACCATCCAAAGCCTCATCGCCTTCGCCAACAATGACACGCCGCAGCAGCCGGCGCCGTCACGACCGCGGCAAGTCAGCCAGGCGCGGGCTGATGGAGACAAGACCGCCGGGGGTGCAACTACCGTGCACTCCCCGCCGTGAAGGCCGAAATCACCGACTCGTCGGATCAACAATCGACGACGACTCCACGGCGTCGTCAGATCCAAGAGCTCGCCGCGATCAACGCCAAGTCCTCGACGACATACGACAAGAAGACGCTCGAACTCGCATCGAGCGTCGAAGAGAAGCGCGGCGACAGTCCGACCAGCGCGCTAGGACTGCTGTCGACATGCACGCGCCCGGAGAACCGGGCGACCTGCCGTACGCGGCAGGTTGCCCTGCGTTCACCCGTGAGCTGCGGCAAGTCCAGTGGCCCAGCATGAAGAACTTCAAGCCCGACGTACCCGAGAAGTACGACGGCAATACCCATCCCTCAGAGTTCCTCAGCATCTACACCATCGCGGTGCAGGCTGCCGGGGGACGAGACGAGAAGATACTAGCGAACTACTTCCCGCTTGTGCTCAAGCCAAATGTCAGATCTTGGCTCATGCACTTGCCGGAGAACTCTATTTCTTCTTGGGCCGACCTGTGCCACCAGTTTGTCGGCGCCTTCACGGGTGGCCACAAGCCCCACGGCCAGGAGAGCGACCTTCATATACTTGCCCAGAAAGAAGGAGAGTCCCTGCGAAAGTACATCCAGAGATTCAGCCGCGTCCAGCACAACATCCCGGACGTCCACCCTGCCGCGGTTATTAGCGCGTGCCATCAGAACGTGCGTAACCGCCGGATGAGGGAGGAAATGGCGATGTGCAAGATGCGAGACGTCAGTGAGCTTTATGCCCTGGCCGACAAGTGCGCACGCGCTGAAGAGGCGAGGAGACTCCCCGGAGAGGATGCTGGAGCAGGAGGAATGGACAGTGAGGATGCCGCCCCGGCAAGGAAAAACCGGAGGCAGAACAACAAGAAAAATAAGAACAAGGAAGTATTGGCCGTCGAGCAGTCCGGCAAGGAGGCTGGCGCCAAGAAAGCTCAGGCTGGTGGCTCCGGCAAGGAAGCTGCCACTGTAGCGGCCGCCGACAAGCAGGACGGCTCCGACAAGCAGTACTGCAAGATCCACCGTACCAAGGGCCACGATCTCCAGAACTGCAAAAGGGTCGAGTACCTCGTTGAACAGCAGAAGGCTGAGTACGAGCGACGCGAGAAAGAGAAGGCCCAAGGAGGTGGAGGAGAGTCCGGCAAGAAGCGGCCATTCAATGGCCGGGGAGGACGCCGCGGCAAGGCCAAGCAGCGGCAAGGAGATAGACCTCCTCGCGTCCGCGACAAGGACGAAGACGAAGACGACGACGAGGACATGGACGACGGAGACAACAGCGAGCAGGAGTTCCAGAAGGCCACAGAAGTTCTGTGCGTCGATGGAGGTGCCTCTCTGCATACTTCCCACCGCCAACTCAAACAATGGGTGCGAGAAGTTAATGCAGCAGAGCCACCCGTCGAGTCGCGCAAGCTCCTGAAGTGGTCTAGCACGCCCATCATCTTCGACATTGAAGATCACCCTGACCTCACAACGGCGGTCGGGTGCTTGCCGATGTTGGTTTCGCCAACCATCCGCAACCTCAAGGTCACCAAGATGCTGGTTGACGGCGGGGCCGGCCTAAACCTGATCTCCTCTGTTGTAGTCCGAAAGCTACAGATCCCCGACAGCGAGCTCGAAGAAACCGGAACTTTCCAAGGAATTAACCTGGGAAGGAGCAAGCCGAAGGGGAAGATTACGCTGCCAGTAACCTTTGGCAGAGAGCTGAATTTCAGAACTGAGAGGATCACCTTCGACGTTGCCGATATCCCATTGCCATACAATGGGATACTTGGACGTCCGGCGCTCGCCAAGTTCATGGCAGCCTCTCATTACGCCTACAACATGCTCAAGATGCCAGGCCCGATAAGCGTCATCTCTGTCCCCGGCGACAAGAAGGACGCGCTTATCTGCGCCGACAAGATCTACCGGGACGCAGCAGCTGCAGCAGATAGCAAAACACTTGCCGCTGAAGCTCCCGGGGGGAAGAACAAGACCAAGTCCGGCAAAAGCTCTGGGGCCCACTCCGGCAAACGCACCTCTTCGGAGTGCTGCGCTGCCGTCGAGGACGCACCATCGAGCTCCACCCGCAAGTGCAATAAGGGAATGGCAGCTCCACCTGCAACCAAGAAGGTGTCCGCCAAAGAGGACGACACTGGTGGTACTTTCACCATCAGTGCCACACTCGATCCTAAATAGGAAAGCGCGCTCGTTGCTTTCCTGTGGGCGAATGTCGACGTGTTTGCATGGCAACCGTCTGACATCCCCGGCGTTGCCAGGAAAGTAATTGAACACAAGCTTGCCGTTTGTCCTCACGCGCGGCCCGTCAAGCAGAAGGTCAGAAAGCAAGCGGTGGAGCGCCAAGAGTTTATCGCTGAGGATATCAAGAAGCTGGAAGCGGCAGGCCTTGTTAGAGGTGTACTACATCCCACGTGGCTGGCCAACCCTGTTGTCGTGCGCAAGGCTAATGGGAAGTGGAGGCTTTGTATAGACTTCACTGATGTGAATAAAGCTTGTCCCAAAGATCCATTTCCCTTGCCGCGCATTGACCAGATCGTTGACTCCACGGCTGGATGTGAGTTGCTTTCATTCCTTGATGCATACTCCGGATACCACCAGATATTTATGGCTGAAGAAGATGAAGAGAAGACCGCGTTCATTACTCCGTGTCGCACTTATTGTTTCATACGCATGCCCTTTGGATTGAAGAATGCGGGTTCAACGTTTGCAAGGGTAATCCACACTGCTTTTGAGCCACAGATACACAGGAATGTAGAAGCTTACATGGATGATATAGTGGTCAAGAGCAAGGACAAGGATACCCTGATTCAAGACCTAGATGAAACTTTTGCACACCTGTGCAAGATACAACTCAAGCTTAACCCCGAGAAGTGTGTGTTCGGAGTCCCCTCCGGCAAGCTTCTCGGGTTCTTTGTGTCCCAGAGGGGGATTAAAGCCAATCCCGACAAGATCAAAGCCATCGAGCAGATCGAAGCACCGAAGCGCGTCAAGGATGTACGAAGGCTTGCCGGCTGCGTGGCTGCTCTCAGCAGGTTCATTTCTAAGTCTGCAGAACGCGCCCTCCCGTTTTTCAAAATCTTGAAAAAGGCGGGTCCAATGAAATGGACTCCGGAAGCGGAGGCAGCGCTGCAAGACTTGAAAGGGTATCTGTCCTCCACTCCAATACTTGTCGCACCTAAGCCGCAAGAGAAGTTGCTGCTGTACTTAGCAGCGACCAATCAAGTGGTTAGTGCTGCGTTGGTAGCGGAAAGGGAGGCAGAGGAGGAGCCCACAGCCCCGGCAAGCGCATCCAGCGACAAGCGGAGGGCTTCCCCGACAAGCTCTGGCCCCGACAAGGATGAGTCTGCGCAGATGCAAGAAGAAGTGCGAAAGAAGATGGTGCAGCGCCCAGTTTATTTTGTCAGTTCCCTCTTGCAGGGGGCTAGGTCAAGGTACTCTGGGGTTCAGAAGCTGCTTTTCGGCCTCCTCATGGCCTCGAGAAAGTTGCTCCACTACTTCCAAGCACATGAGATAACAGTGGTCACTCGCTTTCCGCTGAAAAAGATATTGCAAAATCCAGAAGCAACAGGCAGGATTGTCGAGTGGGCACTGGAGCTGTCAAGCTTTGGTCTTAAGTTTGAAAGTACTTCAACTATCCAGAGCAGAGCATTGGCAGAGTTCATAGCAGAATGGACACCAACGCCAGACGAAGAGATTCCAGAGACAAGCATCCCCGTCAAAGAAGCGAGCAAAGAATGGGTAATGTACTTCGATGGAGCCTTCTCGCTGCAAGGCGCCGGTGCTGGTGTGCTGCTTGTCGCACCCACCGGAGAACACCTCAAGTACGTTGTCCAAATGCACTTTCCCAAGGAGCAAGCAACAAACAATACTGCAGAGTATGAGGGTTTGCTTGCCGGCCTCAGAATCGCAGCAGAACTTGGGATCAAGAAGCTGATTGTGCGGGGAGATTCGCAGTTGGTTGTCCGACAAGTGAACAAAAGCTACCAGAGCCCATTGATGGAAGCTTACGTCGACGAAGTGAGAAAGCTTGAAGAGCACTTTGAAGGCATACAGATGGAGCACGTTCCAAGAGCTCAAAATGACATCGCAGACGGCCTGTCAAAGTGTGTTGCACTAAAGCTACCTGTGGAACCAGGGACCTTCGTGCTCAAGCTAACTCAACCGTCCGTCACACCATCAGTTGGGCAAAGCAAGAAGAGAAAGTTGGTCTCCGGTGACTAATTGCCGGCGGTTGTTCCTGAAGTCGCCGCGAAGGTCCCCAAGATCAACGACAAAGTCGCTGAGGAATAGTCTGCTCCTGCGGACCCTAGGGTTCGTACAGTTGAAGCAGGCGTTCCCGACAAGCTTTGCCCCGGCAAGCTGGCCGAGGAACGTCAAGCTCCGGCCGAGCCGCAAGTCCTCGCCGTAGAAGCTGACGTTCCCGCAGCAGCAATGATGCCTTTAGTCCTTGTTGTTGAGCCTCAAGCTCCAGCATGGGCGCACCAAATCGTCCGTTTTCTTCAAACCGGAGAACTTCCCGAAGAGCCAGTAGAAGCAGAAAGAATAACCAGGCAGTCAAGTATGTATCAGTTCGTCGGCAATGAGCTATACAGAAGAAGACTCAATGGTGTCAGGTTGAAGTGCATTCCCCGGGAAGATGGGCAAAAGCTGTTGGCAGAGATACATGGAGGCATATGTGGCCACCACATTGGCGCAAGAGCACTTGCCGGCAAGGCGTTCCGGCAAGGTTTCTTTTGGCCAGAAGCCCTCCAAGATGCAACTGCACAAGTAACCAAGTGTGAAGCATGCCCGTTCCATGCCAAGCAAATACATCAGCCAGCTCAAGCTCTCCAGACGATCCCTTTGTCCTGGCCATTTTCGGTCTGGGGACTCGACATCCTCGGCCCCTTTCCCTGCGCAGCCGGGGGCTTTGAGTACATGTAGGTCGCCATCGACAAGTTCACAAAGTGGCCGGAGGTGGAACCAGTGAGAAAGGTGACCGCACAGTCAGCAGTCAAGTTCTTCAGGTCGATCATTTGCCGTTTCGGAATCCCTAACAGGATCATCACCGACTACGGCACACAGTTCACAAGTCGCACCTTCATGCACTACGTCCAAGACCTTGGCACCAAGGTCTGCTTCGCTTCTATTGCTCACCCGAGGAGCAATGGGCAAGCGGAGAGGGCAAACGCTGAAGTGCTGCGCGGACTCAAGACAAGAACTTTCGACAGGCTACAGAAATGCGGAAGAAACTGGATTGAGGAGTTGCCGGCGGCTCTTTGGACAATCAGGACGAGACCAAATCGAGCCACCGGACAGACACCCTTTGCTCTTGTCTATGGAGCAGAGGCAGTTCTCCCCACGGGACTCGTATACGGGTCGCCTCGAGTGCTCGCTTACGATGAGCTCGAGCAAGAGCAGTTGCGGCAAGATGATGCACTGCTCCTCAAGGAGGACGTCTTCAGGCTGCTGTACGAGCTGCTCGATACCAGCAAGCTTTGCGTCGCTACCATAGCCGCGAAGTTAAAGCCAGAAGTTTCGAGGAAGGCGACCTTGTTCTTCGGCGTGTTCAGTCCGCCAAGAATTCCAACAAGTTGACGCCGAAGTGGGAAGGCCCTTATCGGGTGAGAGAAGTCACAAGGCCCGGCGCTGTCCGCCTTGAGACCGAGGAGGGCTTACCGGTGAGCAACTCCTGGAACATTGAGCACCTTCGCAAGTTTCACCCGTAAGGCGCGGTTGCCGTGATCCGCTCCGGCAACCACCTTTTGTACAAGTCTTGCCGTTGTTGCATGTAAACCTTTGTACAAAGCCGGGCGCAGACCCCGTGCATCAGTAAAACTTTTGTGCCTCGCACAACTCGTCGTTTCATGCCTTTTCGTTTTTCTTGCATGTGTTATCTGACATTTTGTGCAGCACACACCTCCGGTAAGCAATAATGGGCCGCAAAGCTCCATGCCTATGTTTCCTTCGTTTTTCTTTCTTTTCTCAAGCAGAAGAAGTTTTTCCTCGCGCACAAGTTTGCCGGGGGGAAGGAGACAGTGGTATGGTGCCGTTCAAAGAGAGCCTCGCCTTGCCGGGAAGCAAACCGCACACAAAAGCTAAGTTACCAAAGTTTGGGCATTCAAATTTTTAAATTTTTAAAAGTTATCCTCCTTGAACGACCGCACTTTGTATGGAAAACCTGTGCGCGGAGGAACCTACCCGTAGCTAGCCGCGCCCTTACTTTGTTTCGAGCACGCTCAACGGCTTAAGTGTGCTGCGACAAGTGTCGCGCCCTTACTTCGTTTTCGAGTTCACTCAACAACCTAAGTGTGCTGCGACTAGCTGCGGTGAGGTTTCTTGCCGGCAGAGGCGTTGCCAGCAGGCTGCTAAAGTCCCGCACTTAGCGCTCGCGGCAAGGGTCCCTTTTGCCGGCAAGTTCCCTAAAAGCGTAGGGTAAAAGCATACAAAGTAAAGAAGTCGAACAAAGGAAATAACACTGCATTAACTACCCAAAATAAAGTTATATTACAAGATGACTTGTCGCTGTTCTAACAAACTACTATCCATAACGTGATTGGCAGCGACAAGGGAAGCAGAAAGAAAGCAACCTAGTATGCACGGTCACCATCAACCCTCTTGATCTTGCCCACCTTGGCCACGATGGGGGCGACAAGAGCCTTCAGCGCTTCCTGGTCGGCGTCGGGCGGCAAGGTCCTGAGGACGTTGTTGAGGTTGAGCCCGGGGTTGCGGTAGACTATCTTCGTCAACACTCTCTCCACAACCCCCGTGCAAAGCCTGCACGCCTCATTCGCCAGCTGCGTGGGGAGCCTTTCCCGTAGCTGCTCGAGGGTCGGCGCTACTCCCCTGAAGAATAAGCTCAGCTTGGCGCTGTGAGGGAGGTTCGCGTCGGGGGAGTACCCGAGGTGCTCCGTCCCCAGCCCCGCCATCTCCCTGTCGATGTCAGCGGCGGCGCCGACAAGCTCCTCGGTTCACTGCTCCACCGTCTGCCTGAAGTTGTTTTGCGTGAGGGCGGCACTATCCAGCAGTGCCCTCTCAGCCCTGAGGTCCTCCTTCAGCTTCGTCTCCCGGTTCCTGGCGCTGTCAAGTGATGTAGTGAGGGCAGACAGCTTCAATTCCAAGTCCGCGACAGAATCCTTGGCGATGGCGAGCTCCTTGCCCTTGTCGGAGAGACGGACCTGCAGCTCCGAGTGGTTGTGGGCGTCTTTCTCCCTCTCCAATGTGAGCGCGGCAACCTTCTCCTCGCTCGTCCTCAAGTTGATCTCCAACTGTGCCACCCTCGCCTCCAAGTCTCTCTTGGCGGTCTCTGCAGCTGCGGCGGCATCCCTCGCTTCCTGCAGAACCCCGCCAAGGGACTGCTCGCGCGCGGTAAGGTCGTCCTCATGGCTGTCAAGGTCGACCTTCCGCTGCGTCAGCTCACCTTCCCGCCGAGACAGGTCTTCGGCGGCGAGCAGTTGCTGCTCCTCTGCTTCGGCCTTTTCGAGGATGAACGCCTGGTGCGCCTCGGCGAGCTCCTCCCGCTCCTCCGCCAAGGACCGGAGGGCCGCCTGGTTGGCGGCGCGGAGCTCTTCGGTGCGCTTCTCCAAATCGATGCCCGCCTTGGCAGCCAGAGCCTCTCGGGACTCCAGCTTGATCTGCCTGGCACGGTACAGGGCCAGAAGCCGGCGCAGAAGCTGCTCCTCTTCGGGCTCGTTGCTGCTGCCGGGCTCGTCGACAAACTTCAGCCCCGCGGAGGCGAGGACTTCCCCATCGAAGACCTGCCCCTCCGCGGGCGCCCTTGACGAAGAAGCCCACGGGAGCTGGATGAAGATCCCATTTCCGGCCTCCAAGTAGGCGCCAGTCCCAGCCGCGGCAGCGGCGGGGTCGGTGGTCGGCGCAGCGTCAAACGCTCCTGCGGCCTCGGGGCCGTCAGTGCGTCCGCCGGCCCCCTCTTCAGCTGCCGCGTCGGCGGCCCTGGCTGCCTCGTCGGTGGCAGGCTCGTCAGCAACGATCGCCTCTTCGGTGGCTGCGGCGTCACCAGCGTTGCCGCGCGCGGCTTCCTCGGTGGCGGCCTCCGTCTCCATAGGCTCTGGGGCGGACGAGTCTGAAGGCAAGAAAAAGAAAGAAAAATGGTCAAGCAAGTATCCAAAAAGATAAATTCAAGAGAGGAAAAGTCCAAGGGTTACCTGCGCGGGCCTCTTCTTCCACGGGGTCCCTTGCCGGGGGGTTCTCCCTCGGCGGCGTGGTGGTGGCCCCCGCCGGCGGAGGGCCGCTGGCGCCTTCCCTCGGCGGAGTGCTCGCCCTTGGCGGGGTACTCGCCCTGGGCGGAGTACCCGTCCTTGGCGGAGTATTCTCCCTCGCCGGGGAGCTTCCCCTTGGCGGGGAGATTGAGGCGCGCCGCTCGTCGGGAGCAGTCTCTCGCCGCTCCTGGGGCTGCGGTTCCGCTTCTGTACGAGCCAACAAACAAGCAAAACGTTAATGAAGATAAGAAGCCCACGCGCGCCCGACAAGAAAAGAGCGAACGGAAAACTTACGCTGGGGGCTGCGCTGGGGGCTGCGCTGAGGGCTGCTCTGCGGGGCAGCTAGCTGGTCCGGCAAGCTCGTCGCTGGCGCATCCCCTGCCGCTGCGACGGGCTCGTCCTCAAGATCAACCACCGGGATCTTGGCCCTCTTCGCCACCCTCTGGGCCAGGGTCCTGGAAGACACACAAAGTCAGAATCAGACAAAGAAGATTCAAGACAAAGGCAAATCGAAAGAAACAATAGTTGATAGTGCTTACTCTTCCTCCTCCTCGTCGAAGCTGAGTACGGAGAAGTCAAAGTCCGCCTCGCGCGTCCCGACGCGAGGAGCTGGAGGGGTAGGCTCCCTTGGGCGCTTGGCGGGCGCTGCAGCGGTGGTCTGCGAAGACCCCGCTCCGGTCGTCGCCGAGGCCCGAGGGGCGGAAGGAGCGGTGGAGCCGGTGCGGGAAGACCCTCCTCCGGTCGCTGCAGAGGCGCGGGGCGCTCCCTTGACGGCCTTGCCCACCGTGGTGGCGCGCGTCGGGCGGCGCTGCGGCCGCTGGGCCGCCGGACGCTCCGCCACGACTGCAGCTTTGAGGGGGCGCCTCCTTGCTGGAGCTGGAGGACTTGCTGGTGGCGGTGAACTTCCCGAGGACGAAGAGGAGTCAAGATTCAGAGACCCGCCCGAGTCTTCGGCAGAATCGCTCGATTCAGCGCCCTGCTCGGCGGGCTCGCTCGATTCTGTTCCTTGCCCGGTGGCCTCGCTCGTCTCGACGGGTTGCCCGGCAGGCTTTAACAGTTTGAGGATCTCTTCCTCCTCGGCCCTACTCACCGCCTCCGCTGCATCTGCCTCCTCCAAGGTATACCCAAACTCGCCCGCGGCCTCGGCTGCGGCTGCCTCCTCCAACCTGGTGGCGATATACGCCATCTCCCGGTCGATGGTGTCGCGGGTGAGGCCCTTCTTCTCGTTGGGATCGATGGGCAGCTCCACCAAGTTATCGAAGAATGTTTGCATGGCTTCGTCAGAAGGCGCCAGCCAAGTGGGGTGATCCCATGGGAGTCACACAACGGCATTGCCGCGCGGATAGCACTGAGCGACGAATTGTTGCATAGTGGAACTACCCCCCGCGGCAAGGTGAACCACTCCGGGTGCTTGGCATCGTGCTTGAATAGCTCACGGAGCATCCCTTTGAGCTCCAGGACAGTGAAATTATAGTTAAGGCCTGGGCGCAGCCTCATACAGTCTGCCGCATTACCAAAATCCCAAGCAGGCCTCTTCCTCTCCTGCAAGGGGGCGATGCGGCGATGAAGGAAATCTGCCCCGACAGCCCCTACGGTGAGCTTGGCTTTCCGGAGGCGAAGGATCCTAGTGATGGCTATCTTCGGCTTGTCGTCCTCAGGGGCCAGGTCACTCCAATCCTTGCCGCGCACTATCGCAACTTGGCGCGGGGAAGTGAACTGCTCCGGGGCATCCTCCATGATCCAGCACCAGTTGGCCCTCCACTCCTCCCACTTGCCGCGGAGCTCTCCAGTCAAGTATGCCTCTTTCTTATTGAGCCTAAAGATCCAAGAAATCCCGCCAGACAGAGGAGACCCAGACTCGACTCGAGGCGTAAAATAATGGCGGAAGAGGGCTACATTGGGGTGGACTCCGACAAAGTTCTCGCACAGATGTGCGAAAACGGCCATGGTCAAGACGACGTTTGGGGTGAAATCAAGAAGATGAAACCCGTAGGTGTTCATAACGTCGCAGAAGAATTCGGAGTATGGAGGGCAGAGTCCGCAATGGAAGAACAGAGCGAAATAGGCGTACCTTCCCAGAAACATGTCGCAGGCCTCGGCGGGGAGAACCCTGGTGCGCGGGTGCGCCTTTGTCTCCCTCGACCAGAAGAGGTAGAACTTGTCCTTCAACTCCCTCGCGCCGAGCCTCGGCGGGAAGACCACCACCCTCTTCCGCATTGCTGCTAGCTTCGCCGCCCGGTCAGTCTTCGCCGCTTTCGCCTTGTCGCCCTTCGAGGCCATGGCGGGGACGGCGAGGGAAGCCGGTGGCGCTGGGGAGGCTGGCGGCGGCGGAAGAAGGGCGGAGCGCTGCTCTCTTTCAACCTTCGGGGAGGAGGGGAGCAGCGGGGGTTTCTGGAGGTTGAAGAAGCAATGAGCGAATGGGAGAAAACTGCCCCTGTTTCCCCTGCTTTTAAGGGGGAGAGGGGGACGTTCCGCATTTTCCCCATTAAAGAAACAGGCCACGATCTCTCCCACGACGCCGCAATCGACGCGTGCCGTTAGGGAGGGATGCGGCGGATATGGAGTGGGATGCGGCGCGCCGTGGGCCGCGTGTGCCTGTGCACTGTTTTGGGCCTGGCCCAACAGCGTTCGGCACCGTGTGTGGCCCAGGCCCGGGGGCTCCTATCGGTGTACTAAAGTAGGGATATCTTAGTATCCCGACTAGTGCACGGGCAGTAGCAGCGTCCCGTGGCAGGGCTTGCCACGCGCCCGCCAAGGCCCACTTTGGTTCCTTTGGAGCCATTCAAGAACAAAGTATTCAAGTCAAAGAAACAAGGCCTCGGCAAGAGGAGCTTGCCGGAAAGGCCACTCCAGGCTCAAAACCACCCCTTTAGCACAAGACCCTGGCAAGAGGAGCTTGCCAGGAAGGCCAAAGCATGGCATTTTAGAAGACTTGCCGTGGCGCATCATGCGCCCCGGCAAGGCCCGGAGAGCGACAAGCTTCCGGGCGCGGCAAGGTAGCGACCGCGGCAAGGCGCTTGCCGCGGCAAGCTTCCACTGTGTGCCCGCGCTCCAGCTCATCCGGCCACGCGTCGCCCTGGGGCCCTTCCAGGGGCACGTGGCGGAAGGCTGTGCAGCCTAGGGTGCACGGTGGCAAGCCACGATGACGAGGCCACCGTCGTGGCGAACGGAGGCGCACAGACAGACGCTTTTTGCACTGTTTAGGGCGACGGTGACGGGCATTCAATGACCTTGTCCCCCACCGTCAGGGTTAGGTACAGAGCACTGTACATACACTGTTACAACTACCACCTTTTTTACATTTTTACCCTCACCTACGTTGCCACCTGTCGGTGACCCCTTTGACCTATAAAAGGAGGCTCATGCACAACATAGAGGAGGTTCCGATCTTCGATCACTCTCACGCTCGGTATAGTTAGCAACCAGCACTGTAGCTCTTCTTGCTCCCGAGCCAAGAACATAATACAAATCGACGCAGGAGTAGAGTTTTACGCATCCGTGCGGCCCGAACCTGGGTAAACTGCTCGCGTGTTCACCTCGATCCGCTCTCCGTGCACCCTCCGCTCCCTTGCCGTACCGAAAAGGGGCTCCGGTCCCATAGGTGTTCGTGGGCGATCTGTTTCCCCGACACTACGCTTGTCGACGATAGTTAGTTATGGACAACACGTACAGTTTTTTTCAATAGAAACAGATAAGAAAAACTAAATAACGAAAATAAAATAAAATTTTATATAGGCATATTATATTACAAAAATTTCAGAAAAACATTTTCTAAAACATGATCATATTTATAGTGGCAAATAAATTCCTCAAAAAATTAAAGAAAGCAAACAGTGCTACTGATTTATTTAAAAACCAAATAAAAATATTTTAAAATACCAAAATGATTTAAAACTCATTTTTCTCCACTTTTCTACTGTAGGGAATCATTTTACCCTATTTTCCATATATTTTATTTTTGGAGAAAAATGATTTGAATAAAATTCAAATAACTCCAAATTGAAAGTGGGTTTCAAAATAACTTCAAAGGGACTTTCAATTAGATTCTTTGAAACTTCCAACTATCTTTCTTAGCATTTGAAGAAGTCATTTTATCTTCTCTCATGGCACTCATTGAGTTGCTTAAAGTTTCCGAATTTAAAATATTTCCAAATGGAATTCAAGTCTTTTCAAAAGCTTTTCATTTATTTAAATGAAAGAAGTCATATCATCTTCACTCTAGGGTTTTGGTGATGAAATGAATTTGAATTCATGGAGATCATAAATGCAAGGTGAATGTTTTGGGAAAGTAATTTTGTTCCGTCTCATTTAACTTTCAAAAAGTTTCAAATTTCACCCAATTTCATACAACCAACCATACCACAATCAACCAAACAATCAAAACTATCTATTTAATATAACATTCCAAAATTTAGAATTTTGGGATGTTACAAACCTACCACCCTTAAAATGAATCTCGCCCTCGAGATTCGGAGAGGCTAGCCAGAAATAGATTGTGGTTCGGGGTCTCCTCAAAATCCGTTTATCGTCACAGGGGTGTGGGGTGCTATCACCCTTAGAAGCATGGTTACGGTTCCATCAAAACTCATATACTCCATCCTTTGTTGACAGTGTCGATCTTTTTAGATCTTCAGGGTAATTCCTTCTCTAGGCTCTTCCGGTAGTGGCATAACCATTTGTCCGAAATTCTTGTGTCCTTTCATCTTGGTAAGGTTCTTCCAAGACTGGTTCTTCTTAGCTGACAAGTCTTGCGCCAATACTAAACAACTATCAATGTCTCATGGTTGTCATCAAACAATGGGTCCCTGCAGAAAATGGGTCTGGGCTTCATTCTCATCGTATGATCTACGGTTGGCAACATCTGCCTTGTACAAGGGTAAATTTGCATACCATTCTAAGTTTTATACAAGGTTTTGATATCGTCGTCTCTCTACTATGGGTAAGACACTCAGATTTACCATCCCATATCGCTAAGGCGAATAATAAGAGTAAGTCGGCATGGTGATCAATCCATTCCGCACCCTAATCATTACCTTGTATATCGTTTAGTGAATCTCGCATTCTAACACTCGGTCATCCTCACAAGCATTGCAGAATTTCTCTTGTCGGCGAACTAAGTTTGGATAATTCCATGGATTCGGCAAGCCAAACGAAACATCTATCGTTCTTCACAACTCTTGGGTTTTGCGTAAACTCCTATAAGATCGTCTGTTGACAAAGTCGTAACTTCTCCTAGGGGTTTTCCTTCAGCAAGAGTGTGCTTGCTTCTTGACAGGTCCTGGGGCATGTGGGCTATGGCACATCTCATCACTTGTAAACCTTGAACTCATCATCGGGTTGTAAGTGGTCCGTATTCCAAAATCCAGCTTCCTAGCATTCTTAAATCCGTCCAATTGTAATGTATCCCCTTCCTTCTGTTGGTACAAACTAAGATGTAATTACTCGAACTCGTCATTGAGTGGTCCATTCCAAAGTCTGACGTAACAAGCTCTTGTATTCAGGTAATGGTGTTGGATTCTACCACCCTTAAAATGAAAAACACTAGTTTCTTCAAAATCTTATTCCACGTAGCATGATTTCACTCATTGCCTATAAAGTAATAACTCATCAGATCCCAATCAATATCAACAATGCTAACTTATTGATTCTCAAATTATTTTACAATCTACTACATTTCCATTACATGCCTCAACTCAAGTACTTAGCACAAGTGTCCTTCTCATTGCGATAGTCTCTGACAAGGTGCCCTGCTTCATTACAGCGGAAACAAAGTACTTCTGACAAGTCTCGAGATTTCCTTGTGATTACATAGCCTCCTTGGGTCCGCGGCTTATGGGCCCTCTTGAGAACTTGTATATCCTTAACTCATCCTTGGAGTCACTATTGCTCCACACTCCAGCATTACACCCTCTTTAAATCCAATTGTACTTATTTCCTTCATACCCTTGGGGTAAGCATTATATCAAGAATAAACTCCAACTTATTTTGTGCGAGCTTCACTCTTTGGAGCAACATTTTCCTTTCCATTGGTCCAGTGTTCACACAGAAAAGTATCGCCCCAAAAAAATGCACTGGTTCATCGGTAATTCATATTCTCCTCATATCAAATCTTTTATTACATCCTGAACCACTATTTAACACTCAAATTTCAAAGGTGCTTCACTACAAATGTTGCCATCCACATAGTTTGGTATGGTTAAGCATTCCTTCCATCTTTATTCATTTGTCCTTACTGAGGACGCTTCAGTCCCACTGGAATTATGCAATGTGATTCTTGAATTCATCGATCTTTTGCTTCATCATAGTGGTAGTGTGATTCATCGCCATCATCTCTGCATGCACCCCACTCAGGCATTCCTAAGTGTGACGAAGTCTTGCTTCAAATATTTCTCCAATCTAACGTATGGCCTCCATAGCAGCTTCACGAACAGAGTCGAAGAATGTTGTTTGTGGTACTCGAGAGATGAAAAAGTATTGACCCATAGTTTTTGGGCAAACTCCTTTCACACGGTGGAGGTGTACCTCCACGTACCAAAGTTTAACTTCATTCTCGAAGAAAGGATAACCCTTGTAGACTGCCTCTCCTTCAAGCTGAATATGCTTCATCATGTCCTTCAGGATCTTTGGGTAATCCTGATCACTAGTCAGGGTCATGATCGTTTCCAGGCCCTTGAGAAAATACTCGTAAAGCGTTGTCATCTGTAGGTATAAGATAGAAGGGGTACTCGGGATAATCTATGTCTTTCCTTGGGTGAAATGTGGTTGTTTGTCCGAGAAAGATTTGGGGTCAGCTTGTCCATGGGTTCTAGGTTTTAGTCTGGGTGAGATAGCAAGAGAGCCACTCACAATCATCCAACAACTACTAAAATTTCATATTAGATTCCAAATATATCACCTTCTATTGCTTCACAAACAATTACAATGTCCTTTCCATAACTATCTTGGTTCACTGGGTTCTTGGCTTCCTTGTAATGACCTAAACCCATGCACCTGTAACATGTGATGTGACTCAGGTCCTTTTCCACATAAATTGGGTTGTTCTGGGGACACATGCTCTTTCTCTTTCTCAACTTCTTCGTTCCGATCAGGGCTGCTATTTCCAGTGGGTTATACTCAAATTCCACTATCGTAAATTCTACTAGATACTCCCTCGAACAATGTTGGGAAATGTGTCCTTCTTCTCCACATGAATAGCATGACTTGGTGCAAATTTTAATTTGGTCTTCTTCATGTGTGCCCTTAACATCTTCCTTCATTGTAGGTTCTTCTAAAATGTCCACAAGGGCTTCTTTCATTGCTTCTTTCTTCCGTTGGGGTAAATGTGACACTAAGCAGGGTAATGGGTAGTCCCTTCACACAACAAACAAGTAATCTGCCTAGTTGGCCATTCTTCAGCTGGGTGACTTTCTTCACAATGAGGGCATTCATCCTTGTGCTCCTCCTGGGTGTGTCCTATTTCTCCACAAATCTAGCTGGCACAAGGTTTCTTCTTCGGGTTGTCGCCACGCTTTCGGATGAGACGGTATTTTAACAGAGTCTTCTTGAATTTCCCCCCAACTTTTTACTCCATTACATCCTTGTATGGCTTGATGCATTTTCCACCATGATGCATCACTTTTTGTAAAGTACTGAAGAGCGTATTGAACCTCATACTTCCTTGCAATTAAATTTTTCCTGAAGTGATCCTCAATGTATTGTATCCATAGCTCTGCCTCTGGCTGGGTCATCGGTCCAGAGAATACAAGTCTATCTTCATTTATCCTCTATTGGGTCCAAGGGTTTTGGGATGAGATTCGGGAGATGGAGAGAGATTCACTAAATACAAATAATAGTTTTGACGAGACGGGTTTTACATTACTTTATACATGTGATTTACCTCTGTTATAAATCCTCGAGTACTGTGTGTGTCAGCATACCGATCCAGGGATGACACTTAAGCACGGAGACTTGATCCATTTGGATCGGGTCGCTACAGCGTGCCATCGACGAGGAGCTCCTGTGGGCGCCCAACGAAATGGCAAGATCGTCCGCGCTCGTCCGCCAGCAAGAGGCAGATCGGTATGTCAAGAGCAGCGAGGCGGAGGAGACGGAGTACTGCCTCCGCACTGGGATGACGCCGCGAATCAGGAGTGATTATTAGTTTTAATATTGTTCGTTTTCAATTTTATGCATTCTACCTAGTAGTTAAGTATCATCACGTATATGTGATGATATTGTATATATTCTGTGATGAACACTTAATATATATACATATATATATATATATATATATTATATGAATTTCATTTTCTATCTGTTTTTGTATATTAATTTGAATCTAGATGTTATCATCCACATATAAAGAAAGGAAAGCGTATATACACACATTGAAACAGAACATATAAGAACGGAAAACAGAGTACACACATTGAAACAGATCAATTAACAGAGCAATACTATAATTGTTTTTAAAACATGGCTATCCACGTCAAAACGACTCAACAAAATAAAACGCGCCCATGAAACCTTGACCAGCAGCCCTTGCCTACGGTAGATCTTGGCTCTGCCTGAACTCGTGCAGGTGTTTGTCCAAGCGGTCGACACGCTCGCGGTACATCAGGAGCGCGATCTCGAACTCCAAGTTGGCTATTTCATCGGAGATCACCAGCTCGAGGATGCGACGGCCATGTTCCTCTACTGCACCCAGGTGGACACCCTGGGCCAAGGAGGCAGTCGAGCATACCGATCAGCGCGTTGGCATCGAGCGGGCCGCGGACAAGGCGAACGGCGCGACCCATGCAGACGGCATGGCGGGCGTCCGGTGCAAGTATAGCGCGACCGGCCTCTGGTGCAAGTACAGCGTAGAGGGCCTCTGCCCACTCCTGGCGAGGAATGGGGGTACTGACGGGACGTGTACCCTGCCGCGACACCGTGTCGATAGCAGGCAAGCGCTGATAGATCCACTCTTTCTATGCGGCGTGTCGCGCCTCTCGCTCTGCGGCGCTCCAACGGTATTGCCGTGCGGCGAGCCGAACCCTATCGGCACGGACGCACCTAGCTTGCTCTGTGGCGCGCCATCGATCATGTTGTCCGGTGAGCTACAGCCTCTCGGCGCTGACATGCATATCTAGATCTGCGGCGCTCAAGCGCCATGCGCCAAGGGTCTACTCAACCCTGGCGATGACACGCATCACGGCGTCCATCGCGTTGCCGGGGAGCGCCTCGGCCTCGACGGGCTGTCGCCTTCTCGTTTTTCTCGTCGATGTGCTTGATGGCAAAGGCGGCACTATGGTGCATTGGCATGCTTGGGGAAAGGTGGATGTGCTACAGGCTGTGCTTGTTGGCTCCATGCGTCGCCTGTCGCCTAGGTTTATGCGCAATATCGCTTCGTGGCGGGAAACAGGTGAGGAAATGGTGGGAAACGTTGGCATGTTCATAAAATGCCATCAATCAATAGATGTTGTGTAGACAGAGCATATCACATACGTCTTATTAGAAGCAATCATCTGTGTTATTATTGGTCTTCGCACATATTTCTGTTTACAGACTTGTTTGCCGCGTATCACACACATCTTGTTATATTGAACCGTTTTTGTTCTCTTGTCTCAACGCAAACAGTTCATCCGAGTGAACCGCCTGCCGTATATCGCACATACCTTGATTTGGCTGACCGTTTCTTTTGTGTTGCCCAATCACAAACAGTTCATCTGAGTCAACTGTATGTCATATATCGCACACACCTTCATCTATCTGCCCGTTTATTTTGTTCGTCATCATCGCAAACAGTTAATTGAACTGAACGGTATGCCCTGCATCACACACGCATAAAAAAATTGAACTGTGTTTCATGCATCCGTAATCGCAAATGTTTTGCACCTTTATTGACGGGTTTTTTACACCACCGTTTGCGATTATTGCATCGCACACAGTTTCTTCAAAGGGTCTCTGATCGTAGTGTCGGGTTAGTAGCATCCTGCAATAGTGTGTGTCACGTTATTTTTTGGGCCAAGCTCATGTAATTTCGAAATACTAAAGTATAGGTTGTTTCTAGAGTCCGTATGTGTGGGGAAACAGAGTTAGGGTTGGTTTCGGACCCCTCCTCCAAGGGGCCACGAAATTACCCCTCTCTTCCTCGATATATACAGCCCTTAGGGCATCATATAGACTTTGCATTTTGTTTATATTAAAGTTCGCCATAGCTGCAACATCGCGTACTTCGTTTGTATTCAGCGACTGGACAAAGGCGTCACAAAATCACACCTTGATCAATAAAGCTTTCATCTTATATTCGCAATATCCAGATTGCAATCTCAGTTTCTTGTTGTTCTTCGTTTGCTTGTAGGAAATATACCCTCGTGGTCAGGTTGATCGTGCTCCGGCGTGGTCAATAACCTCTCGGAGTTAGTTTAGTGATTGCTAAGGCGCGACGTCATCGCACGCTTGTAGTCTGATCATCAAAGTCTACTCCTCCGAAAATGATAATCACCATCACATCGAAAGAGGGGACTCATTTGCCTCTAACTAGTGGTATCAGATTTCCAGGTTGCTCGGTGAGATTTTCCAGCTTTTCATAGTTAGATCGAGTCTGTTCTTCATACCTACAGTCCACGAAAAAAAGCCAAAAAAATTTAGGTTTAGTTCATCATATCCAAACCGATCTGAGCCTTTGCATAATACTTTTAGGGTTTTGCTTTGTTGAATTTGCGGTTGCATCGTCATGTCTAGTTGCTGGTCTTAGCATCTAGTCCTTTAGAGTTTCGAGTTCTGTAAAAGTTTGTCACGCCGCCATCTCACCATATTCATCACTGCTGTCATATACCACCACCGTTGCCACATACCAACCACCGCTGTCATATACCACCACCGCTGCCATATACCACCACCATATATCCACCACCAATCCGAGTTCTTTTCATATTAGGTTTGTTTTCAAAATCTACCTAGTTTCAGATTCGTGTTCCCTTGCCTGCGTAGGTCTCAGAAAAAAAATCGGCCGAAATTTCGGCAGTCAAGAGACCCCCGGGTAGTTTTTAGGCCAAAATTTTGGCAGTCAAAAATCTTTTTCCCCATCCAGTTCTTAGGTCCGAGGGAGCATTTTGAGACACTTACCATCATAGTGATTTTTTGTCACACTTTTTGGTCATTGCAGCCCTGATTTCCGAAAAAAATAGTCAAACAAATTTCGTGCTTATCCTGTTATTTTGATTTGGGAAGAGTTTTGAGACACTCACCATTATAGTGTTTTTCTGCAAAAAAAAAAGAGGCGCCACCAAAAATCAGAGTGTGCTTTTGCCTTGTTTACGTGCAGCGCCGTGATTTTGTTAGTGTTCTAGGCTCGCGTCTCTAGCACGGTCTAGCCTAGGACCAGCACAGTATCGTCGTTGGGTGTTTATTCACCCTTGCATCTCTGAATTGATAATTGCTGACATTTTTGCCACCATATCATAAGTCATCCCATCTCCACATACATCTACGCCGTGCCTTTGACTCTCCTTGGTAATCGGTTTATCCAAGCTTTGAGAGTTTTGACTACGGCGGTTGCCGATCACCACCTGCTGCTGGGTAAGAACTGGTAAGAATTTGAGATTGGCTTGACGGATTTGTGACACTCCATAACTACCACTTTCTAGTAGTCTGTAGGATCATATTTTTATGTGTTTCTATAGCTGCTAACCATGGCAGGATCACAAGCCGACGAGATTGACTGGGAGAATATGACGAAGAAGGAGCTTCATGATAAATTTCAGCAAATGTTGGGTCAATAGGTGGAAGACATGATGGCCACCTTTGGAAAGGTACTGGAGAATATTGATGACATTGAGAAGACAATTGACACCAAGTTTGATGAGGTTCTCGCGCGTCTACCACAGCCACCATTTGCCTCTATTGCACCATTGTAACAACATCAACAAACACCTCGACGTCGTGATACAGAAGGACGAGCACAACGCATACCCCTTGGGCCCGACCAACTTCTTGGTGCCTCCGCACCTACTTTTGATGCTTCTGTTGCTGTTGCTGCTGAGGAGGACTATTATGAGGATGAGTTTGATCAAAATCAGAACTATGTGCAACCACAAGCACTGCCGCCACCAGGTCGTCCTCATGCATATCATCGCAACTGTAGGGCTGCACCACCACCTCAGGTACGAGATCAAGACCACATCCCTAAACTAAAGTTCAATATTCCACCATTTGAGGGTAGATATGTTCCTGATATATATCTTACTTGGGAGTTAGAAACCGAAAAACGTTTTACATATTTAGAATATCCCGAGGAGAGACGTGTTGCTGCTGCTCTTTGTTCTTTCACTAGTTTTGCTTGTGTGTGGTGGTCTGAACATCGTAGATTATATCCGAATAATATTCCAACTACTTGGGCTGCTTTGAAAAATTATATGCGTACTCGTTGGGTTCCACCATATTATCAACGTGAATTACTACAAAAATTGCAGCATTAAGACAAGGAAAAAAATTGTAGAAGGATATCATCAGGAATTACAAACTGCATGATTAGATGTGTATTGTTGAGCATAATGAAGCTATGCTTGCACGTTTTATGGGTGGTTTAAATAGAGAGATTTGGACCATTCTAGAGTATAATGAGTATAATAATATCACTCGTTTATTCCATCTTGCTTGCAAAGCTGAACGTGAAGTGCAGGATCGACATGCATTGGCACGGACTAACTTTTCTGCAGGTTGACCTTCATCGTGGACACCATGTGCATGTTCAACTTCCACACATTCTGCTACACCTGCACCTTGATGTCTACACACGCTTCTACTCTTGTAGACTATGTTGGGCCTCCAAGCGCAGAGGTTTGTAGGACAGCAGCAATTTCCCTCAAGTGGATGACCTAAGGTTTATCGAACTCAGGGAAGTAGAGGTTGAAGATGGTCTCTCTCAAGCAACCCTGCAACTAAGATACAAGAAGTCTCTTGTGTCCCCAACACACCTAATACACTTGTCAGATGTATAGGTGCACTAGTTCGGCGAAGAGATGTTAAATGGCAAATGATATGGATGGCAAAACAAAGTAATATAAATATGTAATAAAAAGTGCAGCAAGCAAACAAGTGGTAAACGTGAGCACAAATGGTATTGCAATGGTGGAAACAAGGCCTAGGCTTCATACTTTCACTAGTGGCAACTCCCAACAACATTAACATAATCAAATCACATGATATTTCCCATAAAACATGCAATGGAGACGCACCCGGAGGTCATTCCTCTGTGGTCAAGAGAGGACGAGAATTATGTAGGGCTACAAGAGCACACCTCAAAGTTCGTAGTTCTCAATCTAAGGATTTCCCAATGTCACCGCGGCCATCCAAAGAGAGTCCCACAGTCACCACAACATATCTAAAGGATAGTCAAAGACAAGCACCAAGAGACTCTCAATCTTCAATCAACACACAAGAGAGGAAATCACTCATGAAAATATTTTTCTAATCCATGTCCAATAGACCGCTGTCACCTTGGTCTCGGGGATTATACTAGATAAAGACAAGTGAGTACATCAATCCAATACATAGAGGAAGGGGAAATATCATGGGATCACCCTAGATTAACATAGCCTATGATCACAATGAAGATCACATCATGGGAGAGAGAATTGACCACATAGCTACTGGTAGAAACCTCAGCCCCGAGGAGGAACTACTCCCGCATCATGGAGGGAGGAAGCAACGTCGATGGAGATGAATCCGGGGGCACTTCCCCGTCCCGGCAGGGTGCCGGCACAGGAATCCTGGTCCCCCGAAGCTTGATGGCGATGGCGGCGGAGATCGGAATTGCGTCTGGAGAAAAGGGGTCCGGAATCAGGGTTTCTGCGACGCGGTGTAAATATATGGCAAAGGGGGTCGCCAGGGGAGCTAAGGGGGGCCCAGGCGCCGCCCCGGCGCGGCCTAGAGGGGGGCCGCGTGGCCAGGGCGCCTGGAGCCCTGGTGCCCCCCTCCGGCCCTACTTTGGCCGCATGGAAGCTTCCGGAACGCTGATTTTTTATATATTTTTCCCGGAATTTTTCTGGCAGTTTACGTAATGGGTAAACCTGAAATACAAAAACAGCAGAAAACATAAACTGGCACTGGGGTGCACTGAGTTAATAGGTTAGTACAAATATGATCATAAGTGTATGGAAGTGCATAAATATCATAGCAATATCACACAAAAGAGGCATGGAGCAAGCAGAAATTATAGATACGTTTTGGACGTATCAACATCCCCAAGCTTAATTCCTTCTCGTCCTCGAGTAGGTAAATGATAACAAGCATAATTTATGTGGTGACATGCTATTAATCATATAAGGACTTTTTACAGTCACATGACAAGTGCTTACTGAGACAATGAATCTGTAGTAGTTAAGTTGCCTCATGAGAAAATCACAAAGAACTGAAAGTTTTACAATATGATACTGAAACACTCAATAGATTTGTAATGAGCAAGGTGTGCAAATATGATAAAGTGGTACATCGCTTGCCCCCTTTAGTGAAGCAAAACATAAATGCAGGGGCACCTCTAAGGTTTAAGTGACGACTAGATACAATGATTTCAGAATAAACGATATCATAATAAGGCAAAAGACAATGGTACTTTGGGACAATGCACATTACACTCAGAATGATAATCATGCTCTCAATAGTTGGTGCTTTAAAGAAGGTGGAGACTCTCGAACCGTGGCTTTTGTTGGCAAGGTTAAAAACCCGTGGTCAGAAACAATAACTAAACATGTACCAGAGCTCTTGGTTTTAAAAACAGAGGTAATAATTATTATTATTTTAGAATATGCATATTCGGTCAACGAATGCTAGCAGATAACTCAATCACTTCTTGAGCTAGACAAGTTTCGAGGAACGGCTCCCGAATGAGGACGATCACATCCTCTTAATCTCCTTTGTTTATCACTGCCAAAGTTTTCTGATTTCTCATGAACAAAGCGTGAAGGAGGGTTTGTTTGTACATTTTTTAATGAGCCGGGCGCACTCTATGCCAGTTCCTTCTCGTATTATGGGTTTGCACATTAGACATGCAATCCCGGGGTGAAGCTTGTCCAACTTAAAAAGATCATGAATTAACTACTACTTCCTCATGAGCTAAAACAGAGGCACAAAAGAGAAATGCTTTTTTTTGAATAATTTCGAGATGGTACATGAAAGTCTTCGTTAGGAATGGCAGGTAAATACCATGTATAGGAAGGTATGGTGGACTCATATGGCATAACTGGTTTAAAGGATTTTGGATGCACAAGCAGTCAGTCCGCTTAGTACAGGCGAAGGTTAGCAAAAGACTGGGAGCGACCAACTAAAAGAACAATGACGGTCATAATCATGCAGAGCGACAAAGCAACATTGAATCGGGCATGGAAGTTTTATCGCTACTCAGAAATTAAAGATCATCAAGGCTTGATAGACTTTCTTTACAGTCTTAAATATGTGTGAGCATATGCCAAGTCAATCAAAATAAATTCTTGAAGGAAGATATCACTAGACCATACCACATCATAGGCAAACAAATCATGTTGGTACTCCAATAACACATTGAAAACCCCCCAGCTATTTGAGACTAACCATAAGAAAACATGAACTACTAAGCACCATTATGCACATAGCATTTTTATCATAGATATATCAACCAATGCAACAGAAGCCAACTCTCTTAACAAGATAAGCATGATAACTAAAGAGAGTTCCAGCGACCAACTAAACAAAAGCTCTTTAAAAAAGTAAAGCATGAAAAACTAAGAGCTGAACATGATAGTAGCTATTGAAAGACAAAGAACACACACAGTAAGGATAGACATGAAAATTCTATGTTATGTTCTAGATTGAAGTGGAGCGTGTTTCTCTCCCACACAAAAAAAGTTGATTTCCAACTCGTTATGAATAGCAAGCAAAGCTAAAGAAAACTAAAAAGGAAACTAAAAGCAAGACGCTCCAAGCATAGCACATAACGCATGAAGTGATAAAAATATAGTGGAACGAAAGACGAACTGATAATGTTGATGGAGAAGGGGATGCACGGGGGCATCCCCAAGCTTAGACGCTTGAGTCTTCTTGAATATTTCTTGGGGGTGCACGGGGGCATCCCCAAGCTTGAGCGTTTGACACTCCTGAATCTTTTTATCATCTTCCCTCGCACACTTGAAAACTCCCTTCATACATAACTCATCATAATCTGATTAGCGAGGTTAGTACCCATAATAAAATAAATTTTACTTGCTGGAAATAAGGATATTCTTGAAGGTCTACTGTTTCTCAAGATTGCCAAAAGGTTTTTGCAAATAAAAAGCAAGCTCAAGGTTTGCAAAATGAAGTAAAGGCAAAACAGAACAGAATCTGTGAAAAACAGACCAGAAGGTAGTAAATAATTTTTTCGGGGCACTTCTGCAACTCAAATCAAAAAACTCAGAACAGACGCCCGAAAGACAATTGTATAGAGCATGCTGTCGAAAAAATTCAGACCAAAAAGATGATCTGGCGATTTTATACGAATTTTTCTGTCCAAGGACAGAATCTATTTCCTGGACAGCACGTCACAACTTTTGAACTTTCTTGCAATCGGAGGCTAAACTTGGCACAAAGCTGAAAAGTAAAGATACAATGATGATGCTACTGTAGTAACAAACATCAAGACACAAGAAAAGCAAAATAAAACTTTATTCATTGTGGACTGCCTCCCAAAAGCGCTTTCTTTTATGCCTTTAAGCTAGGCATAAGACTTTAATGATGCTCTCGTAAGAATAAGAGCTGAAGAACAAAAGAGAGCATCAAGAAGCAAATACGAAACACATTTAAGCCTAACATGCTTCCTATGCATAGGAATATTGCAATAGAATAATTCATTGAAGCACAAAGCAATAAGCATAGGAAGACAAAACAAGTGTAGCTTCAAAACCTTCAACATAAAGAAAGGGAACTTGATATTATTGAAATATCTATAAGCATATGTTCCCTTCTCATAATAATTTTCAGTGGGATCATGAATAAACTCAACAATATAAGCATCACATAAAGCATTGTTACCATGATCCACATGCAAATAGGTACTCTTACTCTCCACATAAGCATAATCTTTCTCATTGGTAATAGTGGGAGTAGGACTATCATAAACAACTTGAACACTATAGATTAATTGTGTATTAGGAGGGTGGTGTTCAACAAGGGAGTAATTCCCTCCATGATTATGACAAGTTTCATAAGGATAATTTCTCCTTATGTCATAGGTACCTTTATAATCACTATAGATTGGAGTTATAACATCATCATGGTAGAGAAGAGCATTATCATTGCTAGCAACTATATTTGTAAACATGTTGTCTTTATTCTTACTCGCAAGAGAATTATCAATTATCACATCACTAGTGGGTAAAGGATTTGCAATCCTATCATCCCCAAGCTTAGAGCTTCCCATATCATCACTTTCAGAGTTGGTATCAAAAAGATTTTCAAGATCATAAGTAGCATTATCATCATTTTCCCAATCACAATAAGTAACATGCATATCATAATCAAAATCATCTTCAATAGTACCTACGGACGTATCATCAAGATGATAATTAAGGCAATAAACTTCACCTTCTTCTTTAAACTTACAACCGTTAGGATAAAAGTTGATGGGAGGAATATGCTCAGGCCAGGTTGATACCCATTCTTCTTCGTTCTTCCTCCGCTTCCTCCTCCTCTTCTTTTTCTTCTTCTTCACCTTAGGAGGGAGTGGTTGGAGATGAAGCTTCTCCACATATCCTGGTTTATCATTAGAAACAATAGAGGAAACTTGGGAGAAACTCTCCTTTTTATTAGCAGAAATATAAGAGACATTTTTATACTTTGGTAAAGTTCCCTCCTTTCTAATCTTACTTATGTAATCATTTTCATGGCAATTAACAACACAATAGAGATGGCAGTTTTGTAAAGTGTTTTTTATTCCTATGGCATTAACATCTAGCCAAGAAGTCTTTTCTGTTAACTCTTCACACATCAAAAATAACATAAGCTCATCATAAAGATTAGAGGTGATCATGTTATCACACAACTGGTTAACAGTTATGTTTTGAAAGTTCATGCATTGAAAATTAAAGTGACCCTCTATACAGCAAAGTTCACAAGTAAAAGGATAAAGGTCACACAATTCTCTAGCAATTTCATTTAAATCTCTGACCCAAGTGATTGTTCTTTCATGCTTATGTTGCTTACAATACTTCTCTTCTTCAATCATAGGCCTTTCACAAGGTCTATCCACTCCACAAAAATTAACATGCTTATATAATACTTCATTTTTAGGAATTGGATCATGCATGTTGCAATCATCATGAACAATTTCATTTTCTTTGCAAATCTCTTTAAAAGGTTTATGATACTTGATCCAATCCTCCTTAGGCATATTAAGATGTGAAGCAAAAGATTTGAGGAAATCAACAAGGAGTTGAGAATCAAGCCCAAACTTAGCACTAAACTTATTAAAACTTGTAGTTTCAACAAAGGACTTAATGCAATCATACTCATAAATTATACCTGACTCTTTACCTTTGTCGATCTCCCAATCTTCAGTGTTGCGTTGAATTCTTTCAAGGAGTTCCCATTTAGTATCAATCTTTTCGTTTGTGAAAGAACCCATAGAGGAAGCGTCGAGCAAATATTTATCCTGTCGAGAAAGCCTCGCATAGAAATTAGTAATAATCATATCTTTGGGGAGCTGATGTCTACACACGCTTCTACTCTTGTAGACTATGTTGGGCCTCCAAGCGCAGAGGTTTGTAGGACAGCAGCAATTTCCCTCAAGTGGATGACCTAAGGTTTATCGAACTCAGGGAAGTAGAGGTTGAATATGGTCTCTCTCAAGCAACCCTGCAACTAAGATACAAGAAGTCTCTTGTGTCCCCAACACACCTAATACACTTGTTAGATGTATAGGTGCACTAGTTCGGCAAAGAGATGTTAAATGGCAAGTGATATGGATGGCAAAAACAAAGTAATATAAATCTGTAATAAAAAGTGCAGCAAGCAAACAAGTGGTAAACGTGAGCACAAATGGTATTGCAATGGTGGAAACAAGGCCTAGGGATCATACTTTCACTAGTGGCAACTCCCAACAACATTAACATAATCGAATCACATGATATGTCCCTTAAAACATGCAATGGAGACGCACCCGGAGGTCATTCCTTCGTGGTCAAGAGAGGACGAGAATTATGTAGGGCTACAAAAGCACACCTCAAAGTTCGTAGTTCTCAATCTAAGGATTTCCCAATGTCACCGCGGCCATCCAAAGAGAGTCCCACAATCACCACAACATATCTAAAGGATAGTCAAAGACAAGCACCAAGAGACTCTCAATCTTCAATCAACACACAAGAGAGGAAATCACTCATGAAAATATTTTTCTAATCCATGTCCAATAGACCGCTGTCACCTTGGTCTCGGGGATTATACTAGATAAAGACAAGTGAGTACATCAATCCAATACATAGAGGAAGGGGAAATATCATGGGATCACCCTAGATTAACATAGCCTATGATCACAACGAAGATCACATCATGGGAGAGAGAATTGACCACATAGCTACTGGTAGAAACCTCAGCCCCGAGGAGGAACTACTCCCGCATCATGGAGGGAGGAAGCAACGTCGATGGAGATGAATCCGGGGGCATTTCCCCGTCCCGGCAGGGTGCCGGCATAGGAATTCTGGTCCCCCGAAGCTTGGTGGCGATGGCGGCGGAGATCGGAATAGCTTCTGGAGAAAAGGGGTCTGGAATCAGGGTTTCCTCTGCGGGTGTTAAATATATGCCAAAGGGGGGCATCAGCGGAGGCCTGGGGGGCCCAGGCGCCCCCCCCCCCCCCGGCGCGGCCAGGAGGGGGGCCGCGTGGGCAGGCCGCCTGGAGCCCTGGTGGCCCCCCTCCGGCCCTACTTTGGCCGCAAGGAAGCTTCCGGAACGCTGATTTTTTATATATTTTTTCCGGGATTTTTCTGGCAGTTTACGTAATGGGAAAACCTGAAATACAAAAACAGCAGAAAACAGAAACTGGCATTGGGGTGCACTGAGTTAATATGTTTGTCCAAATATGATAAAAAAGTGTATGGAAGTGTATAAATATCATAGCAATATCACACAAAAGAGGCATGGAGCAAGCAGAAATTATAGATACGTTTTGGACGTATCAACATCCCCAAGCTTAATTCATGTTCGTCCTCGAGTAGGTAAATGATAATAGGCATAATTTCTGTGGTGACATGCTATTAACCATATAAGAACTTTTCATAGTCACATGACAAGTGCTTACTGAGACAATGAATCTGTAGTAATTAAGTTGCCTCATGAGAAAATCACAAAGAACTGAAAGTTTTACAATATGATACTGAAACACTCAATAGATTTGTAGTGAGCATGGTGTGCAAATATGACAAAGTGATATCTCGCTTGCCCCCTTTAGTGAAGCAAAACATAAATGCAGGGGCACCTCCAAGGTTTAAGTGACGACTAGATACAATGATTTCAGAATAAACGATATCATAACCATGCAAAAGACAATGGTACTTTGGGACAATGCACATTACACTCAGAATGACAATCATGCTCTAAATAGTTGGTGCTTTTAAAAGAAGGTGGAGACTCTCGAACCGTGGCTTTTGTTGGCAAGGTTGAAAACCCGTGATCGGAAACAAAGACAAAACATGTACCAGAGCTCTTGGTTTTAAAAACAGAGGTAATAATTATTATTTTTGAATATGCATGTTTCGTCAACGAATGCTAGCAGACAACTCAATCACTTCTTGAGATGGACAAGTTTCGAGGAACGGCTCCCGAATGAGGATGATCGCATCCTCTTAATCTCCTTTGTTTATCACTGCCAAAGTTTTCTGATTTCTCATGAACAAAGCGTGAAGGAGGGTTTGTTTATTATATTATTTTTGAGCCGGGCGCACTCTTTGCCAGTTCCTTCTCGTATTATGGGTTTGCACATTAGACATGCAATCCCGGGGTGAAGCTTGTCCAACTTAAAAAGATCATGAATTAACTACTACTTCCTCATGAACTAAAACAGAGGCACAAAATAGAAATGCTTTTTTGAATAATTTCGAGATGGTACATGAAATTCTTCGTTAGGAATGGAAGGTAAATACCATGTATAGGAAGGTATGGTGGACTCATATGGCATAACTGGTTTAAAAGATTTTGGATGCACAAGCAGTCAGTCCGCTTAGTACAGGAGAAGGTTAGCAAAAGACTGGGAGCGACCAACTAAAAGAGCAATGACGGTCATAATCATGCAGAGCGACAAAGCAACATTGAATCAGGCATGGAAGTTATATCGCTACTCAGAAACAAAAGATCATCAAGGCTTGACAGACTTTCTTTACAGTCTTAAATATGCGTGAGCATACGCCAAGTCAATCAAAATAAACTCTTGAAGGAAGATATTACTAAACCATACCACATCATAGGCAAACAAATCATGTTGGTACTCCAATAACACATTGGGAACCCCCCAGCTATTTGAGACTAACCATAAGAAAACATGAACTACTAAACACCATTATGCACGTAGCATTTTTATCATAGACATATCAACCAATGCAACAGAAGCAAACTCTCTTAATAAGATAAGCATGATAACTAAAGAGAGTTCCAGCAACCAACAAAAGCTCTTTAAAAAGATAAGCATGAAAACTAAGAGCTGAACATGATAGTAGCTATTGAAAGACAAAGAACACACACAGCAAAGATAGACATGAAATTCTATGTTATGTTCTAGGTTGAAGTGGAGCCTGTTTCTCTCCCACACAAAGAAAGCTTAGTTCCAACTCGTTATGAAAAGCAAGCAAAGCTAAAAAGGAAACTAAAAGCAAGACGCTCCCAGCATAGCACATAACAGATGAAGTGATAAAAATATAGTGGAACGAAAGACGAATTGATAATGTTGATGGAGAAGGGGATGCACGGGGGCATCCCCAAGCTTAGACGCTTGAGTCTCCTTGAATATTTCTTGGGGGTGCACGGGGGCATCCCCAAGCTTGAGCGTTTGACACTCCTGAATCTTTTTATCATCTTCCCTCGCACACTTGAAAACTCCCTTCATACATAACTCATCATAATCTGATTAGCGAGGTTAGTACCCTTAATAAAATAATTGTTCCTTGCTGGAAATAAGGATATTCTTGAAGGTCTACTGTTTCTCAAGATTGCCAAAAGGTTTTTGCAAAGAAAAAGCAAGCTCAAGGTTTGCAAAATGAAGGAAAGGCAAAACAGGATAGAATCTGTGAAAAACAGAACAACAGGTAGTAAATTATTTTTTCGGGGCACTTCTGCAACTCTAATCAAAAAACTCAGAACAGACGCCCGAAAGAAAATTGTATAGAGCACGCTGTCGATAAAATTCAGACCAAAAAGATGATCCGGTGATTTTATACGAATTTTTCTATCCAAGGACAGAGTCTGTTTCCTGGACAGCACGTCACAACTTTTGAACTTTCTTGCAATCAGAGGCTAAACTTGGCACAAAGCTGAAAAATAAAGATACAATGATGTTGCTACAGTAGTAACAAACATCAAGACCACTAAAAACTGAAAGAACAAACTGAAAGTAAGATAACAAGGGTTGTCTCCCTAGAGCTCTTTGTTTATAGCCATAAAGATAGGCTTAAGACTTTAATGATGCTCTCGTAGGAATAAGAGTTGAAGAACAAAAGAGAGCATCAAGAAGCAAATACCAAATACATTTAAGCCTAACATGCTTCCTATGCATAGGAATATTGCAATGGAATAATTCATTGAAGCACAAAACAATAAGCATAGGAAGACAAAACAAGTGCAGCTTCAAAACCTTCAACATAAAGAGAGGGAACTTAATATTATTGAAATATCTATAAGCATATGTTCCCTTCTCATAATAATTATCAGTGGGATCACGAATAAACTCAACAATATAAGCATCACATAAAGCATTGTTACCATGATCCACATGCAAAAAGGTACTCTTACTCTCCACATAAGCATAATCTTTCTCATTGGTAATAGTGGGAGTAGGACTATCATAAACAATTTGAACACTATAGATTAATTGTGTATTAGGAAGATGGTGTTCAACAAGGGAGTAGTTCCCTCCATGATTATGACAAGTTTCATAAGGATAATTTCTCCTTATGTCATAGGTACCTTTATGATCACTATAGATTGGAGTTATAACATCATCATAGTAGAGAAGAGCATTATCATTGCTAGCAACTATATTTGTAAACATGTTGTCTTTATTCTTACTAGCAAAAGAATTATCAATTATCACATCACTAGTGGGTAAAGGATTTGCAATCCTATCATCCGCAAGCTTAGAGCTTTCCATATCATCACTTTCAGAGTTGGTACCAAAAAGATTTTCAAGATCATAAGTAGCATTATCATCATTTTCCCAATCACAATAAGTAACATGCATATCATAATCAAAATCATCTTCAATAGTACCTACGGACGTATCATCAAGATGATAATTAAGGCAATAAACTTCACCTTCTTCTTTAAACTTACAACCGTTAGGATAAAAGTTGATGGGAGGAATATGCTCAGGCCAGGTTGATACCCATTCTTCTTCCTTCTTGCTCCTCTTCCTCCTCCTCTTATTTTTCTTCTTCTTCACCTTAGGAGGGAGTGGTTGGAGATGAAGATTCTCCACATATCCTGGTTTATCATTAGAAACAATAGGGGAAACTTGGGAGGAACTCTCCTTTTTATTAGCAGAAATATAAGAGACATTTTTATACTTTGGTAAAGTTCCCTCCTTCCTAATCTTACTTATGTAATCATTTTCATGGCAATTAACAACACAATAGAGATGGCAATTTTGCAAAGTGTTTTTTATTCCTATGGCATTAACATCTAGCCTAGAAGTATTTTCTGATAACTCCTCACACATCAAAAATAACATAAGCTCATCATAAAGATCAGAGGTGATCATGTTATCACACAACTGGTTAACAGTTATGTTTTGAAAGTTCATGCATTGAAAATTAAAGTGACCCTCTATACGGCAAAGTTCACAAGTAAAAGGATAAAGGTCACACAATTCTCTAGCAATTTCATTTAAATCTCTGACCCAAGTGATTGTTCTTTCATGCTTATGTTGCTTACAATACTTCTCTTCTTCAATCATAGGCCTTTCACAAGGTCTATCCACTCCACAAAAATTAACATGCTTATATAAAACTTCATTTTTAGGAATTGGATCATGCATGTTGCAATCATCATGAACAATTTCATTTTCTTTGCAAATCTCTTTAAAAGGTTTATGATGCTTGATCCAATCCTCCTTAGGCATATTAAGATGTGAAGCAAAAGATTTGAGGAAATCAACAAGGAGTTGAGAATCAAGCCCAAACTTAGCACTAAACTTATTAAAACTTGTTGTTTCAACAAAGGACTTAATGCAATCATACTCATAAATCATACCTGACTCTTTACCTTTGTCGATCTCCCAATCTTCAGTATTACGATGAATTCTTTCAAGGAGTTCCCATTTAGCATCAATCTTTCCGTTTGTGAAAGAACCCATAGAGGAAGCATCGAGCAAATATTTATCCTGTCGAGAAAGCCTCGCATAGAAATTAGTAATAATCATATCTTTGGGGAGCCCATGGTTAGGACATTTTAGCATTAACGTTTTCAGTCTCCCCCAAGCTTGAGCTATGCTCTCTCCGTCATGAGGATAGAAATTATAAACATAATTCCTATTCTCATGGACTTCATGAAGAGGATAAAACTTGGAGTAAAAGAGAGACTGGATCTCTTCCCAATCCAGCAGGTGAGAGTCATCTAGTAGCCTATACCATTCTGAAGCTTTATCTATAAGTGATACGGCGAACAATTTCCTCATGGCAAACTCCATTGATACACCTGCAAGCTTAAATAATGAACATAGTTGTGACAGATATAGCAAGTGTTCACCGGGATGTCTGTCTCCTGCATAACGATTAGCCAAAACATAATCGATAATACCAGCTGGTATTTTATAGGGCATAATTTCAGTAGGGGGAGGAGCAACCACCACAGGTGTGGGGCGTCTTCCCACAAGCAACGATCCAATAGCACGGTTTTCCATAAACATAACTAGTGAAACTAAAAACAAGAAACGAAAAGATTTAATTGCAAGATCTAAAGATATACCTTCAAGCACTCACTTCCGCGGCAACGGCGCCAGAAATAGGTTGATGTCTACACACGCTTCTACTCTTGTAGACTATGTTGGGCCTCCAAGCGCAGAGGTTTGTAGGACAGCAGCAATTTCCCTCAAGTGGATGACCTAAGGTTTATCGAACTCAGGGAAGTAGAGGTTGAAGATGGTCTCTCTCAAGCAACCCTGCAACTAAGATACAAGAAGTCTCTTGTGTCCCCAACACACCTAATACACTTGTCAGATGTATAGGTGCACTAGTTCGGCGAAGAGATGTTAAATGGCAAGTGATATGGATGGCAAAACAAAGTAATATAAATCTGTAATAAAAAGTGCAGCAAGCAAACAAGTGGTAAACGTGAGCACAAATGGTATTGCAATGGTGGAAACAAGGCCTAGGCTTCATACTTTCACTAGTGGCAACTCCCAACAACATTAACATAATCGAATCACATGATATTTCCCATAAAACATGCAATGGAGACGCACCCGGAGGTCATTCCTCCGTGGTCAAGAGAGGACGAGAATTATGTAGGGCTACAAAAGCACACCTCAAAGTTCGTAGTTCTCAATCTAAGGATTTCCCAATGTCACCGCAGCCATCCAAAGAGAGTCCCACAATCACCACAACATATCTAAAGGATAGTCAAAGACAAGCACCAAGAGACTCTCAATCTTCAATCAACACACAAGAGAGGAAATCACTCATGAAAATATTTTTCTAATCCATGTCCAATAGACTGCTGTCACCTTGGTCTCGGGGATTATACTAGATAAAGACAAGTGAGTACATCAATCCAATACATAGAGGAAGGGGAAATATCATGGGATCACCCTAGATTAACATAGCCTATGATCACAACGAAGATCACATCATGGGAGAGAGAATTGACCACATAGCTACTGGTAGAAACCTCAGCCCCGAGGAGGAACTACACCCGCATCATGGAGGGAGGAAGCAACGTCGATGGAGATGAATCCGGGGGCACTTCCCCGTCCCGGCAGGGTGCCGGCACAGGAATCCTGGTCCCCCGAAGCTTGATGGCAATGACGGCGGAGATCGGAATTGCGTCTAGAGAAAAGGGGTCCGGAATCAGGGTTTCTGCGATGCGGTGTAAATATATGCCAAACGGGGTCGCCAGGGGAGCTAAGGGGGGCCCAGGCGCCCCCTCGGCGCGGCCTGGAGGGGGGCCGCGTGGCCAGGGCGCCTGGAGCCCTGGTGGCCCCCCTCTGGCCCTACTTTGGCCGCATGGAAGCTTCCGGAACGCTGATTTTTTATATATTTTTCCCGGAATTTTTCTAGCAGTTTACGTAATGGGAAAACCTGAAATACAAAAAACAGCAGAAAACAGAAACTGGCACTGGGGTGCACTGAGTTAATAGGTTAGTCCAAATATGATCAAAAGTGTATGGAAGTGCATAAATATCATAGCAATATCACACAAAAGAGGCATGGAGCAAGCAGAAATTATAGATACGTTTTGGACGTATCACACCTCCGTCAGTTCCCACCTCCAGCCGTGATACAAGAAAGGAGACACAATCACCACTTGCCAAGAGCATACCCACCGGGCCTGCACAGAGCCCCTCTTCATCCATGGCATCAACAGGGCACACAAGTGATATTATTTATCATCAATGTAAGGGAAGAGGTCATTTTTCAAGGGAATTGTGATACCCCCGATTTGTCCGTACACTAATTATGCACCCAAAAGTGTACGACCAAGATCAGGGACTCACTAGAAGATATCACAACACAACTCTAGACACAAATTAAAATAATGCAAGCTTAACATTACAAGCCATGGGCCTCGAGGGCTCGAATACATAAGCTCGAAAACACAAGAGTCAGCGGAAGCAAAAATATCTGAGTACAGACATGAGTTAAACAAGTTTGCCTTAAAAAGGCTAGCACCAACATAGCAACGATCGAGAAGGCAAGGCCTCCTACCTGGGACCTTCTAACTACTCCTCGAAGTCGAACTCCACGTAGAAACATCCTCGGGATCCTCTGGCTCCTGGACTCCACCACCTGGTTGCATCATCAGGGAAGAGAGGGAAAAGGGGGAAGGGGGAAGCAAAGCAACCGTGAGTACTCATCCAAAGTACTCGCAAGCAAGGATCTACACTACATATGCAATGATATCTGTGTAAGGGGGGTAATATCTGTGGACTGAACTGCAGAATGCCAGAATAAGAGGGGGATAGCTAATCCAATCGAAGACTACGCTTCTGGCAACCTCCATCTTGCAGCAGTAGAAGAGAGTAGATGGAAGTAACAAGTGTCAAAGCTTCTGGCAGCCTCCGTCTTGCAGCAGTAGAAGGGAGTAGATGGTAAGTTCACCAAGTAACATCGTATAGCATAATCCTACCCGGTGATCCTTCCCTCGTCGCCCTGGGGGAAAGTGATCACCGGGTTGTATTTGGAATTCGTCTGGGTGTGTTTTATTAAGTATCCAGTTCTAGTTGTCATGAGGTCGGAGTACAACTCTGGGTCGTTCTTTTACCGAGGGACACGGCTATTCGAATAGATTAACTTCCCTGCAGGGGTGCACCACATTACCCAGCACGCTCGATACCATTTGGCCGGACACACTTTCCTGGGTCATGCCCGGCCTTGGAAGATCAACACGTCGTAGCCCTACCTAAGCACAACAGAGAGGTCAGCACGCCGGTCTAAGTCCTAAGCACACATGGGTCTGGGCCCATCGCCCAATGCACACTTGCACGTTGCGAGGGCGGTCGGTAAGCAGACCTAGCCGCTCCTAATACCAGACCGGCGTTCCAGTCCAATCTGGCGCGCGCCGCTAAGTCGCTGACATCAAGAAGGCTTGGGCTGATACCACGACGTCGAGTGCCCATAACTATTCCCACGTAGCTGGTTAGTGTGTATAGGCCAATGGCCAGACTCAAATCAAATACCAAGATCTCGTTAAGCGTGTTATTTTGAAGTAATCGCAGACAACGACCAGGGACCAGGCCCACCTGTCTCCTAGGTGGTCGCAGCCCGCCATGTCGCTCTGCCACAAAGTAACCATCAGGGGGTTGCTGGGAACCCAGGCCCACCACTACCTGTGTGGAACCACCTGCCCCTTCAGTCCCCATCTCTGAAATCATCATCGTGAGTATGTAATAGTATAATATATACCCATGATCACCTCCCTAAGTGATCACTACCCGATAGTATAGCATGGCGGACGGACAAGAATGTAGGGCCACTCATGGAATACTAGCATCCTATACTAAGCATTAGGATAACAGGTAAATGTATCAACAGTTGTAGCAACAATGATAGGCTATGCAACAGAATAGGAGCTATCGAAATCAACAACAGTAGCAAACCTAATGCAAGAATAAGAGAGAGGAGAATGGGCGATATTTGGTGATCAAAGGGGGGGTCTTGCCTGGTTGCTCTGGCAAGGAGGGGTCGTTGTCGATGTAGTCGATCACGGGGGTATCGGCAGCGGTCTCGGGGTCTACTGGAAAGAAGTAACGGAGGGGGAACATAATAAATAATAGAGCAATCAAAGCATCACAAAGCATAACATGGCAATACGCGGTGCTAGGGGTGACCTATCGCAGTGCTCGGTGATACAGATGAAGAGGGATAACATCCGGGAAAGTATTCCCGATGTTAGGCATTTTCGGACAGGCGAACCGGAGGAGGATTGTTCCATATTTGGTATGATGGAGATATGTGGCGGACGAACGGACCATGTATTCGAATTCATCTCGTCGTTCTGAGCAACTTCCATATACAAAACTTTTTCCTCTGAGTTACGGATTATTTTATATGGTTTTCTAAAGTTTTAACAATATCCTGATATTATTATTAATTCAAAAGGAAATATGACGTCATCATGACATCAGCGGTCAATGATGACCGTTCACTGGTCAAACAGACTAGTGGGACCCAACTGTGATTGACCTAACTAAACTAACCGTGTTAATTATCTAAATTAGGTAATTAAGCTAATTAAGTTAAGTTAATTAAGCTAATTATCTATAGCTACTCATTAATTAATTGTTTTTTTATTTTCAAAATCTCTTTTTTTAACAGGGGTGTTGGGGCCCCACTGGGCAGTAGCCCAAAGGACCAAAGCGGGCGACGGGCGCTGGCAAATGGGGCGTGCGGGTGCGGGCGCAACCAGGCGGCCCGCACCTGGGGGGCAAGGCCAACCGGAGCGTGGCCGGCGGGAGCCGGCGGAGCAGTTGGGCGGCGGCCCATAGGGGAGAGCGGGGCTGTGGGGACGAAAGCCCCCGCGGCGGGCGGTGTAGTCGCGGGGGGTGGACACGGTACGGCGGGGAGCGCGGGTGTGGGCGCCGTCGGGGCCGAAGCCCGCCCAGGCGCACGGGGCGCTGGCACGGCGCGGCCAGAGGCACGACCAGCCAAAGCAGCCATGGTGGGGCAGGGTCGCGGGACAGCCGCGGCGCGTGGCTGATGCCGGCAGCAGCAGGAGCTGCAGCACGGGGCAGTGCGGCGTGGCAGTTCAGCAGGCGGCAGAGGCGGGCGCGACAAGGCCGACCGGCGCATCAGCAGGCGGCGGGGAGCAGCTAGCTGCGGCCACAAATGCAGCAGTAGCTGGGCATCGGGGCAGTGGGAGGGAGCCCAGGCGCGCGCGCAGGCAGCAGTAGCGGCATCGCAATAGGCACGCGGACGCGCGCGCACGCGCATGGTGCTATCAGCGGGAAAGGTAGGCACGGGTAGGGGCGGACAGGGGCGTCCGGCGTTGAGCTCGGGCCACGGTGGGGATTACGTCTAGAGGATGGTGCGAGAGAGGGGTTCAGGGGGGCTGACGGGGGTGCTCATAGCAGATGTGATGGCAGGCTCGGGGAGGTGCGAGGTGGTCGCGGTGGGGCGGATCCGACGATGGCGTGCAGCGGCTGAAGCGAGAAGATGCGGTCGATGGCGGCGAGCGGTGGCCTTCCAGTCCATCTCCAATGGTGAGGACGAAGCAGTCGACGACGGCGAGGGAGACATGTCCTCGTGGCTGGTCGTGGCTCCGTTACACGTAGACGTCGACGGCGTGACGACAACCGAGCTCGAGTGATGGCTATGCGCGACGAGAGTGAGCAGGGGGAGGGGGGACTGGTAGCTAGGGTTCGTCTGAGGGAGAGAGGGGCGATCTTATCCTCCCGGCAGTGCTAGCGGATGGCCGACGCGTGGACAGAACGAGGCCAGGGTGGCCGGATGGCTGCCACGCCCTCTGTCCAGTACAGGGGAAAGGGAAGCCCCCCCCCCCCTTTGGGCTAGGCCAATGCACTATTGCACTAGAGCCCAACGTACTAGTTAGGCATTTTTGCTTTTATACTTTTCTGCTTTATTTATTCCTTGTAGTTTTCTAATTTCTTTCATCATCAAATGATTTATGTTTATTATGAAACTTTGCTCATAAATCCTAGTCGACACTAAAAGGTTGCAGAATAAGTTTGAGGCCCATTGAAACTGTTAAAAATTATCTTTGAATTTAAATGTGTTTATTTAACCCAGCTGGTACACTAAATTAATTCCATGGGAAAATTGGGAAACCAAATGAGGTTGGTTCCAACAGTTTCATTACTTGGTGAATATTTGCCGCCCATCGAATATTTATATTTGATAGTTTGAAAAAAAATTGACTTGTTATTTAATATTTGAATTTGACACAGTTTTGGACTACCATGAGATTAACAACAGTGACAACGGTGATATGGAATCATTAGTATAAGGTTACTGTAGCTTAATTATTCGGGCGTCACAAGTCTCCTCCACTACAAGAAATCTTGTCCCGAGATTTAAGAGCTGGAGTAAGGGAAAAAGTTTTGGTTACGAAATTCTAATGATTCTTCTCGGTCTTAATTGCTCTTCTCGAAGAGGTCAATCCATTATGTTGATGTCCTCAGTCCTCTGCTTCAGGTCATCATGATGAAGTCGTTATTCTTTCTTCGCGGGCTCCATCGTACTTACAAATAGGAAAGGGGCAGCTTGACAATGATAGAATGCTACAAGGGGTAATCATCGGGGCTATCCCACGAATGAACACATGAGTGCCTCTCGAGTTGAACGAATAAAACACGTCGAGAGCAAAGTAATAAGGTACAATAAGGAATTTCAAACAGATAGATAATCGTTCGATATCTGAAACAAGGTGTGAAAGGGGTTCAGAGCAGCGAGAATATGTATTGCGCTCGATACCAGAATAGATCATTAGGAAGGTGGCTCGCGAATTGCACACGAAGCCAAGCGTGAGAAATAATCTTGGAAACGGGGGGGGGGGGTACACAAGAGTCAGGTTTCGATCCTGGGACCTGTGGGTTATGGGCCCACCATGTGGGTTAAAAGTAGGAAAGGCGATGATAGCAAGGCATGTCAGAGCATAGTCTGTCAGTTATGTTGGCAACAACGTGGGTACCAAGGGCGAGGGACAAAGAGAGCCATTTTCCTGCTCGTGGAAATGAGGCGGGCCAATAGGCAAAGTTCTCGTCCACCGGCAGTTACCGGAATGTTATCAACAATAGTAACAGGGTCTTACTGACAGAGTTGTAGACCAAGGTGTTTACATAAGCAGAAATTATTACTGCTTAGATTATATGTAGATCAAGGAAAGGCTAACCAAACAAATGGAAATGAAAATGTGTTTAGACACAATGAATAGGAGTATATCATTTCGAAGAATAAGCAGGGCATGATATATGTGTCAGGAGTTCAAAGTCATGACCATATAGATAAAAGGGGTAAGAATAATTATGATATGTACCCACACAACGATGTTGGATAGTTGATCAAGAACATTTAGCATTGCGCTTACTATGTTCTTATGGCTCTTCGGAGTACCATAGACATGCTTCAAGATAGCACGACCTGGTCATTGGGTGAAGATCAGACTTTGAATACACAAAGGATCCATTAGGAACAACTTATAATATAAGTCTTACATTTCAACAAGGAAAAGATGAGGATGTGGCCGACGGGCTCAGCAACAATTCATCAAGATTGCTATAAGCATGGATTTCTACAATTAAGTGAACAAGGAGATAACATTTGTCAGATCAAAATAATATAATGATGTATGCTCGAGGAAAACATACACAATTAAACATTGGTTCAATGGCGCGCCCGAAATATGGGCTTTAGATGGCATGATCAATGTTAGGATGGTAATCCAATAACCAAAGACTTAGTATGAAACTATCGAACATTCACTTCAAAGCAATAGGTTTGCTGGAAGTTTTGAATTCACACATCATAGTTCATTTGTCGGTATCCCGGTTAGGAACAACATGAGGACTAGGAAGGAATGGTGATGGTGAGAAGTATCACTATACCAAGAATTCTTAAGAGGTGGAGCAATGCTCACAACATCCTTGACATAAAAGACAGTAATACTTCAAGGTAGAATATAATACAAACTGGATATCAGGTTGCCTTCATAACATGAACAAGTTTGTGATGAAAGGAAGGTAAGGACGTTGTTGATGGTAACTCAAATTACCAAGGGACGAGGATGGTAATTATCATCATGAATTCGATGGATAACCTGGAAGGAGTCAATATGTTGATGATGATCACGACAATTTTTATCGAGAGGCTCCACAGAGAAGCAATTGAACAGCGACCACATCAACCAAAAGGACTAATGTAGCGAAAGATTATTGGAACCACAGATACGACACCATCTCGGAATCAAGCTTGATGTTCTAGGTGAAACAATAAGACAAGGAAGATCGATGTAAGCTTAGCTCATCGTCGAAATTTGTGCTCCGAGAATAAGGACCAGGTAGCATAGTTAAAATCGACACAATAATGAAATAGCTGAGCAGGCTAGGAATGACTTGAAGGGTCATTAAACTCGTAAGCAACAAAAATGACTTAGAGTTATTGAATCGGAGTGCGGAATCGATTCACTTATCAGTGATCTCGGTTGACAAACAACCCATAACCATGAAGTGACAATGTCAGGGAAAGGTAGTACTTCATCAAAAGTTCATAAGATGTAGTGCAATGGAATGATATCCTTGAGATACCATGGGTAATACTTGAAGGTAGATCATAATAGAGGTTGTGCAGGCGTATTGATCTGTATAAGACAAGTGCTTTAACTTGTCCGAGGAATGGGACCAAAGAAGAACTTGGTTGGAACCACGATTGCAAAAGGCCAGATCCCAGATATAAGATGAACTTATATCAAGGGGATAATTATGTATATGAGGAGCTTTCTTGATAAGATCTGCATCGTATCCATGGGCATGAACACAAAGGTTCAAGGCCGACTCCCACTTCTTCCATGCATAACCTTTCATTCAGTTCTCGCTACAAGAATGGCATTAGTGTTGAAAGTTTTATCTGGTGAAATACCAGACAAGTACAACCCATGAAATCTTTCGGGTTCACACAGATTAGGGAAGGCATATGGTCAACCCATCGGGGCATCTTAGGAACATATACCACGAACTTCTACGAGTAATTAACACAAGCTCGAAAGTAGAGCATGGTTGTCAAAGCAGAGGATACACTTTACCAAAGGCATTACGTATCAGGGAAAGAACTTCTCGAGGTTTTTGTATACGAAGGACACTGTCGGTTGATAATTCAACAAAGGGTTAGACGGTCCATAATAGAGGTGATGTGAGCATCAGCACGGACCCAGAGGAAGAAAGAATGCAGAGGCATCAGATTCAAGAATCACCTTATTAGTCTGATGCTTAAATAGAAAGAAATTATGTTTTCCAAAACGAAGGATTAGAAATAGACGCTCTGATCAAGGGTGGATAAGTTGAAAACACTTAGTTGGACAATCAATAAAGGTTTGAATTGCCGAGAACCAACTCATGTACGGAATGCTGTTTGAGACGGAAATATAATTTTAAAAAGGATAACCTGATGACTGCATGCATACGCACACATTGAATCAATAGGCTCAAAGTGGCTAAGACAAGGGATATTAACGAAGAATACTAGTCATATAGAATTAACCATAATGCAAGCAGGCAAGAATTTCAAGAGTAACCGACTGCAGAGGATTTTCGAAAGATCGAAAAGTATTCAGAAGAATTTTGTGAGACACATGAACAATTGACAAGAATGGATCCTCGATAAATGTGAGGAAATAACCGTAAGGGTTTTCATGTGAAATAAAACTGCAAGACAGTAAACTCAAATGATTCTCGGGACAATGAAGAATATTTCGAGGCATCTTGTAACAACAAGAGCGACGAGGAATGATCATGAGAATGACAAGTGCATGCACATATCCATAGGGATATATCGGTGGTAGTGAATTGCAAAGGCGTTGAGCATAAGGGTCTCGGGAAATTATCGAGGGATATCCTCAGAATATTCTAACGAAGCAGGTGATCTTCCGGAATGAGGGCTCTCCGGGAGAAATAGTTACGAGAACCTAGAGTCAGAGTTAGTAAAATCTTTTAACCCGAATAGAAGAGAGATCAGAGTCCCAGAGCATAGAAGAGGAATAAAAGATCATAACACCACCCATTAGTGTTGTGGGCCCGTAAGCCACACAACAAGTTAGTAAATTTGTTTTTTTTAGACTAGACTCAACTTCGTCCAAGGAGTTGGAAACGGGGATTCCTACAGGCAGTCGGCTCTGATACCAACTTGTGACCCCCCTGATTTGTCCGTACACTAATCATGCACGCAAATGTGTACGGCCAAGATCAGGGACTCACTGGAAGATATCACAACACAACTCTAGACACAAATTAAAATAATACAAGCTTTATATTACAAGCCAGGGTCCTCGAGGGCTCGAATACATAAGCTCGAAAACACAAGAGTCAGTGGAAGCAAAAATATCCGAGTACAGACATGAGTTAAACAAGTTTGCCTTAAGAAGGCTAGCGCCAACATAGCAACGATCGAAAAGGCAAGGCCTCCTGCCTGGGACCTTCTAACTACTCCTCGAAGCCGAACTCCACGTAGAGACATCCTCGGGATCCTGTGGCTCCTGGACTCCACCACCTGGTTGCATCATCCGGGAAGAGAGGGAAAAGGGGGAAGGGGGAAGGAAAGCAACCGTGAGTACTCATCCAAAGTACTCACAAGCAAGGATCTACACTACATATGCAATGATATCTGTGTAAGGGGGGTAATATCTGTGGACTGAACTGCAGAATGCTAGAATAAGAGGGGGATAGCTAATCCAATCGAAGACTACGCTTCTGGCAACCTCCATCTTGCAGCAATAGAAGAGAGTAGATGGAAGTAACAAGTGTCAAAGCTTCTGGCAGCCTCCGTCTTGCAGCAGTAGAAGGGAGTAGATGGTAAGTTCACAAAGTAACATCGTATAGCATAATCCTACCCGGCAATCCTCCCCTCGTCGCCCTGTGGGAAAGAGATCACCGGTTGTATCTGGAACTTGTCTGGGTGTGTTTTATTAAGTATCCAGTTCTAGTTGTCATGAGGTCGGAGTACAACTCTGGGTCATCCTTTTACCGAGGGACACGGCTATTCGAATAGATTAACTTCCCTGCAGGGGTGCACCACATTACCCAGCACGCTTGATCCCATTTGGCCGGACACACTTTCCTGGGTCATGCCCGGCCTAGGAAGATCAACACGTCGCAGCCCTACCTAAGCACAGCAGAGAGGTCAGCACGCCGGTCTAAGTCCTAAGCGCACAAGGGTCTGGGCCCATTATCCTATGCACACCTGCATGTTGTGAGGGCGGCCGGTAAGCAGACCTAGCCGCTCCTAATACCAGAGTGGCGTTCCAGTCCAATCCGGCGCGCGCCACTAAGTCGCTGACGTCAAGAAGGCTTCGGTTGATACCACGACATCGAGTGCCCATAACTATTCCCACGTAGCTGGTTAGTGCATATAGGCCAATGGCCAGACATAGATCAAATACCAAGATCTCGTTAAGCGTGTTATTTCGAAGTAACCACGAACAACAACTAGGGACCAGGCCCACCTGTCTCCTAGGTGGTCGCAACCCGCCCTGTCGCTCCACCACAAAGTAACCATCAGGGGGCTGCCGGGAACCCAGGCCCACCACTACCTGTGTGGAACCACCTGCCCCTTCAGCCCCAATCTCTGAATCATCATCATGAGTATGTAATAGTATAATATATACCCGTGATCACCTCCCTAAGTGATCACTACCCGATAGTATAGCATGGCGGACGGACAAGAATGTAGGGCCACTCATGGAATACTAGCATCCTATACTAAGCATTAGGGTAATAGGTAAAGGTATCAACAGTTGTAGCAACAATGATTGGCTATGCAACAGAATAGGAGCTATTGAAATCAACAACAGTAGCAAACCTAATACAAGAATAAGAGAGAGGAGAATGGGCGATATTTGGTGATCAAAGGGGGGGGGGTCTTGCCTGGTTGCTCTGGCAAGGAGGGGTCGTTGTCGATGTAGTCGATCACGGGGGTATCGGCAGCGGTCTCGGGGTCTACCGGAAAGAAGTAACGGAGGGGGAACACAATAAATAATCGAGCAATCAAAGTATCACAAAGCATAACTTGGCAATACGTGGTGCTAGGGGTGACCTATCGCAGTGCTCGGTGATACAGAAGAAGAGGGATAACATCCGAGAAAGTATTCCCGATGTTAGGCATTTTCGGACAAGCGAATCTGAGGGGGATTGTTACATGTTCGGTATGATGGATATATGTGGCGGACGAACAGACCGCGTATTCGTCTCGTCGTTCTGAGCAACTTTCATATACAATTTTTTTCATCTGAGTTACGGATTATTTTGTATGATTTTCTAAAGTTTTAACAATATCCTGAAATTATTATTAATTCAAAAGGAAATATGACGTTAGCCTGACGTCATCATGACATCAGCGGTCAATGCTGACCGTTGACTGGTCAAACTGAGTAGTGGGACCCAACTGTCATTGACCTAACTAAACTAACCATGTTCATTATCTAAATTAGGTAATTAAGCTAATTAAGTTAAGTTAATTAAGCTAATTAACTATACCTATTAATTAATTGTTTTTTCTTTATTTTCAAAATCTCTATTTTTAACAGGGGTGTGGGGGCCCCACTCGGCAGTGGCCCAAAGGACCAAAGCGGGCGACGGGCGCGGGCAAATGGGGCGTGCAGGTACGGGCGCAACCAGGCGGCCCGCACCGGGGGGGGCGAGGCCGACCGGAGCATGGACGGAAGGAGCCGACGGAGCAGCTGGGCGCCGGCCCGTAGAGGGAGCGGGGCCGCGGGGAGGGAAGCCCTCGCGGCGGCGGTGTAGTCTTGAGGGGCCGGCGCGGTACGGCGGGGAGCGCAGGTGTGGGCGCCGTCGGGGCCGAAGCCCGTCCAGGCGCGCGGGTCGCTGGCACGGCATGGCGAGAGGCGCGACCGGTCGAAGCAGCCGCGGCGGGGCGGGGTGGCGGGACAGCCGCGGCGCTGGGCTGCTGCCGGCGGCAGAAGGAGCTGCAGCACGAGGCAATGCGGCACGGCAGTTCGGCAGGCGGCAGAGGCCGGCGCGACGAGGCCGACCGGCGCATCAGCAGGCGGCGGGGAGCAGCTAGCCGCGGCCACAGATGCAGTAGTAGCGGGGCATTGGGGCAGTGGGAGGGAGCCCAGGCGCGCGCGCTGGCACCAGTAGCGGCATCGCAGCAGGCACGCGGACGCGCGCGCACCCGCATGGCACGGCCAGCGCAAAAGGCGGGCACGGGCAGGGGCGGACAGGGGCGTTCGGCGTTGAGCTCGGGCCACGGTGGGGATTACGTCTAGAGGACGGCACGAGAGAGGGGTTGAGGGGGCAGACGGGTGTGCTCACAGCGGATGTGATGGCAGCCTCGGGGAGGCGCGAGGTGGTCGCGGTGGGGCGGATCCGGCGATGGCGTGCGGTAGCTGAAGCGAGAAGATGGGGTCGATGGCGGCAAGCAGTGGCCTTCCAGTCCATCTCCAATGGCGGCGAGGGCCCTAGACATCTCCTCGTGACTGGTCGTGGCTCCGGTACACGTAGACGTCGACGGTGTGACGAGAACCGAGCTCGGGTGATGGCTATGCGCGACAAGAGTGAGCAGGGGGAGGGGGAACTGGTAGCTAGGGTTTGTCCGAGGGGAGAGAGGGGCGATCTTATCCTCCCAGCAATGCCAGCGGATGGCCGGCGCGTGGACAGAACGAGGCTAGGGCGGCCGGATGGCTGCCATGCCCTCTCTCCAGTACTTGGGAAAGGGAAAGACCGCACTTTGGGCTGGGCCAATGCACTATTGCACTAGAGCCCCGCGTACTAGTTCGGCCTTTTTGCTTTTATACGTTTCCGCTTTATTTATTCCTTGCAGTTTTCTAATTTCTTTCGTCATCAAATGATTTATGTTTATTATGAAACTTTGCTCATAAATCCTAGTCGACACTAAAAGGTTGCAGATTAAGTTTGAGGCCCATTGAAACTGTTAAAAATTATCTTTGAATTTAAATGTGTTTATTTAACCCAGCTAGTAACACTAAATTAATTCCATGGGCTAATTGGGAAACCAAATGAGGTTGGTTCCAACAGTTTCATTACTTGGTGAATATTTGCCGCCCATCGAATATTTATATTTGATAGTTTGAAAAAAATGACTTGTTATTTAATATTTGAATTTGACTCAGTTTTGGACTACCGTGAGATTAACAACAGTGACAACGGTGATATGGCATCATTAGTATAAGGTTACTATAGCTTAATTATCCGGGTGTCACAGGAATGCAAATCTCAGCCTGTGATGATTGCTACTGAGGATGGTGGGTATGAGTCCGCTAGTGACTATGATGAGGAGACTTTGGCTCTTATTACACCTGAAGAACACGGTGGAGATGATTCTGAACATGAGACACAATACATGGATCCTGAAGATGCTGACAGGTATGAATGTTTAGTTGCTCAACGTGTTTTGAGTGTGGAGGACACACAAGCTGAGGAAAATCAGAGGCACAATTTGTTCCATACAAAGGGAGTTGTGAAGGAACGTTCTGTTCGCATCATCATAGATGGAGGGAGATGCAACAATTTAGCTAGCATGGAGATGGTGGAGAAGTTGTCTCTCACCACAAGACCACATCCACATCTTTACTACATCCAATGGTTGAACAACAGCAGCAAGGTTAAGGTAACACGTATTGTTTGCGTGCATTTTAGTATAGCTACATATGTTCATTATGTTGATTGTGATGTGGTACCCATGCAAGCATGTTCTTTATTATACTTGGTAGACCATGGAAATTTAATAAAATTTATATACACCATGGTAGAAACAATCAGTATACTCTTGTTCATAAGGATAAATATATTACTTTGCTTCCTATGACTCCTAATTCCATTTTGAAAGATGATATTCATCGAGCTAGTTAAGCAAAACAGGAGCAAAATAAGAGTGAAAATAAGATTGTGGCAAAAGAATTTGAGCAATAAATGAAACCTAATAGCAAACCATCATCTCATGTTGCATCTGAAATTAAATTGAAAAGTGGATGTTTACTTGCCACCAAATCTGATATTGATGATCTAGATTTCAGCAAATCTATTTGCTATGCTTTTGTGTGCAAAGAGGCATTATTTTCATTCGAGGACATGCCTTCCTCTTTGCCTACTGCTGTCACTAACATTTTGCAGGAGTTCGCTGACGTCTTTCTACAAGATGTACCACCGGGATTACCACCTATCCGAGGGATTGAGCATCAGATTGACTTAATTCCCGGTGCATTGCTACCCAACCGTGCACTATACCATACCAATCCAGAGGAGACGAAGGAGATTATGTGTCAAGTACAGGAGCTACTAGATAAAGGTTATATACGGGAATCCCGTAGTCCTTTTGCTCTACCTATTATTTTTGTGACGAAAAAGGATGATACATCGCGCATGTGTGTTGATTGTAGAGGCATCGATAATATTACTATTCGTAATCATCATCTTATTCCTAGGCTAGATGATATGCTTGATGAATTACACAGCTCTACTATTTTTTCCAAACTTGATTTGCGTAGTGGATACCATCAAATTCGTATGAAATTGGGAGATGTATGGAAAACAACATTTAAAACTAAGTTTGGATTATATGAGTGGTTAGTCATGCCTTTTGGTTAACTAATGCACCTAGTACTTTCATGAGATGAATGAATGAAGTTATATGTGCTTTCATAAGACAATTAGTGGTAGTTTACTTTGATGATATACTGATTTATAGCAGATCTTTGGAAGAACATTTGGAACATTTACGTGTTTTTTTATTGCTCCATGTGATGCACTTTTGTTTGGTAACCTTGGGAAGTGTACCTTTTGCACCGATCGAGTATCTTTTCTTGGCTATGTTGTTACTCGCCAGGGAATTGAGGTTGATAAAGCCAAGATTGAAGCTATTGAGAGTTGGCCGCAGCCCAAAACGGTCACACACATGAAGAGTTTCCGTGGCCCCACTAGTTTCTATAGGCGTTTTGTGAGAGATTTAAGCACCATTGTTGCACCTCTCAATGAGCTTACAAAGAAGGATGTGCCTTTTGTTTGGGGAACTGCACAGGAAGAAGCCTTCACGGTATTGAAAGATAAGTTCACACATCCTCCATTACTCCAACTTCCTAATTTTAATAAGACTTTTGAGCTTGAATGTGATGCTAATGGAATTGGGTTAGGAGGTGTGTTACTACAAGATGGTAAACATGTGGCATACTTTTCTAAAAAATTGAGTGGGCCTAGTCTGAATTATTCTACTTATAATAAGGAATTATATGCTCTTGTTCAGACTTTAGAAACTTGGCAACATTATTTATAGCCCAAATAATTTGTTATACATTCTGATCACGAAACCTTGAAACATATTAGAAGTCAAGAAAAACTGAATCTTAGACATGCTAAATGGGTTGAATTCATTGAGACTTTCACTTATGTCATAAAACAAAAGAAGGGTAAAGAAAATGTTATTGCTGATGCATTGTCTCGTCGTTATACTATGCTTTCACAACTTGACTTTAAAATATTTGGTTTGGAAACCATCAAAGATAATATGTGCATGATGCCGAATTTAAAGATGTATTGTTGAATTGTAAAGAAGGGAGAACATGGAACAAGTTCATTGTTAATGATGGATTTGTATTCCGTGCTAACAAGCTATGCATTCTAGCTAGCTCTGTTCGTCTTTTGTTGTTGCGGGAGGCGCATGGAGGAGGATTAATGGGACACTTTGGCGTGAAGCAGACGGAGGACATACTTGCTACACATTTCTTTTGGCCAAAGATGAGATGGGATGTTGAGCGTTTTGTTGCTCGCTGCACTACATGTCAAAAAGCTAAGTCACGACTCAATCCTCATGGTTTATATATGCCTTTGCCTATACCTAGTGTTCCTTGGGAAGATATATCTATGGAATTTTTTTTGGGTTTACCTCGAACAAAGAAGGGGAGGGATAGCATATTTTTTGTCGTGGATAGATTTTCACAAATGGCACACTTTATACCATGTCATAAAAGCGATGCTGCTGCTAATGTTGCTGATTTGTTCTTTCGTGAAATTATTCGCTTGCATGGTGTGCCTAATACTATTGTTTCAGATCGTGATACTAAGTTTCTTAGCCACTTTTGGAGATGTTTACGGGCTAAGTTGGTGACTAAATTGCTTTTCAGTACTACATGTCACCCCCAAACTGATGGACAAACTGAAGTAGTTAATAGAAAATTGTCTACTATGCTTAGGGCTGTTTTGAAGAATAATAAGAAAATATGGGAAGAATGCTTGCCTCATATTGAATTTGCTTATAATCGTTCCCTGCATTCTACTACTAAGATGTGCCCTTTAGAAATTGTGTATGGTTTTTACCTCGTGCACCTATTGATTTGTTGCATCTTCCGTTTTCGGAGAAGGTTAATTTTGATGCTAATAATGTGCTGAATTGATCTTAAAATGCATGAGTTAACTAAGGAAAACATTGAATGTGTGAATGCTAAATATAAACTTGCTAGAGATAACGGTAGAACATGTGTTCTCTTTGCGCTTGGAGAACTTGGTTGGTTACATTTGTGTAAGGATAGGTTTCCTGGTTTACGCAAGTCAAAGCTAATGCCACGTGCCGATGGTCATTTTAAGGTGTTAGAGAAAATAAATGATAATGCATATAAACTTGAGCTATCTACAGTTTTTGAGGTTAGTCCCACTTTTAACATTCAGATTAGAAGCCTTATTGGAGTGAGAATGATGAGCTTCCGTCAAGAATGACTTCATTTCAAGAAGGGGATGATGATGAGGACATCAATACCATTGTTACACCCACTACCCCTGCTATTATACATACTGGACCAATTACTAGAGCTTGTGCACGCCAATTGAATTACCAGGTACTTTTATTTCTTGGTAACGATTCTAATGTTCACAAAAATATGACGCTGCCTAAATTGGATACATTTGTGTTGATTACTAATGAAGGGCCTAGCATGGACAAGAGGGATGAACACTGGAGTAGAATCAAGCATGCAGATGAAGGCGTGCGCGAAGGGATCCAGAACGGTGTTACTAGTGCGTATTTGAGCACTTTGAAGCCTCCGTGATAACATACAAGGACATGGACGAAATATACAAGATGCCCTTTCATAAATTTCGTCCATAGCTTATTTTAGGTGTTGTGTCACGTTATTTTTGGGCCAGGCCCATGTAATTTTGAAATACTAAAATATAGGTTGTTTTAAGAGTCCGTATGTGTGGGGAAAACAAAGTTAGGGTTGGTTTCAGACTCCTCCTCCAAGGGGCCACGAAATTCACCCCCTCTCTTCCTCTATATATACAGCCCTTAGGGCATCGTTTAGACTTTGGGTTTGTTTTAGATTAAAGTTAGCCATAGCTGCAACTTCGCGTACTTTGTTTGTGCTCAACGACCACACAAAGGTGTCACAGAACCACGCCTTGATCAATAAAGCTTTCATCTTATATTCGCAATATCCATACTGCAATCTCAGTTTTTTGCTTGTTCTTCGTTTGCTTTCAGGAAATAGACCCTCGTGGTCAGGTTTATCGTGCTCCGGCGTGGTCAATAACCTCTCGGAGTTGGTTTAGCGATTGCTAAGGCGCCACATCATCACACATTCGCAGTCGAATCGTCAAAGTCTACTCCTCCAAAAACGCATGGTTGGTCGGGAGAGCAGGTGCCTTCAAAACCATGTCATTTGAGATCTTACCCGAGAGAACGGCAATGAGGTTTTTGGGGAGCGTCTCGACGTGATTGCTCCCAATCCGTTCCCATGTCCATCCGCCTCTGCTCCCACTACTTCTCATGTATCAACTCCATGGCTAACGACGAAGCCGCCAAGAAGAAGGCCAATGCCAATGTTGAGGTTCCGCTGTTGGGTTGTTCTGGCCAAACAGAGGGTTTGACTCGTTCATTCCCTATTTTCTTGTTCATGTGCTAGCCATATATGTTGTTCATAGATGTTTTACTACTATGTATTATACGCTCTCGCATGCTTAGGTATCGGTATGAGATGCATACCGTATTTTCCATGTTACTGCTTACTCTTGGATTAGACCCTAGTAGTAACGTTGGTTCTATGCCTAGTAGTAGTGCGAGTGCCTGCGCTATTGTTGGGGCGCCATAGCTAAACTTTAGCAGTAGTGTTAGTCCTAACGCTCTACTGCTAAGTATGATAGTTGTAGTGTGCTTGTGCCCCAGCGCTACTGCTAAGTAGTAGCAGCGTTGGCTCTGACTCGTGCTACTACTATTTATCTATATTTTATTTATTTTATTTTATATTGTATTTATACATCGTTATACAAATTTTTATATAGTACTCCCTCCGTCCCAAAATAAGTGACGCAAAAGTGACTCAACTTTGCACTAAAGTTAGTGCAAAGTTGAGTCACTTTTACGTCACTTATTTTGGGACGGAGGGAGTAGCAATTAAGGGATTGTTACATCATCACGATCATGTTGAGTTATTATATCATTAGCTGGAAAAACACATATTAGATTCATGTGACCAAAAGTTGGATTAGTAGGACAACTAATCCAACTTTTGGTCACATTAATCTAATCTGTGTTTCTTCCACCCAATGATATAATAACTCATTATGATCATAATAACTAATCATCATATTCACATAAGAAATCATACATCATCATCATCATTATAATAACAACTCGTCATCCTAGTCATATAGGAACTAGCTCATCATTTTAGCACAAGGTAGAACATAACTCACCATCATCATGATAACTACTCATCATCATAGACATTTAAGAACTAGTTCATCACCATCATCGTGATAATAACCCATCGTTATAGTAATATAAGAACTAGCTCATCATTCTAGCACAATGTAGCACATAACTACCTAAGACATGCTACTCTCTCGAAGGTAAAATAGCACAAAATAGGTAAACACCTGAATCCCCATTATGGAGAATACGGATGAACCTGTCTCCCATTTGTGGGATGCGCTTGATGTTGCCCCCAAGTAGTTCCCTGCGATCATTTAGAACTTCTCTCCAGTCTTTGATCATGAGGATGTTATCTCTTTTACGAATTGTGTATGCACTGAAGTGACACGTAGGCCACCTTGGTCGTAAGCTAATAATGTTCATTTGACCATGAATTTCTATAAAACGAGGCACACAATCCGCCGGGAGGTTCTGTTGAAGAACATCATAATAACGTACTTAGTAAAATGTAGTTTAGCTTCAGAAGAATGTATGCAAAAGATGCACTGGTGACATAGTAGGAAACATCTTACCATGATATCTCGATGGATGTTACCGTAGTTCAACACATGCACTAGTGGCACGTATTGATCATAACTTGGAGAAATATTATGACTTGTCTTAAAATACTCAACACTTTAATCCTTGAAACAAAATGATTTATCTCCTCGGAAGTTAGCTCAGACCGATAAGTGTAGTAGGTTTTGGTCTATTACTTTTCATACAATTTTTCATGATTGGAAATAAGAAATGAACATAAGCTGTCAACTATTTTTAAATAAACAATATAAATTACTTAATAAATATGCTTGAGAAACTCACATAGAGGTAGAAGTGGAGGTGTATCAACATCGACCCAAATGTCGATATTATCTTCGTCGATGTCATCTTCAGGATCACCAAGATCGAAGGTGACATGCATACCCACTTGAAAACCATACGCATTGCACAGTGCTTCCCAATTCGAGCAACCAAAATGGGAGTAGGTCACCGCATTGTATAGCTTTACAAAAAAAGCATAACCGTGATGGGTCCTAAGGTGAACTCTCTTTGTCTCCATATTTTCATGATCCTTGAATTTCAGCTTCTCCAAGACATAACGTCTTGCATGGTAGGGGATGCACTAGTCGAATTGTAAAAAGCGGAATTACACGTTGAAGAAGCAGAATGCATGCTTAATTATGAAAAAAAGACTTGTCGTTGTTGCGTACCGTACAAACATCGAAGGTCTCCTCGAGATTAATAGTGAAGCACCGACCGTCTTCCAGGTGAGGCCGCCTATCGCACAGACCCCGATCGTCGTCGTAGTAGTTGCACTCAGGGATCCTATCATCATCAGACATTTCCTATGTTCATATTTCAAAGATTAAACTTCCGAAATTAAATATATGTACTACAAAAACTAAATTAGATCATTATTATTGATCACGGGTTGACTTTCGGTCTGTTGAGTCTTCCTTGAAAACTCTCATCTCACGTGGTGTATATGGTGGGCACTCCCTCTCTGATATATTCGACCATCGATGACGGTCACTCCTCCCTTCATCCCCGAGTGCATTACACCAAACTGTCTAGCACACTGGAACGAAGGAGAAGCGACCCCCACGACAACAGTCTGGATTCTTCATCTCTGACATTGCGACGGTTGGTGATGGATGGTCCTACTTTCATCTGAAAGTGCATTATTACACCAAAATGTCTAGCACCTTCAAATGAAAAAGAAGTTCCCCTCGCGACAATAGTCGGGATTCTTCTTCTCTCATATATGATGGACACTCCATCGCTGATTTTTCGACCATCGGTGATGGTCTCTCTTCTCTTCCTTCCCGTGCATTACCAAAGGTCTATCACGAGAAAGAAGAGGAAGAGTGACCCCCACGACAATTTTCGGCATTCTTCTTCTCTCATATATGGTGAACACTCCCTCACTGATTTTTCGACCATCGGTGATGGTCGCTGTTCTCTTCCTTCCCATGCATTACCAAAAGGTCTATCACAAGAAAGAAGAGAAAAAGCGACCCCCACGACAATAGTCGGCATTCTTCTTCTCTCATATATGGTGGACACTCCCTCATGGTTTTTTTGAATGTCATGTATGGAGCCCCAATAGACTTAAAGTCAACCCAAAATGTCGTGTATTGCTCTTTTCGGCAAAAGCAAGGCACTCGATATTTCCTACATTCTAGCACAAGCCGTGCTAAAATTTACGGAAAACTTCAGCATGAACTTTGCTAAAAAGGACATACCAAGCTCCTGAAATTTGCCAAAACGGAAATTAATCAAGACTCCGGTAAAACATAGGCCACACGGAGGTGTTCCCTGCAAACATAGGCCACTTGGGAAAGCACGTACCATATTGGAGCAACACTAGATATACATGTTTATATCTACATCATATTTGAGCAGCACTAGCTAGTACACAACACTAGATATACATGTTTACTCACTATAGATGATGGTTATCGAGGATGCGGGTGTCATTGGTGATCTTCTAGGCATCGTCGACCAGCTCGTCGGTCATATAGCATGCGCCACACATGAGTGTTTATATAGAAAATTTCAAACTTGGTATGCTCATTGCATTTCAGTGGTTTAATTTTGACAGCAAGCATAACATTTCATTTTTTGCGAAACCATTTCATTTCATTAGGTCTCTCTTTCTCTCTCTCTCCCAAAATTCACTAGGCATCAACTACATCCAAACCTATGAACAAAATTAGTAAACTTTTGAAAAAAATTGTACCTAAATTAGTACTAAATGTTTTTATAGCGAAACTGCTAACATTTACTATAACAGCACTATACCTCAACATTCATAGAACTTTCTATAACGAAACTACTAAAAGTTTATATAACAACATAATACCTAAAAATTGTCTAACATTTCTATAGCATAGAGGAGAGGTGGGAGGATAGAGGAATGAGGAGGAGAAGGAGGGATGAGAGAGGAGGAGGAGGAGGAGGATGGAGGAGGACGAAGGAGTAGGGTGGCTGGAGGAGAGGGTGGGGCAGTGGGAGGAGGGCTGCCCGAGGAGGAAGTGGCTGTAGGAGGGGACGAGGAGGGCGTGACCGAGAAGGATAGAGGAGGGAGGAGGGTTGCGGCATACTGAGGAAGGAGGAAGGAGGATGGCGGTGGCAATGTGGCAGCGACGGCGGCAATGTGGTGGCTATGGTGTGGGAGGGAGGCTGGAGTGACGCAACGAGGAGTGAGTTGAGGGAGAAGGGTCAGGCGCGGGGATAAGGTGGTGTTAGCAGTAGTGCTGGTCACGGGCGGGTGCTACTGCTAAGCCCAATAGTAGTAACGCGGGTTAGAGGCCAGCACTGCTGCTAAGTGGAGCGCGCTTGCGTGCACAGTGCACACACATAGCAGTAGTGGTGGGTATTAGGCACCCACTACTGCTATATGCTTAGTAGTACCATGGGTTTTCAGGTCGCGCTTCTACTACTGGTAGACCTGGTCGGGTGGCGTTGGGAACACTTAGCAATAGCGCTGCCTTGTTGCCCTGCGCTACTTCTATACTAATAGATGTAGCGTTGGTTACTGCCTTCCGCTACTACTAAATAGCAGCAGCATTGCTACTTTAAGGCGCGCTACTGCTAAGATTCTATCTATAAGGTTTCTCCTAGTAGTGTAATAAGAAAAGTGCTAATATTTCCAGCACCCCTGGCCATCAGGAAGCATCCTCTATCCATAGAATTTGATAGTAGTGAACATCAGTGTAAGTTGGAAATGTGTAAGAAACTAACATGAGAGTAAATGTGTCGGGGGAAACTGTCCACCACGAACACCTATGGGACCGGAGCCCCTTTGTTCGTACGGCAAGGGAGCGGAGGGAACACGAAGAGCAGATCGTAGAGAGCACGCGGGCAGTTTACCCAGGTTCGGGCCGCGATGGACGCGTAAAACCCTACTCCTGCTTGATTGTATTGAGTGTTGGAGTTCAGGAGCTTGAAGAACTAGCTACACCGAGCGAATGAGCGATCTAGGTTCCGAACCCGTTCTACGTTGTGCATGGGCCTCCTTTTATAGCTCAAGGGGTCACCGACAGGTGTCAAGGTAGGAGAAAGGGTAAAAAAGTAATAGTGGTGGTAGTTGTAACAGTGCGGGAATAGTGGAGCAACAGTGGGTGAACAGTGGTCACCACCCACTTTGACAGTGGGGGACAAGAGCATTTAATGCCCGTCGCCGTCGACCCCAAAAGCGCCCGCCCTTGCGTCTCCGTTTGCCACGGCGATGGCTTTATCACCGTGGAGTGCCACCGTGTCCCCCAGGCTGCACAGCCATCCGCCACACGTCCCTGGAGTGGCCCTAGGGCGACGCGTGGTTCGATGAGCTGGAGCACGGGCACACAGCGTAACTCTCCCTGGCAAGCACCTTGCCGGGGCCTTGACCTTGTCGGGCCCGGAAGCTTGTCGGGCTCTGAAGCTTGTCGCTTCCCGGGCCCTGCCGGGGCGCATGCTGCCTCGAGGCATGTTTTCTGAAGTGTAATCTTCTAGTCTCCCTGGCAAGCTCCACTTGCCAGGGTCTTGTGCTAGTGAGGTAATCTTGAGCCTGGGACGGCCTTCCCGGCAAGCTCCACTTGCCGGGGCCTCGATCTTCTGTCTTGTATACTTTGTTTTTGAATGGCTTTATATGGAGCAGAAAAGGTCTCCGGCGAGCACGTGGTAGGCCCTGCCGCGGGAAGCTGCTACTGCCCGTGCATAAGTTGGGGTACTGAGGTACCCCTACCTTAGTACACCGACAGGAGCCCCCGGGCATGGGCCACACACGGTGCCGAGCGTTGTTGGGCCAGGCCCAAAACAGTGCACGGGCACGCGTGGCCCTCGGCACGCCGAATCCCCTTCCGCATCCGCCGCGTCCCTCCGTAACGGCACGCGTCGATTGCAGCGTCGTGGGAGGGAACGTGGCCACGTTCTTTAATGGGAAATGCGGAGCGTCCCCCACTTCCCCCTTAAAAGCAGAGGAAGCAGGGGCCGTTACCTTACTTCGTCTTCATTGCATCTTCTATCTCCAGAAATTCCCCTTTGCGCTCCGACTCCACACCTCCTCCGCCGTCTTCCGCATCTGCGGCGCCGCCGGACTCTTCGCTCTCCCCTCCTCGCCGCCTCCGCCATGGCCCCGAAGACCGAGAAGGCGAAGGCGAAGAAGACCAAGAAAGAGAAATCCGAGCAGGCGGCGAGGCTTGCCCTTCTGCGGAAGAGGAACGTCGTCTTCGCGCCAAGGCTCAGCGCGCGGGAGCTCTGGAACAAGTATTACTTGTTCTGGGCCAAGGAGACCAAGGCGCATCCTCGGACCAGAGCTTATCCCGCCGCCGCCAAGGACATGTACCCCGGCGGGTACTTCTTCTTCGTTGTTTTCTTCCACTGCGGCCTTTGCCCTCCCTTTTCTGAATTTTTCTGCGATATCATCAACACCTACAACCTCCACCTTCTAGACTTCACCCCCAACGCCATCCTCACGATGGCGGTTTTCGCACATCTGTGCGAAAACTATATAGGGATCTATCCGAATGTAGCGCTGTTTAGGCATTTCTTTACGCCTAGAGTAGAGGCCGGCGCTCCCCTCTCCGGAGGAATTTCTTGGGTCTTCCGCTTGAACAAGAAGGAGTCCTATCTGCGAGGGGAGCTCCGCGGCAAGTGGGAGGAGTGGCGCGCGGACTGGTGCTGGATAGTAGAGGACGAGCCGCAGCCCTTCACCGCGCCGCGCACAACCGCCATAGTGCGTGGCAGGGACTGGAGTGAGCTGGACTCGGACGACATCAAGCTCAACGTCGCCCTTGTCAGAATTCTTCGTCTCCGGGCAGCCAAGTTGTCCATGGGAGAAGTAGGAGCAGACTTCCTCCGCCGCCGCATTGCCCCTCTACAGGATAGGAAGAGGCCAGCGTGGGAGTACGGCAACGCGGCGGACATAATGAGACTGCGCCCGGGACTGAACTTCAACTTCACGTCGCTGGAGCTGAAGGGGATGGTCCGGGAACTTTTTAAGCACGACCCGGCCCACCCAGAGTGGTTCAAAGCTCCCCGGGGAGTGGTGCCCCTATGCAACAGCACGACCCGGGATCCCCTACGCGCAATGATGCCCGCATGTGACTCGCATGGCGTCGATCGCACATGGATACCGCCCAAGCCAGATGCCATCATGAGCTTCTTCGACAACCTGGTAGAGGTGCCGAAGAACAAGGAGGAGATCAAGGGGCTCACCTGGGACACCACTGAGCGGGAGATTGCTTATATAGCTTCTCGGGTAGAAGAGGCCGCCGCAGCCGCAGCGGCAGGAGAGTTTGGGTTCACGGTTGAAGAGGCAGAGGCTGCGGATGCGTCCTGCCAAGCAGAGGAGGCGGAGATCCGCAGGCTGCTGAAGCTTCCTCCCGACGAGCTCGCCGGGGTCCCTTCTTTGAGGCACACCGGGATCCCCGGAGTCGTGACCGAGGCCGCGGCGAGAGGCGAGGTTGCCGGAGGAAACAGAGGCGCCGGAGGGAGCACGGCCGCAGGGCAGGGCGCCGGGCCCAGCGAGCCGGCCGAGGAGGAGGAGGAGGACTCCGGGGCCGGCGAGGACTCTGATGGATCTCTGGGGCTCTACAACGACGACGTATCTTCGTCATCGGAGACCTCCCCGCCTCGGGCAAGTCCCAGGCGATCTCCGCTGAAGCGTCTCCGCAAGGCGACGACGGCGACGAGGGCGCAGGCGCCCCGACAACAACCAACTCGCCGGGCGGCGCGAGCTACCCGGGGGAGCCAAGCTGCGACGGGGGCGCCCGGCGCACAAACCACGGCGGGGGCGACCCGCACACAGGCCACGGCGGAGGTGCCCCGCACGTCAGCGCCAAGTGGAGGAGGGTCTTCTCAGAGCGGAGCGGCTGCTCCGCCCGCTCCCCGGGCCTCGGCGTCCACAAGGGCCGGGTCTTCGCAGTCCCCAGCCCCGGGGACCGCCAAGCGCCCGAGGGAGTCTTCGCCTCCTGCTCCTCGCGCGGACGCGCCTCAGGTGGCGTTCGACTTTTCCGCCCTGAGCGACGACGACGACGAGGAGGAACAGGAGTAAGGACTTGAAGTTTTGTATCTTCTTTACCTTGTCTTGATTCTTTCTTTGATGATTCTGATCTTGCTTCTTGCTTTGATTTCAGGACCCTGGCCCAGCGAGTGGCGAAAAAGGCCAAGGTTCCCGTGGTCGAGGTCGAGGACGACTCGCCCGTCGCGGCGACAGGAGACGCGCCGGTGACGAGCCTGCCGGACCCGAGCGCTGCTCCGAGGAGCAGCCCCCAGCGCAGCCCCCAGCGTAAGTCTGGGCTTGATCTTACCACTCGTCGGGCGCGCTTGAGGATCTTCTTTATACTAACATCTTGTTGTTCTTGTCTTGTGCAGAGGTGGAGCCGCAGCCACAGGAGCACCCGGAGATCACTCCCGAGGAGCCGCTGGCCCCGCCGTCCCCGCCAAGGACGAACTCTCCGGTGAGGGAGAGCGCTCCGCCAAGGGCGGGTACTCCGCCAAGGGCGAGTACCCCGCCAAGGGCGAGCAGCCCAGCGAGGGTGGCCACCCTGCCAAGGGAGAGCTCCCCGGCGAGGGAGCCTGCCGTCGATGAAGTCCGCCAAGGTAGGTCTTGTAACTCCGTCTTCTCGGATTTGTCTTTTTTTGGATATTTGCTTGAACTTCTTCTTTTTCTTCTTCTTCTAGATCCTCCTCCCCCAGAGCAGATGGAGACGGAGATCGTCGTCGAGGAGGAGGGCGCGCAGGGCGACGGCGGCAACGCCCCTGTCGTTGAAGACATGGCGGGAGCCGCCGAGCCCGCCGCGAAGGAGACTGCCCCGACCGCAGACGCAGCGGCCGGGGAGGGGGACGGCGACCGCACTGCCGGTCCAGAGGCGGCAGGAGCATCGAGTGCTGCACCGGCCGCCGACCCCTCCACCGGAAAGGAGCAGTCGGGCTTCTACCTCGAGGCTCCCAACGGCGTCTTCATCCAAGTGCCGTGGGGATCCTCATCGCGAGCCCTCGTGGAGGGAGAGGCCTTTGATGGAGAGGTCCTCGCCTCCGCGGGTCTGAAGATTGTCGAGGCGCCTGGCGGGAGTGACGAGCCCGAGGAGGAGAAGTTGCTCCACCGGCTCCTGGCCCTTTACCGGGCCAGGCAGGCGAAGCTTGAATCTCGAGAAGCCCTCACCGCCAAGGCCGCAGCTGACATGGAAAAACGCGCGGCGGAGCTCCGCGCCGCCAACCAAGCGGCCCTCCGCGACGTGGCGGAGGAGCGCGAGAGGCTCGCCGGAGAGTACCAGGAGTGGCTTCTGGAGAAAGCTGAGGCCGAGGAGCAGCAGCGACTCGCCGGAGAAGCGCTGTCTCGGCGAGAAGGAGAGCTCACCCAACGGAAGGTCAACCTCGACTCTCACGAGGAAGACCTCGCCACCCGGGAGCAGGCCCTTGGCGGAGAGCTGAAGGAGGCGAAGGCCGCCGCGGCTACCGTGGAGACCGCCAAGAAGGAGCTCGAGGCCAAGGTGGCGCAGCTGGAGGAGTACTTAAAGGCGAGTACAGATAGGGTCACCGCGCTCAACATAGAGCGCGAGAAGGATGCCCATACTAACCCCGAACTCCAGGTGCGCCTTTCCAAGCAAGGCGACGAGCTGAAGGCCGCCAAGGACTCGATTGCAGATCTGGAGCTGAAGGTTTCCACGCTGAAGGACTCGCTCGACGCCGTCCGGGACCGGGAAACCAAGCTGAAGGACGAGCTCCGCAAGGAGCGAGGCCTGGTGGAGAGCGCCGCCACTTCAGCTGAGAACTTCCGCCGGACCGTCGAGGTATGGACCGAAGACTTGGTGGCCTCCACCGCTGCCATCGACAAGGAGCTGATGGCGCTGAGGGTTGAGCATCTCATATACTCTCCGGATCCAAACCTCCCCCATAGCGCCAAGCTCAGCCTTTTCTTCAGAGGGGTCGCGCCGGCTCTTGCAAATCTTCAGAAGAAGCTTCCCGCGCAACTGGCCGAGGAGTCACGCCAGCTCTGCGCGGGGACTTTGGAGCGCGTTCTGACGAAGATAGTGTACCGCAATCCTGGCATAAACCTCGTCAACGTTCTTCGCAGCTTGCCGGCCGACGCGGATATGGAGGCGCTGAAGGCGCAGGTCGCCCACATTATCGCCAAGGTGAACAAGATCTCCAGGGTTGAAGGCGACCGCGTAGATTAGGCCTCTTCCTTTTTATTTCCTTTGTTACTACAAAGCGCGCCATGGGCACGAACTTATTAGTGATTGCGACAAGTTATCCCTTGTAAGATATTATCTTGTTTTGATCAATCAGTGCAATGTTATCTCCCTTGTCTTGGTCCTTTACTTTGTATGCTTTTCACCCTACGCTTCCAGGGAGCTTGCCGGCAACGGGTCTTTGCCGCGAGCGCTGAGTGCTGGACTCTGAGCAGCCTGCTGGCAAAGGTCTTACCGGCAAGCAACCTTGCCGCAGCTAGTCGCAACGCACTTAGCTTGCTGAGTAAAACTCGGAAACGAAGCAAGGGCGCGACACTTGTCGCAGCTCACTTAAGTCGTTGAGCATACTCGAAAACAAGATAAGGGTGCGGCTAGCCACGGGTAGGTTCCTCCGCGCACAGGTTTTCCATACAAAGTGTGGTTGTTCAAGGAAGATAACTAAAAATTTAAAAATATGAATTGCTCAAATTCTGGCAACTTAGCTTTCATATATCGCTTGCTTCTCCGGTAAGGTTTCCCTTTCTTGAACAGCACCCAGTTCCTCTTCCATCTCCTCCC